>RYFJ01001230.1:0-352408 GCA_003991445.1 Oryza meyeriana var. granulata
AAAAAAAGATGAAGATGATCTCAAGGTAACTCCGGCTAGCTTTGACTGAGGGCAACGCGCGGTTGTGTGGTTGCTGGTGTTGCGCTACAGATTGTTTGTCTGTCATCTGCTGCATCTAATGGCATCATCTGGGTTTTGTTTGGCCAGTAAATCATGTGCCAACGTCCGGGTTCTCTGGTAGCGGTGTGGGGCATGTGGTTAGGTGCTCCATGGTTCTAAGGTGCTCCTTCCCGCTGGTCCGTAGCACTGGCAGCTCGGGTACCACTCCTTGTGTTCACCATCTGAAGGGAGAGCAGTGGAAGGAAGGAGAAAAATAGGTGGCTTAGAATAGGAGTGATGATTAAGTGACTGAATTAAATTAACCTGTCGATGCTTTGCACCGGCAATAATACTATGGGGGTACTCGGCGATCTGGAATTCGGTGGATTGCAGAGGAACACGAGGGAATTATACTGGTTCAGGCCCCTCAATGTGAGGTAATACCCGCTACGTCCAGTTGAGGTGTTATTCCTCTGAGGTGGATTTGTGATCAATGATCTCGGTTGCCCTCATAGGGCACCCTGCCTCCCTTTATATACTAGGGGGACAGGGGTACATGGTAAGGATCCCAGTCGGATACGACCAAGGGATTTCCTTTACTAGAGATAGAATCCTATCCGACTAAGGCTATGTTTCCTTATTGTACAAGGCACAGCCCTGCGGTGCTATCTTATCTCTAATTACATGATCTGGCCCATCCTCTATCCGAGTGGCCCATGTGCTTGTAGTGAGGTACCCGGGGCCCATGGCTCCACAGTAGCCCCTGAGACCTTTATAGTTGAGTCACAGCTGATGCCTGAGTGCTCTTCCTCCACGGTGAATTACCCGAGTGCGATGCTCCCGAGTACTCTTTGTCCGAGTAAGTCTTCCCGAGTCCTGCTTCATGTCAGCTGGCAGCGAGGCTATGAAGGGCTTCATGTAAATATATGAATAGTGTGCGCCGAATAGGCGCACCTATTAGTGTAGCCCCGACTTTGTGCTTAATTGTGAAAGACAATTAAACATAAAGTCAAAGTTCTTTAACCTGGAAGTCTTTCCCGAGTAGATTACTACTGGGGTAAATATGAGACTCTTCGGTTATCATGTCAAACCGGAATATAATTTATAGTCTTCGCCCGAGTAGGATACTACTCGTATATGGGACTCTTCGACTTCCATGTCAGGTCGAATGTGTGTTTTTTATAGTCTTGCCGAGTAGGATACTACTCGTATATGGGACTCTTCAGCGTCATGTCAGCTGGAAAGGGGGTGTTTATAGTCTTTCCCGAGGTGCGTCCCACCCAGAAGTTAGACTCATCCGCGTCATGTCAGCGGGAATGAAGATTTATAGTCTCTCCCGAGTAGTACACTACTCGAAAGTTAGACTCTTCAGCGTCATGTCGGCTGGATAAACGTTGCTCAGGGCAACTGGTGACCACGCATGTCGGCCAAGTACCACTTTATGAAAAATAAATCCATTGCGTGGTAGGTGTACTCGAGAGAGATACCTGCATCCCCAATTTTAATGAAGACCAGCTTGTTGATCCTTGTAAGATATATCCTCGAGACCTGGTGGATAAGACAGATACCCAAACATATTTGTTTTAGCAATAAAGGCTCTCTCATGAAGCATATCTGTTTACCTCATCGGCTCCTGTTAGTAGCATCAGCGCTATAATTTCAACTCAGCCTGCGGCGCCCACAAGGAGCCATGCTACTGTAGGAACTCATGTCTTGTCGGCCCAATACCAACTGTGCAGGCCTGGGCCCATCTAGTCGTACAGGCTATAAAAGGATGGGGAGAGAGAAAAGATTCCATCGTCTTCCCCAAAGCAACCAATCTCTTCATCTTCCACCTTCGCGCCTAGCTTTTCGCCTCCCGCCCGGCTAGGTTAGCAGCAGCCGTTCCCACCCGGACTCGGCGATTTCAATCCTCCTTGTTTATTCCAAGCCCCCGATTTGCTTTCCCTCAAATCTCAACACCTCCAGTCATGCCGAAAGCGACGAATCCTGCGGGTGCGCCAGGAGTTCTTGGCCGATCTCGGATTGCGGCTCGGTGAAGCTGAGACGGTTGGAGAGCGAGCTGAAGTTGCCCAGCCAAGAAGTGATCCGTTGGCGGTCGGCGAGGGATGAGTCGAGCCCCAACCCCCGGCCTGGTGAAACGGTAGTTTTCGCCTCTTTCTTTGATCGGGCGCTTGTGTCTTCGTCGTCTGATTTCTTCCGCCGCATCCTTGATTTCTACGGGCTGGAGTTGGTGCATTTAAATCCCAACTCGATCCTTCAGAATCTCCATATTCGTTACTCTTTTGCGAGTGCTTTCTGGGTTGTTGAGCCCCATTTCATCCTCTTCCGACACTTGTTCCATGTCAAGCCCCAGCCTTCCAAGAGTAATATCAGTGTGATTGGGGGGTGGTCTTCAACTAAGGAGTGATGGGAAGAAAACATATATCGATTTGCCCTTGAAATCTCTTTGAAGGGCTGGCACAAGGAGTGGTTTTACTGTGCCCAATTCTAGCTCCTTTCCTTGCGCCGTAACGGTTTTTACTGGTATGCCGCCGGTGGTGTTGCCAAGCTGGTCTTCGGAGCCAACCTTTGAAGAACTGGGCCAGGCACACATATTGCTGACGAAGATAGATGACCTCAAGAAGGCCGGCTTGACAGGGCCCTGGGTGGCTCGTCGTTTCCTGACGAGGCGCGTCCAGCCGCTGAAGCTGAGAAGCGCTTTTGGCTGGGCCTTCAGAGGTAAACACGATCCCGACCGGGTGAGCAGCGAGACAGCGGACAAGGGGGCAGTAACTGATACCTTGTTCGGCTACTTCTCCGAAGGGGTCGTTGCCACCGAAGATGATAACCGCCGAGTTGCTGCCTATAGCTTCATCCGGCCGCGGACCAAGGTAACCTTCTACTTTCTTCTGTGGTGAACACCTGTGGAACGATGATTGTTCAACCTTGCGTGATGGTATCTTGTCGACTTGATTGTAGTGGCACGAGGAATTTGATGAAGATTCTCGTCCATTGTCTGCGGTTGCGTCGAAGAAGAGGCCAAGGAGTCCCTCTGATGCCCAACCCGACTCCAAGAGAGCGGGGAAGAAGCCAATTTTATATCGGGGCGAGGGGGCCATGACAGCGCGTGCCGCGAGCGGTAGCTTGAAGATAAAGGATACCGCTGCCACAACGCCCACGCGGTCGAGTCCCAGGCTGAGAGCAGCTGGCTTGGGCTCGACGTTGTCGTGCTCAGCAACAGCGCCGCCAAGGGGCCAACCAGAGCAGAGGCCGATTGGGGAGAAGGAACCCGAACCAACCGTACCAGAGTCGAGGCCGACTCAAGCCGATATGCCTCTGCCGTCGGCGACACCGTCCGGGGCGAGTGCCGATGCTAGCGCTTCGTCGGGGAGCGGGCACGCTAGCAGGAAGCTGAAGTTTTCCAAGAGGTGCGCTACTCCGAGCATTCTGTAGTCGTTGTATGTTAAAATACAGTCCTGATGTCTTGCTTCGTTATGCAGGAAGCGGGCCGATATCGACCTGAAAAAGGTCAACCCATCTGCCCTGCTTGATGAGCCCGTCCCAGCCGAGTCAGCAGCAGCGAACACACCTGCTGAGCCGGCGGCCAGCCCGGTCGCTGAAACCGAGGTGGCTCCGACTACAGGGCCACTACCGCCACTCGACCGAGAGGTGGCTGTTGAAACTGAGGCCCCAGCCCCCGAGGCACCATACGTCGCGGAAGCGGGGGTCGGATCCCCCGAGCCGGTCCCCAGTGTTGTAGGGGAAGGCGGCGCCGAGGCCAGGACCCCGTCGCCATCATGGTTATCGTCATCGCCATCGTCGCCGTTGCCGCCGCCACCGGAGATCCCACATTTGCCTCGGATCGAAGCTCCCCCACGTGTGATGCCCCGGACCTTCTCGTGGACCACTCGCGACGGTACTATGAAAAGCTTCAGACTCGATGAAGTCGTCGCAAGGAGAGAGCGCGAGAGCCTGCTTCGTGCCGCCATCAACGGGTCCAAGGGTCGCGTATGATTCTTGTAGTTGAAGCTCCAGCAATCTTCTTGTCTTGATGTTTGACTCTGTCGTCGGTTTGTTCCTTGTCCTGAGCAGAAGCTCGTCGACCGCAATGAGGCGATGACAGAGATCCTGGTCGAGATGGCTCCCCACCTCGCAGAATTACAACGGCTCCGGGCATTGAAGGCCGAGATGGAGGCGCGTCACACGAGGAGGAGGCCTGGCTGAAAGAGCGGCGCTGATCAGCTCAGGGCTGAGACATGGCCCTAGCCGAGAAGATCAGAGTAAAATCCTCGAGCATATCTCCCGACTGGACCGTTGGTGTAATCATCCAGCTACGTCGATCCGACTGCTCGGTGGTGTCATGACTGCGCGATTGAGCTCTTGGCTAATCTGTGGGTGCAGACCTCGAAGCGAGAGGGAGTCGCAGCTGAAGGAGGCCGAAGAAGCCAAGGCCGAGCTTGAAAGAGTCAAGGCCGACCTGACAAAAGCCAACACCGAGCTTGAAGCGGAGAAGTCCGAGTTAGAGAAGGCCGTCGTCGAGCTCGGTAAGGAGAAGGCCGAACTGGAGAAGACCGTGGCCGGGTGGGAGGCTGACTACGAAAGTAAGTCCTCAACCCGGCTGTGATCTCAGCCAATACATTAGTCACCCTGTGTGTGGCCGAACCTGACAAGCTTACTTGCCGGCCGATCTGGGCAGGCATGAGAACCAACGTCCAGGCCAGTACCGGTTCTACACGGAGGAGATAAAGTCAATCAGGGAGTCACGGGAGGCCCTCGTCGGGTCCGTGAAGGGGCTCCTTGACCTTGTGGATCCCCGCTCAGTGGGGACCAGCTGTAGCAGAATTCCTCAAATAATGGGGCGTCTCGAGGACGCGCCGAGTGCCCTGAAAAGGTACTCAGACGAGCGGGTTGCCGCCGGCGTGGCCCAGACCCTAGCAATGACCAAGTCCATCTACCCGAGGGCGGACATTGAGGCCATCGGGGAGGGATTTTCCGAGGAGACGACGCCCGAGGAAGCGCTGGAGCTGATCTCACAGGCGAAGCCGACTGCTGAAGCGATTACCCGAGACCTGGGTCTGTAAAGGCAATATATTTTGTAGTCGGTGTATACATATGCTTTCATATACGATCATGTGTGAATATATGTGTCGTGCCGCCAAACTTATTATTCGGTTGTCATTAGCTTTACCCGACCATGTAGCATGCACCGAGTTAGTTCGATAGAACTTGATAAAAATCGTTCAGAGGAAGATGCTATACTCGGGCGAACGCATCAATCGTGGCAAGGCTTCATAACCGAGGTGAGATAAGCTTGTATGTTATTGACAGAACACATATATACATGCAGCCCCCGACTCACTACTCGATTGGAACAAGCGGCGTAGTGAGTCAGGAAAAACTGTACACATGGAAAAAGTAAGACTCAGGTATAGAAAGGACGTAGCTGTTCTATATTCCATGAGTTGGTGATGAGGACGCCGTCTTTGGTCTTCAGTCGGTAGGCGCCTGGCCGCGTGACCTCGGCTATAATGAACGGCCCTTCCCAGATGGGGGATAGTTTATGCCTGTCCTTGGTGGTTTGTATCTTCCTTAGAACGAGATCCCCAACCAAAAAGGCGCGGCCACGGACATTGCGATTGTGGTAGCGACGCAGGCCTTGAAGATACCTTGCCGACTGGATTGTTGCGGCGTCTCTTGCTTCTTCCAGCTGATCTAATTCGATCAGTCGGGTGCTGTTGGAATCGTCTTCGGAGTAAGCCCGGACTCGCGGAGAGCCGAACTGTATCTCAGTCGGTAGCATGGCCTCAGTACCGTAGACCAGGAAGAAAGGGGATTGCCCTGTTGCCCGACTAACCGTGGTTCTGAGAGACCAGAGAACGGATGGTAGTTCTTGTACCCACCGACCCGCGTATGGTTGTAGTCGGTCGTATATCCTGGCCTTGATGCCTTGTAAGACCATGCCGTTGGCTCGCTCAACCTGCCCGTTGCTCCGCGGGTGTGCCACAGAGGCATAGCAGATCTTGATGCCGAAGTCGTCGCAGAAATCTTGGAATAGGCCTGCCGCGAACTGAGTGCCGTTGTCGGTTATGATGCGGTTAGGGACCCCAAACCGGTATAGTATGCTCAAGATGAAGTCCTTTGCTCGTGCCGCTGTGATTGTTGCGACAGGTTTAGCCTCAATCCACTTGGTGAATTTATCCACTGCGACGAATAAATGTGTGAACCCTCCTGGCGCTTTCTTGAACGGCCCGACCATGTCGAGCCCCCATACTGCGAATGGCCAAGAGATAGGGATAGTCTGGAGTTCCTGGGCGGGAAGATTTGTCTGTCTTGCGAAGAACTGGCAACCCTCGCACTTGCGAACGATATCTTTGGCGTCTGTGACTGCGGTGGGCCAGAAGAATCCCTGCCGGTAAGCTTTTCCGACTAACGTCCTGGATGCAGCGTGGTTGCCACATATGCCCGAGTGGATTGAATGCAGGATCTGCTTGCCTTCCTCGGTGGTGACACAGCGCATGAGGACACCGGATGCGCTCCTTCGGTACAGGTCTTCTCCGACTAGCAGGAAGCTTTTGCTTCGACGCTTGATTTGCTCGGCTTGATTGCGACCTTCTGGGAGTTCATCGTCCAGGAGGAATTTGAGAACAGGACCCCTCCAGTCTTGACATATGTGCAGCACTTCGTCGGTGGTCGGGGTAGGCTCGCCTCCCGACTGCTCTTGTGCCGGTTTCTTCTTGACTGATGGCTCCATAAGTTGCTCGACAAAGATTCCAGTCGGAACCGCTTCTCGCTTGGATCCCATGTTTGCCAGCTCATCGGCCGCGTCGTTGTATTGACGCAGGACGTGTGTGATTTCCAGCCCGTCGAACTTGTTTTCCAACTTGCGGACCTCCTGACAGTATGCCGCCATTGTGTCGTCGAGACAGGTCTAGTCTTTCATGACTTGGTTGACCACGAGTTGGGAGTCTCCGCGCACAACCAGTCGTCGTATGCCGAGTGATATGGTGATGCGGAGCCCGTGAACAAGAGCCTCGTACTCGGCGACGTTGTGGGAAGCCGGGAAGTGGATTTGTAGTACGTACTTCAACTTTTCGCCAATGGGGGACGTCAGTATGACTCCAGCCCCGGCACCGCCGATCCGTAGGGAACCGTCGAAGTACATTGTCCAGTACTCTAGCTTTGTTGTTGGTGTTGGGAGTTGAACTTCTGTCCACTCGGCCACGAAGTCGGCTAGAGCTTGAGATTTGATAGCTGTCCGTGGCTGAAAGGTGATGTCAAACGCCATCAACTCGAGTGCCCATTTAGCGATCCGGCCGGTGGCCTCGCGATTATGAAGGACATCCCCGAGTGGAAACGCTGTGACCACCGTGACTTGATGTGCTTGAAAGTAGTGCACCAGCTTTCGGACTGTGATGAGTAGGCCGTATAGCAGCTTCTGGACCTGCGGGTATCTTGTTTTGGAGTCGGCAAGGACCTCGCTGACAAAGTAGATTGGCCGTTGTATTTTTTGAAGATGACCCTGTTCGGATCGCTCCACTACCAGCACCGTGCTGACTACCTGTGTTGTTGCCGCCAGATAAAGCATTAGTGGTTCCTGGGGCAGGGGTGACGCTAGCACGGGGGGTGATGTGAGGAATTTTTTGAAGTCTTCGAAGGCTTGCTGGGCTTCCGGGGTCCACTGAAAGGTGTCCGCCTTTTTGAGGAGCTTGAAGAAGGGCATGCCCCGTTCGCCCAGTCGGGAGATAAACCGACTGAGTGCCGCCATGCAGCCTGTCAGCTTCTGGATGTCTTTGAGGTTGGTCGGGGGCGCCATGTTCTTGATGGCGTTGACTTTCTCCGGGTTAGCCTCGATGCCGCGGTGCGAGACGATGAAGCCGAGTAACTTCCCAGACGGCACCCCGAAGGTGCACTTGTCCGGGTTCAACTTCATCTTGAATCTTCGAAGGTTTTGGAAGGTTTCTTCCAAGTCGGCAATGAGGTCTTGTCTGGATTTAGACTTGATCACCACATCGTCGACGTAGGCTTCCACGTTGCGCCCGATCTGAGTGTGCAGACACCGCTGAATAGCCCTTTGGTAGGTTGCGCCTGCGTTTTTCAGACCGAACGGCATTGTGATATAGCAATACGCTCCAAACGGCGTGATGAAAGATGTTTTTAAACAGTCTTGTTCCCTCAAGCTAATTTGATGATATCCCGAATAACAGTCGAGAAAACTGAGTAGGTCGCACCCCGCCGTGGAGTCAACCACCTGATCTATCCTGGGAAGACCAAATGGGTCCTTGGGGCACGCTTTGTTGAGGTCGGTGTAGTCGACGCACATGCGCCTTTTACCGTTTTTCTTCCGGACCAGGACTGGGTTGGCCAGCCAGTCCGGGTGGTAGACTTCCTTGATGAAGCCGGCTGCGAGGAGCTTGGTGATTTCCTCCCGGATAGCATCCTTGCGGTCTTGAGCGAAGCGCCGCAGCCGTTGTTTGACCGGCTTGGCGTCTGGCTTTACGTGTAGGGCATGCTCGATCACCTCCCTTGGTACGCCCGGCATGTCGGACGGTTTCCACGCGAAGATATCTTTGTTGGCTTGGAGGAAGGTGACGAGCGCGTCTTCCTATTTGGGGTCGAGTCCGGTCCCGACTAAGGCAGTCTTGGAGGGGTCGGAAGGGTCCAGGGGGATCTTCTTCGTGTCAGAGTCCGCTGAAATTCCCGACTTCGCTGCTTTTTTCGCCGGAACTGGATCTTGATCGACTTCAGATGTAGCGGCTTGCCGGATGCTGTCGCGCCCGACTGCCGCTTCTTGTGTTTGAGCCAGCTCACAGCTCTCCTTGTCGCAGGTGAAGGCTTGCTTAGCGTCGCTGCGGAGGGAGAGGACTCCTGCTGGCCCGGGCATCTTCAGCACCATGTATGTGTAGTGCGGTATCGCCATGAATTTGGCAAGGGCCGGTCGTCCGAGTATCGCGTGATACGCGGTCTCGAAGTCGGCGACCTCGAAGGAGATGTTTTCTGTGCGGAAGTTGTCCCGCGTGCCGAAGGTCACCGGCAAGGTTATCTGCCCGAGTGGGGTTGATGACAAGCCGGGGATTATCCCATGGAAGGGCGCGGTGCTCGGCCGTAGTTCTGAACGAGGAATTCTCATCTCGTCCAAAGTCTTGGCGAACAGGATGTTGAGCGCACTGCCTCCGTCGATGAGGGTTTTCTTCAGCCTAATATTTTTGACGACCGGATCCAGGACGAGTGGGTATCGTCCCGGGTGGGAAACCCGATCTGGGTGATCCGCGCGGTTGAAGGTGATAGCCATTTCGGACCAACGCAGGTATTGAGGGGTATCCGTTGTGGAGACCGCGTTAATATCCCGCGCTGATAGCTTCTGCTTGCGCTTGGATTCGTACGCGAGTGGCCCCCCGAAGATGTGGTTGAGTTCGGCTTGGGGGTCCTGGAAGTCATCAGCCGGACCCGAGTCTGGCTTGTCCTTGTCCTTGTCGGCGCCAGATGATGAAGCCTGCTCGGAGGCAAACTTCTTGAGCATGTGGCAGTCTTTGGCCGCGTGCCGGCCCTTGGGGTGAAAGGGGCAAGGCCCGCTCATGACTTTCTGGTAGTCGTTGTTCCGCTGGGGCCGCGACCGACTGCGCTCCATGTTAGCCACCTCGTTGTCTGACTTCCGCTTGCGGCTGCCAGGCTTGTTCTGAGGCGGCTCGTTGTCGGCTTTTGCCCTGTTGTCTTTTTGTCGGGGCTCCTTCTTCTCGTCGAAGGCCTCTGCGACGGCTTCAGCTGAGTCGGCGTATTTGTTGGCCATGTCGAAGAGAGTCCGGACGGTGGATGGTGGCTTCCGAGTGAACTTCGCGATGAGCGGGGCGTCTTTTACTCCCTTGCGGAAGGCGGCGATGACGACCTCGTCCTTGATGCTTGGGATTTGATTGCGCTTCTCGGAAAACCTTTTGATGAATTCCCGTAGAGACTCGTTCTTTTTCTGATGCAGTTGGTAGAGGTCGTGCTCGGAAGCCGGTCTCTCGTAGGTCCCCTGGAAGTTTGCGATGAACCGCTCCCTGAGTTGTCCCCAGGAACCGATCGACCGCCTTGGGAGGCCTGTCAGCCATGTCCTCGCCGAGTCGGATAACGCGACTGGGAGGTAGTTAGCCATGGCTCTGCTGTCGCCCCCAGCAGCTTGAACTGCTAGGACGTAAACGGTGAGCCAGGACTCTGGGTTGGTCTTGCCGTCGTACTTTTCAATTCCGGTAGGCTTAAAGCCGACTGGCCATCGGACGTCCTGTAACTCCCGAGTAAAGGCTGGAATGCCTTCATTATCGTGAGGACTCGGGCTTCGGTTTTGGCGGTGTAGCCGCTCATAATGGAGACCGAAGCGCTCGTGTTCATCCTCCAGCCGGCGGCGTTCGTCTTCTTCGCGTTCTTCGCGCCGGGCCCTTAGGGTGTGGCGAAGATCGCGTTGTAACCGCAATCGGAGGTCTTGATTGGGTCGGCGGTCGTATTGGTGACGCCGCCGGTTGTCGTAGTTGGTATTGCCGAGTGTTGTTTGGCGGGATTCTTCATGCTGCCGGGTGGAGCCGGCTGCCCGTCGTCGTGCTGATGCAGATGACTCCGCCGCTGGAGAGCCCGTTCGACGGGTCGGTATGTGAGTGTTGCCTGACTGTTCTTGCTGCTGGCAGGCGGCAGCAGTAATCATCGCCTTGATCTTGGCGATGGTTGGTGTGGCCTGATGGTCCGGCCCAAACTGGAGCGTGTCCAGCAGAGTTGCGGCGGCCACGACGTTCTGTTGTGGCGTGACGAAGACATCGTGGTCGCCGACTTTGGTTCGGAGGATCTGCTGCTGGGCGGCTCGCCCAGCTTGTCGAAGCCCGTCATTGCGAGCTTGTCGGTTGGCCTCCTCTTGTTGTTGTACTCGGCGCGCCTCCTCATGCTGCTCCTCTTGCAGTCGGCGCACCTCGGAAGGTGGCGTTGAAGCCATGAAGATCTCGCGGGGGAGGAGGAAGCTTGCCAAGGTGGAGTCCGAGTTGATGCTCGAACCACCATCCGACTTAGTGTCGGACTCCGAGTAGTTTATCGGAGTTAGGACGACTCCGACCTCCCTAGATCCAATCTGAAACGGTTCGTGACCGTGTCCAAACTGAATCGCTGGAGGTTGGGTCTGCTGCGCGGGTTGTAGATGCACAGCGTCGCCGAATCCGTACGGGAAACGGACGATCTCTCCCCCTCTCGGCCTAACCCGCGCTGGCTCAAGGCCTAGCGCGAGTCGGACGCCGAAGGAGAGAGTTGTCCCGACGTCCGGCGATGTGAGGGACTGTCGTAGTAGATCGTCGAAGGAGATGGTGACGTCCCTGGGGCCGACTGGCGCAACGCCGGCTGGCTCCTCGGCTGGCAAGATCGGATCTGCCTCAGCCAAAGAAAGGTTGCCGAGTTGATCGGCGACGAAATCAAGGCTCCCGAAGGTGATGGTGTCTCCGTTGGAGAACTTGTCGCCCCTGACTCCGTTGATGGGATCCATCGAATCTGTTGATGAAGAACTCGCCGGAACCCCTACCTGGCGCGCCAACTGTCGATGCTTTGCACCGGCAATAATACTATGGGGGTACTCGGCGATCTGGAATTCGGTGGATTGCAGAGGAACACGAGGGAATTATACTGGTTCAGGCCCTCAATGTGAGGTAATACCCTACGTCCAGTTGAGGTGTTATTCCTCTGAGGTGGATTTGTGATCAATGATCTCGGTTGCCCTCATAGGGCGCCCTGCCTCCCTTTATATACTAGGGGACAGGGGTACATGGTAAGGATCCCAGTCGGATACGACCAAGGGATTTCCTTACTAGAGATAGAATCCTATCCGACTAAGGCTATGTTTCCTTATTGTACAAGGCACAGCCTGCCGGGTGCTATCTTATCTCTAATTACATGATCTGGCCCATCCTCTATCCGAGTGGCCCATGTGCTTGTAGTGAGGTACCCAGGGCCCATGGCTCCCACATAACCAAAATTTTTAGTTGGAAACATGAGGAAAATCAGTTCAACTCCTAATTACGGCGGACATACCACAACAGACGGTACACCACCAACTAACCCCAAGCAAAGCAAACATTCCTAACATTACAACTAAATAGGAAATCAAACTAAGGAAAATGACAAAACTAAGGGTGGCGTGTCTAGTGCTCCGAGCGGCTCCTGTGGTCGTCTGAGTTGTATTCCGGCTATTGCTCGTCGCCTACCTCATCGTCGGTGTGGCTCCTGGATCCGCCCACATAGTCCACACTTCCATGAGCCAAGGAACTAGCCTCGCTGCTGGTGCGGGACCTGCTGAAGGAGCTGCTGTCGTCGGTGGAAGTGAAGCCCCAGTGGATGCTGGTGCCTCCCTGAGAGCTGCCGTCCCTTGACGACGTGCTGATCCATCCACCCGTCGGTGCTGGTGCTGGAGTTGGAGCGGGCGCTGGTGCTAGAGCTGGAGCTGATGCTGGCGCTGGTGCTGGAGCTGGTGCCGGTGGTGCTGCATGTGGCCTGTTCCTGGGGGCCAACTGAACATGCACTGCAGGAAGGGTCCTCTTCCTCGGGGTGAGATGGATCCTGGCCCCATCGGGTGGCGGCTGTCCCTTCAGTTCCGCGACCTCCTTCTTCAGGTGGTCGATCTGGTTCTGGAGACCAATAATGGTCATCTTGTTGGAGTCCTCTCGGTCGTGTGCTGCACGCACCCAATTGGCGTGCATGAGGTCCATGGCCAACATCGCCCGCCTCATGTGGACGATGGTGGTGTCGTTCTCATTGTCTGCCAGCTAAAAAGCGCTGTAGGTCTGGTAGTGCGCCCGGCAGGTGAGGTAGCGGTAGGCAGTGGTGCGGAGGGTGGAGTGGTGCTTCCATCGTAGCTCTCCGATCATACAGAAAGCTGCCTCCTGGTAGGCGTGATTGTAGGTACGCCCGCCAACCTCGACCTCCATAGCAGGTAGGAGATATATCTCGCCTGGTAGCTCCAAGTGAACCTGGTGTGGGAGCTCACCCTCCATGGGCTCCACTGTAGTGTACTCTGGGGCATGGCTGTACCCCAAAGTGAAGCTCATCATCCGAAGCTCCTCCACAAAACCGCCCATGTCTGTGCCACGCTGGTTGGAGAGGTTGTCCATCTATAGAAGGCAAGGAGAGGGAATCAATGTATGCTCAGATCCAAATAAGTGAACAGTAAATAATTTTGAAATAACAACGATTTTATGCAGAAAATAATTTTGTAAGTAAACTTGAGACCGACAAAATACCACTGCGAAACCAAATAATACCGAATAAAATTCACATAATAATTGCAAAGCAAATAGAGATATTTTATGCATGCCGTAAATCATACCTTCCCCTAGATTAACCAATGTTTTCCCAAAATTTGGACACCCATGTCAACCCATGGATAAAATTTTCATTACAGATTTGACTTAATTCAAAAATTTCCGTCAAATGAAAGGCCAAGATTTTACCCCAATCCGAGAACGAATTCCCACTTTTCCCAAAATAACTCCAATTGTGAGAAGCATATGCAAGTGAGAATTTCAGAGGGCTCTTAGGGTTTCCATTTGGCTGGTCCAACGATCAAGCTCGGCTCAGATACCAACTTGTAACGCCCAGAAATTCACCACCGAAATTCTGAACATTCATGTGTATTAAATCTCTATCCAGAAAAGCCAAGGTTCACAAATCCAAGTTGCCATACAGAGTATCTTACAAACAGAGTAAAATTATATTACATAAATGCAGCGAAAAAAGGAAAATAAAGTCTATAGACATCGGGCCGAGCAATAGCTTCCATCCTACAAGCACCTTGACGGCGGAGCCAGCCTATTCCTCGGGACGATCCTCGTTGGACACGTTCTCCAACACTGAGAGGAGGAAAAGGGAGCAAGGCTAAGTACCACCCATAGTACTCAACAAATCACACCCACAATTATGCATATGCACGGGGAGCAAAGATAGGCTAGGGGCTTGTTTGCGTAAAAGCAGTTGCAAATAGTAGTAGTTCGCAAACAGTAAAATGTTGATTAATTTAACAATATTATTCTCCACCGATTAATGCTACACCACGTTAACCAGGCCCAACCATCCCTTACTGGTTAACGTTACATCACGTTAACCACACTCCACTGATCAGCGTTACACCACGCTGACCAGACTCCACTGATGAACACTACATCACGTTCACCAGTCTCCTCCGATTAACGTTACACCACGTTAACCGGACTCCACTCATTAACGTTACACCACGTTAACCAGTCTCCACTGATCAACGTTACACCACGTTGACCAGTCTCCCCTGATCAATGTTACACCATGTTGACCAGGCCGCACTGATAAACGCTACACCACGTTCACCAGGCGCCACTGATGAACACTACACCATGTTCACCAGTCTCCACCGATTAACGTTACACCACGTTAACCGGCCTCCACCGATCAACTTTACACCATGTTGACCGGACTCCACACCTTCCACCCAAACCATACCAGTTCCTAAAAGCCAGATTAATTATTTAAAGGTGAGACTAATCACGGTGAGTCTTGACCAACGTGCCCATAACTGCGGGCGCGGCTATTCGAATAGATTTACTCTGATAAGAGGTGTACAACTTTACCCACAAGACACAGCCCCATACACATTCACGTGTGCCGGTGCATCACCACGATACCTCGTGAGAGGCTGTGACAGGACCGTTCATGCAACCTCTCCCTAACCATCCACACCACGCTGAGGTTGCACCTGCCGACAGGGCACACCATATTGGCCAAGCTATCCCCCTTGCGCCACGGTGAATCCGGAAGCCGATCAACCCTACCCCGGGCTGACCCAACTCCATCACGCCCACCCTCATCTCCGGTGCCTAGGAGATGGAGAAGAAACGCTATAAGCCCAGCCGTTGCTCACGCTGGCTTGTGGAAAGTACGAGTAATTGCCCAAGTGGTTCCCATGAACCGGTCCTTAAGTGCCATGGGTGCGACAAGCAGAACCATACACCCATAGCCCACCATTTAGGTCCAATTTTAGTAATTTAACATTAGCCTATCCAAAGTTTCATTTTTCCGACATTGAGTCGAATCATATAAAAAGATAATATTTTAATTCCCAGGTGAGCTATGTTGCTAAGCATGGCTAAGCATCCTAGGAATAGTAATCTAATCATATTATTTCCCAGGTGACAAGGATTTAGGTTTCAAAACTAAGGCACAGTCCTATCATTATATAGGTTATAACCCATCCATATGAAATATTGAAATAATGCAGTTTATTTAAGTAAACAAAGCAATTTAGTGAAAAAGGGTACAAAATGATCAAGATTACAGTGCGACTTGCCTTGCTCCGGCTAAACGTACTCGACAATGACCTCGAAGTACACGGGAGAGTCATCGGCGTCGGATTCTATAACAAACAATACACAAACAATTAAAAACAGTACATATGGGCAATCAAACATGGGCTGAAAGTATTTTTAATGAATTCTTGGCATTTTTTGGATTTAATGAAATTTGAATGGACTTAATCGGAGCTCATATGAATTAGTTATGAATTGTTGAAGTTTTACTGTGTTTTCTAATATGAATTTAATTACTAAACGATTTATTGCGCAATTAAACAGTTTATTGCGTCACTGGACCGGGAAGCCGGCGCCAACAGGCGGGCCCCACCGAGTCCACCGTAGCCCGGCGGGAGGCGGACACGCAGCGGGGAGGCACGCCCACGGGGAAGGCCACGCGGCCAGTCCAGATCTGCCCCGAGGCAGATCGGACGGCCACGGACAAACGGGGACTTGCCCCCACTGGCGTAGCCGTGCCGCGGCAGGGCGAGCGGCCCAATGGTCGCCGCCGGCAATCATCCGGCCCTCGGAGGACAGCGGCGAGTTACGAGAGGACGACGAAGGAGAGCTCACTGAGGGGTCACAGTGACCAGAAGGAGGCAAACAGCGGCAGACAGGGGCGATCGGCGTCGGTGGAAGTACGGGATGGTGGCGAAGACGGTGTTCCGGTGAGGATCTCCGACGACGGAGGAGCGGCCGAGGAGAAGAGGGTCCTGGCGAAGACAAAGGGATCATTCAGGACCAGAATGGCCGAAGGGATCGATGAGAAAACACGGCCGCCGACTAGCGGAAAGGCTTACCGAGGGGCGCGACGGCGAGATCGGACTTCCGGCGGCGTAGGGGCTCCCGGATGCGGTGGCTAGGCTTTGCACGGGTGCGGCGAAGCTAGCGGTGGTGATCTCAAGGTCTGGCGGCGACTATAGCGATGGCGGCAGGCAACCAGAGACGGCGGAGCATGGCGGCGGCTCTGGTTTGCACGGCGCGAGGTGCTAGGATGCTCGAGAGGCGTCGGGGTGTGAGGGGAAATGTAGAGGAGAGAGCAGCGAGTGTTTTTATGCACTCGGCCGGGAGAAATCGTGGCTGAACGGCTCTGAATCAGCACTGGACTGAGGGCGGCGACGGTGGGATCGTGCGCACGATTCGCAAGAGAGAGAGAGAGGGCGAGAGCGCCGGAGAACGTGGGGGAGTGGGTGTGGACTCGGTCCGCCCTCGTTTGAACCTGGAGCGAGTGGGCGCGAAAGCGGGACGCGGTGCCGATCGGGCGGTGGAGGGAAAAATCCCCTTCGCCTTGGACGGAGCTAGGAGACGGAGCTGACAGGTGGGCCCGGCCTATCATCGGGGAGGGGCGAGCGAGCACGGCAGGTGGAGCTGACGAGCGGGGCCCACAGTGCAGAGAGAGAGTGAGCGAGAGCGGCGGCCGACAGATGGGGCCTGTGGGGAGGCAGGCGCATGCGGGCTGCGTGCACGGAGGCCGGTACAGTGCTGGGCCGCGGCCCAGCGGGAGGGGAAAAAGAAAAGGAGAGAGAAAGGAAAAGGGAAATTAATTTCCAGAGCAAAATTAATTCTGATATGCGTTTTTGATTTATTAAAAATAGTTCATGTGCTCTAAAAATTCCACTAAAAATCCAGTTAATATATTTTGGCAAGGAGAACATAGGAAAAATGTTCCCAGCCACAGTAGCTTATTATTTTGCATTGCACACATTTAATTAATTCTTTTAGCCATTTTAATTTAATTTCTTGGGACTTTTTCACAGGTATTTTTTTTTGTGTGGCTAAATTTTGGGTGTGACACATGGGCTGCCGGTTTCCCAACACTCCCCCTTGGGCTCTCAATGTGTGGTGCTTATGCCTCATCAAAACTTTACATTTACAAAAACCCAGAGAAAAAAATTTGCAGAAAGAGTAAATAGCATACGCTTGCAGTGTTCTACATATTACCTCCTTTAAAAATCTTGATAAGAAACTAAGGAAAAACTTATCCAAGGGAAAAAGAGTACAACCCACCCAATTCTTCGTTCAATCTTCTAGATTAATTTTGGGTACTTGATCTTCCAGGTCAAGATTTTAGAATGAGTTAGCGAAATTCTCCTCCTCAATTTTGTATTTCTTTAAGTCTCATTATTCTAATTCCTCGGACACATCTATTCTAGAGAAGATGTTGGTAATGATTTAGTGGACAAATCTGCAAGATTTTTACATAACTTAGCATGCAATATTTTGATTTCGTCCTTTTTATGCAATTCAAGAGTATAGGACGTGGGGTTCATATGCTTAGGGAGATTGCTTCTCACATAACCTATTTGTATTTTTTGTGACATATGCTGCATTACTTGTAGATAGGGGTTGAGATAGTATTCAAACTACACAATTGCTAGATGTGGTGACCATATCTCAAAGCCATGTATATTCGTGGAGGCTTTGTATAGTATGAGGATACTTGGTTTGGTTTAGTGCAAATTTGCTAGGTAACTTAGTGCTGCTTTGACACTCGCGTGTGGGAATTCGGTCCCAAATTTCGTTCCACTCTTCTTTAGATCTATAGGAAACTGGTTTGCTTGCAATGACCTTCCGACCATGAGGATTTGACAATAATCGACTATCCTAAAGTCAAGTATTTTTAGCACTTTCTAAGTATAATTATACTGATGTACTGCAGTTACATCTGTCACATGCTTTAGCTGCCAACTTAAGCATAATTTGGTTTTAACCAGATATTTTTTTTTCTAGTTCAAACTCAAATTCAATTAACGAGTTTGCTTCCTTAATTTAATGATATCGGACCATCTTCTTAATCCATTTCGGGATACATTTCAATTCTATTCTTAGTTCAAGACTTAGCACTTTATGTACTTTTATATAAATGTTCTATCCAAGGTCCCCAAAACATTCATTATTCAACTCTCGACATATTCAACTTTTGTTTGACTGTCAATGAGATTTTAATTTCTAAAGAAAATTCTACCCATGTTCGAGGAATAGGTTTCATAATCAACTTCTAGTTGTCAAGTAAAACTTTATGCAACAATTCATGCTATCTATATCATTTAGCTTCCAAACAACTACCCATTAAATCTTTCATAGTAGATATGGGAAGGTATGTGACATATAGGTCTAAATACCTCTTATTTGTTTTAATACTTGCATCATTACAGTAAGGTTTTTATAAATACTGCTAGTAAGATTTATTTTCATAGCTAGATAATTTTTTTTAATTCTGTCTAGTTTGGTTGCTCTGTTTCAATCTATGGTGCCACAGCTTAGAGTTGGTGCAGTCACAAATTGCCTTCTTTTTTTCAATGAAAACAACATATTTAAACTACAAATTGATACCTTATTGCTAGATTGTTTTGTGAGAAGACTAGAAACATACATGTCATTGTGTTCAGAATTGAACAATCTTGGCGCTACTAACTTGTGTTCTGAATTATGATTTTTACTTATGAACCTCATTAATCAAATGTTTGAATCTATTTGGTCAAAATAGAAATTTCTTTGATTGGACTAATTGGTAGTGAAGAAATGTTTGTGTTTGGACCAAAACTGAAATTTCTGCCCTTGTCTTGTTACCTCTGTCTTGATATGCTTGTTTTTTGTCTAGTTGTGAAGTCGTCATGCACAAGTGCTCTCCTGGATTGCTTCGCATTTACAGAAGAGGCTCAATGGTTTGTAGTAGAAGAAGGTGAGTAACAATACTATATATGTGACCTTTCTTTGGTTGTTTCGCTCAAACTTGTTTCTACGTGAAACAGTACTACCTGTAGCAAGTAAATGAGCCTTTATGATATGATCTTCATTTTTTGTATGGCATGTACTTTTATAATGATTTGGACTTGAAATAGGATTGTATATACAGTTTACTTTATATTGAAGTGGTTTTTAGTTGTGGCTTAAACATTTTGATTTGCAACCATCAATAAAAAAAGTACTAACAGATTATTTACTACGAACATTTCAGCTTTTAGGATCTGTGAGTGACAGGAGTAGAGATTGAGTCCAGTTCTAGCAAGATGATTATTAAAAGAAAATTCCAAGGATTACATTTGCAGCATCAACAACTATTTCATTCTCTTCGATACTTGACCTCTGCCTACATGTATATGTTTGTGAACTATTAACAAATGAACATTAGCTGTTGAGAAAACAACAAACTCATGCAACGAGTTGGTGTTCTGAAGATTTGACGGCATCGTGGCTCGGCCATGAGCCCCTGAATTTCTATGAATTTTAACGGTTTGGTTTTAAATTCTCTTATTTTATTTCAATGCTCATTAGTGATGGTTTAGATTTCTTTTTGTCATACACAAGGAAAATCTAGCCCTGCTGCCCAGGCCTTAAAGGATGCCTGAGATTCTCTCCATGCCGGGAGTACTTCCCCTCGCAAGTGAAGGTGATTGATGTGTCATAGAAAAAATCGCTGTGGGGGAATATTTTCCTGGGGTTTTTCCCCCTAGATTCCAAACAAGCGCTGAGGCTTGGGATGTTTCCCGTGGGAGCTAGGTGAAATGGGCCAGCAATTTCCCACCCTGTGGGCTTCCAAACGCACATATAATCTAGCCCATGGAAATTTCTCCCTGGGCTGGCTCTTGGGGAATGGATCGAGATCTTGGGTTGCCAAAAAAGGCCTCAGAGGGCAGCAAACCATTGAATTTTTACTGTTACTAATTTAATTTTTTTTTAATTTACAAAACTAATTTTCGATTTGGATCATTTGCAAAACTACCCTCTTGCCGCCCTGTGCCACGGCGGGATTTAAAAACCACCGTGGCCCAGGGCGGCGAATGGCATCCCCGTCACCCGGGGCTAACGGCGCCGGCGGCCGTTAGCCCCGGGGAGGCCACGTGGATTCGCCGCCCTAGGGGACGGCGGCGAATGCCCCCAGGGGGCCGAATGCAAAATTGCATTCGCCGCCGTCCCCCAGGCGGCGAATGCAATTTTGCATTCGGCCCCCTGGGGGCATTCGCCGCCGTCCCCCAGGGCGGCGAATGCATAGGACCGTCCGCACAGCGATCGGACGGTCCGAATCCACGGCAAATTGTTGTAACGCGCGCTAACTACCTTAAAACAATCATAACTTTCGCATACGGTCTCGGAATCGGGCAAATAAGTACTCTACGGACATCTACAGAAAATTTTACATCCGCTTCCCCCCCACTTCGTTGGGTTTGTCCAAAAAAATTTTACGAAATTCGGCCGGGAAGATTGAGTTTTTGAGGTCCGAAGTTTCAGCACGGTTTTTAAAGCACACTCATAATTTTCTACAGGCCACATCTTACATCGGTTTAAGCTGCACCTTCACGAGATTTTGCTATTCTTGTGTTGCTAGTTGAGAAAAAAATATCAAAAAAAAGAAAAAAAAATTTTGCAGGCGGCCCCCTGGATTCGGACGGTCCGATCCTTGTGCGGACCGTCCGTTCACTATGCTAAAAACCGCCGTCCCCCAAGGCGGCAAATGCAATTTTGCATTCGGCCCCCTGGGGGCATTCGCCGCCGTCCCCCAGGGCGGCGAATCCACGTGGCCTCCCCGCGGCTAACGGCCGCCGGCGCCGTTAGCCCCGGGTGACGGGATGCCATTCGCCGTCCTGGGCCACGGCGGTTTTTAAATACCGCCGTGCCCCAGGGCGGCAAGAGGTTAGTTTTGCAAATGATTCAAATCGAAAATTAGTTTTATAAATTAAAAAAAATTAAATTAGTAACAGTAAAAATTCGCAAACCATTGAAGCTGAAGATGAACATAGAAATAAAAGCACGATTAGAGCAATGTGTAGGAAGACGAAACTGAATTTGAAATTGGACAAATTGACACACAATTTGTGCAGCCAAAACTAAATGGCTTTTCTCGTTATTGTTTGTCGTATTTAAATAGCATCAAACAAACAATTGACTGTCAAAATCGTGAATTTTCTTTGATGCTATAGAACTATTTTTGCCAAGAAATTGGCCCTATGTTTAGTGTAAGTTTTCATTATATACATTTATTATATAAGATCGACTTCTAATTTCTAAATCTTGGACACGACATGTGTTCCCACGTGCCCATCGCTATGGACAGCGCACAGTTCACATTTGTTCTTGCGTGCTTTGAACCTGCCTTGGTAGCTAGGGAGGGATTTAGGGGCAAAGGAAAACACGTGAAAGAAGGTACATGTAGCGACTTGCACGCCGACACACATTTCATTCAGTCTGGTAGTGTGTTTCATCTCAGGGTTAATGGCATGTGTTACGATAAAAACAGAAAGTCTCAAATGATGCCTCAAGTATCTATGAACATTCAAACAACATGCATGGTATCTCTGTCAATAAATACTAGCTAAATATTCGTGCTTTTCTACGATAAAAGATAATATATTATAATATTTTCTAAAATAAATAAGCATTTATATTTCATGAAATATGTTACGCATCAATTTTCTATTAGAATTACTCACCTTAATTTAATTTCATATGTGGCTACACATTTAAATTTGATTGTTTCTTAATACTAAGAAGTTCAAGGGGTAATTTAAAAATGTTATAATAGGAGTAGGTGGAGTGGTAGATTTACTACCAACACCACTGTCTCCCTTTAAAGAAGTATAGATTTGATTTTATATATAGCTATAAATTTACATTTGAATGTTTCTTAATAGAAGTTCAACGGATAATATAAAAATATTACAATGGGAGTAGGTGGGATGTTAGATTTTCTGCCACCATCACTGCCTCCTCCTATGAAAGGAGTATAAAGATCAATATTTTTTATTCCATAACCACCGTAACCAAGCCTCTCCACTCTACCCTTTATTTTTCTCCGCTTACCGACGGATGTGATCATAGTATGTGTCATTCCACAACGGCTTGCTAGTTAAGCCCTCTCCCTTGATGGTGGATTTACTGGATTGCTGGCCTTATGTTTGTGCGGCATGGACGACGGCTGCGAAAGATGGAACGCTGTTGTAGGTGGAGTTGCAGTCGGTACCAGTCGAACACGAACTCCGGGGTAGACCTCAACCCCAATAGCTGCAGTCGGTGCACCACGTTGGGCACGCACATCTGCCCGTTCCCGATCGCTCACACTGCTGCGTGGGCGTAGGACTCCGAGGTCACCATGAACTGTGACACGAAGTTGCCCTTCATGAAGCTCGATATCATGTTCGTCTCTACCAGGAACGGCACCTGCAGATATGGAGAAACAAAAATTACTCCTTCTGTTCAACAATATAAGCATTTCTAAGTTATTTAACAGAGATTAAGTTTGAGGAGAAAAGACTTTGGTATCTCTCGTTAAATAAGAGATTGTTGTGGGTGGAAAGGTGGTTAGGAGTAAGATGAAAATAAATTTAAATGAAATGTAATTGATGTGACAATTGTAGTGTAAGAATGTTTATATTGTTTGACAAAATTCAAATGCTTCAAATACTTATATTGTTGGATAGAGGGAGTATGTTGTTAATTGGGTCCAGTTTATTTAATTTAGTATCTATTACTTTCAAGCTTAATTAATTGTATTACAGTACAAAACTAATATAAGGTCATATTTACGGGGGATGGAGGCAGAGGGTGGAGGTTTTAAGAAATAACTGGTGAGTATTCGAGACTAGCAAGTGAGAGCATGAAGAAGCTAAGGTTCGCTAAGTTTGACTGTTTTGTTTTTTAATTCTGAACTACCGAGTTTTACGATTTAAGGAAAGAATTTAGGTTACTTGGACTGCTAGATGTTTTTGGAGTTGCTGAAGCCCAGATAGAATGTGCCAAACGAAACCTAGGAATGCTGACCTGGCATTGCACGTCGATTCCTTTGCTCTTGTACTCCACTGAGAGCCCCCTGGAGAATGCAGCAACATACCTGCTCCAACAAGAACGACCAAACAATTCTTATCTTCATCTAGCAAATTAATTAACCAGTGAATCAATTAGGAGCTTGCTATTCATGATTGAACTCATCTATTTCTTAAAAATCAGCTCGCTTTATGAACGGTCAGAATTACTCCAAGATTTATGCAGCCTTTATAGACATAGCCCTCTCCTTAATTACTCACTCTGCCCGATCCCAAAGACGCGATCAAACTGCCGCTGCCACTCTCCCCATATCTCCGCCTTCCACCTCGATGGCGTTGTGCTAGTGCCTGCGTAGCACAGTAGCCGCACCCTCCCCGCCTATACCATTGTCTCCAAGTCCGGCTCCATTATCCCGCCTTGCCTCTCCTTCCCCGTCCCATGCACGGCTCACGTCGTCAGATCCACTGTTATCACCACAGCCTCCTAACCACAAGGTCTCTCGGATCTGTTCATCACCCTCCTTTATACTCATAGCTCTGTTACCGGTGTCTCGCTGTTTATTGTCGGTCTAATCTAGAGCACAACCATCTCTATAATATTGCCTTATTGCTTCCTACCCTCCTCCCATCACTTCTACCTCGGAAAATGTAATCCGGCAAAGCCTGCTAGAGTTTAGGTTTCACCCATGCCGAGGCTGGATGAGAAGGTCGCTATCGTGGATGAGTCCAGGGTTTGCAATTTCGTTTTGGGTATTTATGCCAGGGGGCAGTGAAATTTCTGAAATTTTGGATATTTTTGGAAATTTTAGAATATTTCAAACGAAATTTGTTGAAATTTGAATAGATTTTGACCAAATTTGAATAAAATTTGACCAAATTCACAAAAATTTAGAAAAATTTAAAATTTTCAGGCGAAATGGTGTCGTGCAGGGGGTTCAAAATTCCCAAAATTTCCAAATTTTAGACCAAAATTGCAAACCCTGATCAAGAGAGACCTCGTCATCTCCCTTGATAACACTCATTTGGATGTGGTAGATGATTACAATGTTGTTTGATCGAGATCTAACGACATTCATCAGTCAATCGAGATTTATAACTCTCAGTCGACTGATGAATAGTAGAGGTGAATTAAGTAAGTTGTTTGGTTTTACAGCAGTGTGCATGCATGCGTTGGTACGTACGCTTTGATGCCGGCGTAAACGGAGTATAAGGGGAAGGATGGGAGGGCCCCCGACGATGCCGAGCCGATGTTGACGACGGCGCCCCTCCCACGCTCCGCCATCCCCGGCAGCACCGCCGCCGTCACCTTCGTCAGAGCAAGGGCGTTCACCCGTACCATCCTCATCAGCGGCTCCATGTCCGCCTCGTGTAGGAACATCGCCCCCGGCTTCGCCACGCCGGCGTTGTTCACCAGCACCCCGACGTCCACCCCCTCCACGGCTTCCCTCAGGCGCCGCCATCGCCTTCTCTCCTGCCAATACCGGAGATGGACAAAGATGATGGATCATGAAACCATGCGACACACCATGATCGACCACGGACGATGTTAACTTGTTACCTTGTACGGTGGAGACGAGGGAGAAGTCGAACACCACGGTCTTCGTCCGCACGCCGTGAGACCGGGCGATGGCGTCGGCGACGTCGCGGAGCTTGGCGGGGTCACGGCCGACAAGGACGACATTGAGGCCGTGTGCCGCGAGCTCCAGCGCCATGGCCCGGCCGATGCCGGATGTCGGACCGGTGACGACGGCCCACGCGCCGTAGCGGCGGCGGAGGTTCTTGGGACGATGCAGGCCGAACGAGAGGAAGGCGATGAGGCGGAAGACGGCGGCGGCGACATGGACGGCGCCGAGGGAGGCCAGCAAGATGAAACTCTTCTTCCTTAGCTTTAGTTTGTTGTGTTGTTTTTTGTGAGTGAGGTCAAGCCCCAACTTCCATCTGTATATGTACAATGTTGCTTATGACGAATGATCATCATGTATTAGTGCATCAGCAGCTGTCTAAGTGTTAACAACCAACCAATTCTATAGTACATGCAAGTGACAGTTAAGAGTGGTAGCCTGATAGGTAAACCAATTGTACAGTACATGGGAGTGACAGTTAGAGTGGCAGGGATGTATCATATGGGTGTAATATATGTTGCCAGTTGCATGCAGTATACAGGGTGCCGACACTTTGACACCTGACAATTAACGGATCAATTCCCTTTTTTCCACTAAAAGATTAGGTAAACCCTCCCAACCGGACGTCCAACGCGTCGGACACTCACGGGCAGCAAGCCAAACACCATAGGGCAGGTCCATCCCCCTCGCCTCCAACGGCTTAACACCAAGCCACCGCCGGAGATTTCCCTTGATAGATCTCTCCTCTCCAATGACATCTCTTCCTCCCCGTTGAGATTTCCCTCTATGGGTCCCTCCTTCAACGAGATCTCTTCCTCCCCTCTGATGAACTCTAGAGGGCGGGGCTGGCAAGGACCTGATGGATGCTTCTCCTCCTCCGGTGTCTCCTCCATCTGATGGAGTCCGGGAGCAGGAGCAGCGGGAGGTCACACTCACCATCAACGGTCGCGGTTGTTGGTGCCGGCACCGGGTGGTGGAAGAAGAGGCAGAGGAGGTATTGTTGAAAGAAATGGCAGTTCTCTTTAGTGGATTCGGTCACCGGAATAGAGGAAGAAGATGATCCAACCGTCGGAGTAGAGGAAGAAGCCAGCTCTACACCGCTAGGCTCTTTATTGGAGATATTGACAATTTTGTTGCAATCCGTTGTTTTATCTTGTTACATTGTATTTTATTAGAGTGTTTCACTCTATTCTGCTTGGATGTTACACAGAATGTGCACAGCCTTATCGTACCTAGCAATAAAGTGTTCTTGTGATGCTGCAGTTGATAATTTTCGGATGTTGCTCATATCGTTTTCATGATGTTGCACGCAATACTTTTCTGATGTTGCAGTTGGTTTTGTTAAATGTTGGGGTGGACGAATCAAAAAAAAAAAGCAAGCCACCTCATCGAACCGATGTTTCGAGGTCCCCCAAATCAACATCCATATCCACTGAATCAAGAAAACATCCACAATTTAGTACATCCACATATCAATAACATCTAGAACAAGTCAAGAGGTACATCCAAAAAAATCATATAATCAATATGCATGACTCTGGAACTAAATCACAAAATCAATCAACACAAAAATCACAAAATCAACATGTACATCACAAAATCAACCTGGCTGCCACCGTTGCCATGTAATGCCTGCATTTTATATTTGTCAAAACTATTTTTAATAAAAATCTAAATTCAAAGATGGCTTTTTATTGGAGTTTAGAATTTTGTGCCATGAGAGATCTCAAAATTTCTCCAAAAACCAGCCCTAAAACCTCTGTAGAAATTCCCCAAATTTTTACAAAAATCCAAAACCCCATTTGAATCAATTTTCAAAATCAAAATCCTCAAAAACCTATTCAAATTAATCTCTGGAAAAAGAATAAGGGTCACTGTTCAAGCCGGGCCGCCATCTAACCCTTCTCGGCCTGCTCTTGTTTGCTCGCGGTGCGGCCCGCTCGGCCAAGCTCGCGCGCGCCTGGGATTTAATCCTGTGGGGCCCGCACGTTAGCCGCCCCGTCTCCACTCGTCTTCTCAGCCACCCGATGCAAACACGTGGACGGAGGAGATCGACGTTGCCGCGTGAGCCCGCATGTCAGCCGACGCACAGTGCCGTCGTCTTCCTCCCGCCGCTCGCCCTTTTCTCTCTCTTCTCTCGACCTCTCTCCTTTCTCTCTGTGTTCCGCGCCCATACCGCCTTGTCTCCTCCTTTTAAAGTCCCGGAGCTCCCCTGTCGGCCTCGCCATCCCCGCGTGGTGTCAGCGCTGGTGAGAAACCCACCCCGCCATCATCGCCGCGAGCACCGGAGTCAAAAGCTAGGCACATAAGCTTTTTCCCTCACCGCCGGACGCCAAATGTCAAAGCGCACGCACCGGCACCTCGTCCCATCGCTTCGCCATCATTCCCTCTTCCCGTTTTTCCTCTCAGAACCCGGATGACGCAAGCCATAGAGCTCCGCCATTGTTGTGTCAAATCGCCAAGCTCGAGCTTATCTCCGGCTTCCACCGCCTTAGTTCGTCGTTCGCTAGCTCTCGAGCTCCCCTATAAGTAGAGCAGCCCTCCCCTCCTCCGGCCGCTAAAAAATTGAGTCTGATCAAGCCCGCCGACGAGAGCCTGCCTCCGCCGCGTACTGACCCGAGCACCGCTGCCGTTCCCGACCACCGCCAACCAAACCGCCACCACCGTCGAGTTTCTTAGACCACCAGGAACCTCCTCTACCATCCCTCGCCGCTGATTAGCCCCTAAATCCGAAACGCCCAATTTTCGCCGCCGCCGTCTGCCGTTGCCGCCGCTCTGTATCTCGCCATAGACGAAGGTAAAGACCAATTAACCTCTTCCCAATTCTTCTTCGCTAAATGCCGAACTCGGACCAACCCATCCCGAGCCATTCCGCCGCTCGAATGGTCGCCGGCGACGATCTTCTCCCTCCGTCGCCGCCGCCAGCTCTGGGTTGCCGCCGCCGACCATCTTCCGCCGCCCAATAAGCCAATCCAAGCCGTTCAAGTGATTCGCCGTCATCTTCGCTCCCCGTAGCCGTCGGCCGCTCGCTAAGATTCGCCGCCTCCAACGATCGCTGGCCGTCGATTCCCCGCTGTGGCTGCTCCGGCAAACCTTGCCGACGTGGCATTGCCGCATGGATGCCGCGTCACCCACTACGGCCCACCTCCTGGACCCCACGCGTCAGCGCCCCATCCTTCCCCCTATCTCCTGACAGGCCGGCCCCACCTGTCAGCGCCCCACTTCCTCTCTCCACCACTGATACCTCGGTCCCACCAGCCAGCTTCTGTTCTCTCTCTCTTCACTGTAGCACCAGGCCCCACATGTTAGCCACAGTACTCCTCTCTCTCCTGACCCGAGGGCCCAACTGTCAGCCTCTGGTTTTATTTTCTTTTATTCCTTTTCTTTTCCAAAATAATTTTAATCCTTTTAATTTTCAAAAAATAATCCAAACTTTAAAAATTCATAACTTTTAAACCGTAACTCCGTTTGAGCCCATTAAACTCTCAAAATTTTTCTAAAAATGAGATCTACACATTGACACTATTAGTTGTATAAGATAGATTCTGATTCTTGGTGTTTTTGCATGTTTTCTTTTTTGCGACGCATAGAATCCATTCCCGAGGAGTCGCCGAAGGATGATTTCGTCAAAGACTCGCAAGACCTCGAGCAAGGCAAGTCACCCTTGACCATATTGGACCCATGATTTAAAATTTATTTTAATTTCTAAAACTCGCATAATTAGGAGCACGACTATTATCAGCCGCGATTCGTAATCGAATCCGTCAGGCCTAACCCATTTGCTGCATTTTACCCTCGGATAAATTGATGCCCTGTCCCTTGTAACCCCGCCATCTTGATATTCGTACTTGAGTGCGAATATCGATGACCCTATTTCATCTAAACTAAAAATATGATGATGGGAAAATAAGGGTTTTAAATAAAAGTGATTTCAAAACCTCGACATTCTTGGTCGAGCATTTGTGAAAAAAAGTAGTTTTACAAAATTTGGCCATGGGTCGTCGTTGCCTGTGTGGCTCCGACTTCACGTGACTTTTAAAGACCGTTTCCTTGGGGAATTGCACTGAGCATATAACAGTGCGACCATACGGGTGGAATGGGACACCCCTGGCCAAGTAACTAGTGTTTCCAGGATAGTTTTCGGTTGCTAATAAATATGAGAGTGGTTGGGTGCCAAGAGGGCGATATACCCTGTCCCTGAGTACAGGAAATGAGTTCCTAGTACTTGGTCGAGAGGACCCATTTATAGGGCAACATGCTATCCTAGAAAGGCTTTGGAAAGGCCTTGTCGCGAACCTCCCCGCTTGGCCAGTGTGGGAGTAAGCTCGCGTTGTGTGGGAAAAGCGTGCACCCTTTGTAAAGGTTTATGAACTGTTCGAACAGCCGTGCCCACGGTTATGGGCGGATGTGAAGTGATTCCTCTAGCGTAGATTTTATTTTATAAATGTATGTGCAATTGTTTTGCGGGTTGAGAACCGTTACCAGAATCGGTCTGTATGACTGATGGATGGCCTGTGTGGCCTGAAACGGGCCTGTGTGACCTGGGGTGTTGGATGACACCATAGTTGAGTTTGTCTGAGTTAAGTGACAAGTTTTGAAATAAAAAAAATCCACCTAAATGGAGGTACCAGAGGAGGGTACACTCCGAATCGGAAATTGTGACAAGTCTCAAACTTATGGAATGGGTTGAGACGCGAGTCTCTTCTCGACTAACTTAACTGTGGTGAGTTGTTGCAAAGCAACTCACGAAATGGATTGAAGTGTGAGCTTCTTTCCGACAACTTAAAGAGCACACTTAGAGTTCTTAAAACCACAAAACCTTGGAAAACCTCTTTTACAAAAATAACCCTAACCTTCCTTGCTAAACCTTGCATGCCACATAACTTCTGTGACTTGCTGAGTACCTCGTGTATTCACCCTTGCTTACTCTCCCCCAGAAGCCTATGAAGATGAAGACCCCACCTCCAGCCAGTTCTACCAGGACCAAGTCAAGTACGAGGAGTTTTAGGGTTTTGGTCTAGGTTCCTAAGCTATGCTTGTGGGTATAGGTCTACCCGTGTAACTCTGCTTACTTTTGTAATGTATCGTTGCATGTCTCGAGTTCTGTCTGAGGCTGTAACTTATGTAAGAGCTATGTATAATAAATAAAGCAGGTTTGGCTGTGATCCACCAATGTCCTGTATATACCAGCTGGTCTCCTAGGACTGGTACAGGTATTACAGGTAACGACGTTCCTCCTCTGTTAACCTGTTCGGGTTAACGGGAGAGGGACGTTACATGCCATCGCTCCTCCCAAGCTCCCTCCCGACCCACCGCCCTCCCATTCCCTTCTCTTCCCCGACGGTGGAGTAGCAGATGGAGGAGAGAAGGAGAAGAAGGTCGAGATACGACCGTCATTGAACTAGCTCATCCCTACTGCCTCCTCTCGCTCGCCCCTCTGTTCTCCTCCCTGTCACGGTGGATGAGGCAGAAGGGGACTAGATCCACCGGCTAGCCGGACCACCAAGCAGGGCAGAGAGAGATCCAAGGAGCCATCACACGTCACGCCGGGGAGAGATAGATCGAGGGAGTCGTCGCTCGCCATGCAGGGAGAGGTGGCCACACCATCTGGATCTGGCCGCGCCTAAGCGGCCCTTGGGCTCCAGGCAACCAAATCTGGTGGTCCCTAAGCTCCAGACGGCTGTGGTGTTGGGAGATGGAACGGGAGTCATCACCGGCCTCCCACTCAATCTGGACAGAGACACAGAAGAAGTGGGGGGGGGGGGGGGGGGGGGGGAAGGGGAGAGCAAGTGAAGATGGAGGCAGCAAGGAGAAGGCTCGGTGGCAGGGGCCGTGGCGACAGTGATGCCAGGGAGATCGAGAAGTGAGAGAGTGAGACGGAGAGAAGTGAGGAGGCAGCGCTGGAGAGTGGAGAGAACGGATGACTTAAAAATATCTTGGGTCGGCTTGATGTCGGTCGTTGGCTCGGCTCAATCCCATCAGTGCTGGTTTATTCTAAAAATCGATATTGATGTCCCACATATCGGTGATGGTTTTTTAAATAAACTGATACTGATATTATTAGTGACGGTTTTTTAATGAACCGGCACTGATGTGTTATCAGTGCTAGTTCTTGTCCATAGTGGGCACAGGCTAGGTGGGTGGACGAGAAACCCGGGTTTTCCTTATCTGACATTGATAGGATGGTTTAATTGTGTGGTTCTGTAGTAGTGAGATAAGGAATTTGTTAGATTTCCAATGGCATAGAAGCTTGCAAATTAGTGTAAATATTTCTCTAGAGTATTGAGGTTGTGAGGCCAGGGTTTAATGCAATACATTTCGTGCTAAATATGTAGTTTTTTATACCTGGCTTAAACATGTATAGTGGCGATAGTTTACCAAAAATAGCTATATTTTTTTTGAAATTCATTATTATTTTTTTCTCCATGTGTATGTTGTGTTTGGCCTTGCATGTCTGTGCTGTGATAACTGATACGAAAATATATGTTATTGATCAGTTCATTCATATTCTATCATAACTAGCTGCTTAAATCACATGTAACAACGGAGGGCACATACCTTTGAGGGCTTAAAAACAGTCCATTTAGTTCTTGTCGTCCTTCCAAATCTAGCTAGAGATGTGACTGCCATATTGCGACTTCGATGATTGTATGTTTCATATGCGAAGTTCATTTTAGATTGGAATTTCTAAGCCTATAGTTATCTATAGCTAATAGTACGGCCAGTTTTGCACTAGTGTATTAATTTGTAAAATTCTTAATAAATCCAGCCACCCAGCGCAGTCACAAAACGTGATCATAAATTAAACAAATCGAGAAAGCTGTCTTTCTTTTCATGGAAAAGATAACTCAAGGTATTATCTTTGTACTACACAAAGATAATCAAATTTTCACAGAAAAAACTAGAAAAATATATAACATTAATAAAACTACCAAAACTATCGATCAATTTATTTTAAAAAATATATATTAAAGTTTTGGTGAGTTTTTTATTCGCATGAAATAATTCAATCTATCTCAACTTTGATGTAATTCATTGTATTTTTATTAATTTTCCAAAATTGGTCCATGTTATATTTGTATTCAATTGTTTTTATGATTTTGCTGGATTTTCTGAATTTGATGGCGGTAGAAAAAAATAAAATAGATATGAAAAAGAGAGTGTCTAGATTTCATATGCCTAAAATTTTCAAAAATTTCAGTCACTTTTTTCATCCATTGGATGACAATCCAATGATTCTTATCACTACCATGTTACTTATTACTTATCACTTCCCACTAGTTGGACAATAAATTATTCTAACATTTAAAAATTTATAAAATTACATGAAATAAACTTATAAGTCATAAAAATACAAAATTACATGAAAAAATTTCAAACTTAGATCAAATTAAAGAAAAACCATATGTAACAACAAACTTGTGGTTAAATTAAAATAAAATTGGGCATTGTACAGTACTGTAATTTTAGACTTAACAATGTGCAATTTTAGATGATTCACATGAAATCTAGCAAATCTCATAAAAGAAACATGGGATTGATATAATAGTGGCAATAGAGAACAGAATTGATAAAAAATTGTCACAAGTTTTTTGGGTGGAAAACTTTTAAATGTAACTATAGTATAATTGTATTGTAACAACTATGCTGTAACTACATTATAACTTTTGATTTCTAGACCATTAGATCGTGTTGAGATTTGCGCACGGAGAAGGAAAAAAAATTCAGATCATATCAAGATTTGAGCAGGGAGAAAGGAAAAATCGCGTGGCTCATATTTTTTTAATACTTATGTACATGTTATATACTGTTACAATTACACTATATAAGATTTTGAAGTTTTCTAAAAAAAATGCGACATTTATTTTAATAATCCCATAGAGAATTTGCATCTCGAGAGATGAGATTTGAGGTCCAAGGAGTCACGATAGGGTTCATACGTACGTGAACTATAATGATCCAAAGTAATGATACTTCCGTAAGATGTATAATTTGTGAGGTAGGAATTCCTTTAAAAAGATGAACTGCACATCGGGCCAGATTTTGTTACCAAAAAGTGCACGTAAACACAAACCCAATCCAAGCCATGGCCTAACCCCGCTGGTTTCTTAGCATCTCTGGCCCCGGCCCCATCCAAAGTGACGAGAAATAACCAATGTAGTCCAATGTTTAAGAAATAGTGAATTGTGTGCTAGTGACCTTGATAAGAGAATTTTTACTGTTATTAATTTAATTTTTTTTAATTTACAAAACTAATTTTTGATTTCGGATTTTTGCAGAACTAGCCTCTTGCCGCCGTGGGCCACGGCGGTATTTAAAAACCGCCATGGCCCAAGGCGGCGAATGGCCTCCCCGTCAGGCGGGGCTAACGGCGCGGGCCACCGTTAGCCGGGGGGGGGGGGGGGGGCCACGTGGCCTTGCCGCCCTGGGAGACGGCAGCGAATGCCTCCAGGGGGCCGAATGCAAAAATGCATTCGCCGCCGTCCCCCAGGGGGGTTTTTAGCCCAATCGCTGCCCTGGGGGACGGCGGTTTTTAGCCCTCCCCTATAAAATCCCTTCGCGCACTCGCGGCGCGTCATTTCCCCCTTCCGCCTCCAGCGTTCGTCCAATAGAGCTGAGGCAAAGGAGGAGCAATACAGCGGCGAAGCCCTCACGGATTTTTGAGCTGAATCCAGGTATTTTTTTGCTCTCCCCTTGTTATATAGTCAATTTTTTAGACAAGTGTTAATTAGTACTAGACGCGTAGTGTAATACCCGACATAGTATGAAAATATTAACGGTTTGGCATAACCATCGTTAGTGTTAAATTTATTTGACCGTACTAGAAGAACATAGCGGACAGGTAGTAAATATGCTCCGCCATGGCCATCGTTGGTATACGTCATTTCGACACGTTAGATAAACCTAGCGTATAACTTTATAAGCTCCGTTGGGTTAGTTTGTAAAATGTAGAAACGGTAATGGTTTGACTCATACCTATAGCCTTTTTATAGAACGAATATTGATTAGTACAGATTAATAATTGTAGTAAAAATCTTTTTTGTCAACAGAAATGGCAAATAGAGTTGTATTCGCGATATATCACGGTGAAGGAAATGTCAGAGAAGGACAATATGGGGTAGATTTATCGGAATTCAACGTAGCACAAAAGAGAATTATAGCTCCAGCTGAGAGAAGTTTTTCTGGAGTTTACAATTGGTTAATGAGGGGATTCGAAGTAGATCCTGAAGTAAATGCAATTACGGTGTACGCACTGGTTAGCTGGACTGTGGAAGGTTTTTGGTGGGAATTGATGCCAATAGATTCGACGGCCAGCTGGGTATTTTTTGTGGAGAGTGCACTGCAGCGAGGATGGGCACCGAGCATCCTAGTGGTAGTGCATGACAGGGTCAGCATTGATCAAGCTGGTCCAAGTACAGCGGAAGGGCCCGATGAAACAGGGGAGCAAAATGAGGCAGAAGACGAGGGTGCCGGAGAGGAAGGAGGCCAAGAAGACATGGGACCGGGGGGTTTGTAGATGAAGGGGAGAGACACCCAGGTCTAGTACAGGAGATGGAAATTGAAGACTCAGAACCTGAGCATATGGAGTATGATGATTCTTCGGAGGACGATGTATACCCGGCAGAATGGGACAACGAGGACTTCTCCGGACTCGTTGTTTCAGAGGGGCACACCGTGGCATGGGAGTATCAGCAGAATGAAGTGGTGCAAGGCGCTAGATACGCCGAAAAAGCACAGTTGACAGAGGCTGTGAAGATGTGGGCCGTGTCACTTGGGAGGGAGTTCTGGGTATCAAAGTCCACCAGATCAGTGTACGAAGTGAAATGTGCAAGTTCAAGCGATGGATGTCCATGGAGGATGTACGCATCCAGGAAGAAATATGACAACTGTTGGTCCATGTCAATCGTGACGGAGCACAACTGCCATCTTCTAGGTGTTCAGAAGTACCACAGGAACATATCATCTGCATTCATCGCTTCAGAGCTGTATTATGCTGTTGTGGAGAACCTCCGGTTCGAGCCCAAGTCAATTATCAGGCGCATCGAGGAGAAGTACAAGTACACCATTACATATGCCAAGGCATGGAGGGCCAAACAGAAGATAATTGAAAGGAGATTCGGCAGTTTTGAAGCTTCGTACAATAATTTGCCTTGTCTACTGGAAACCATCTGTGCGAGGAATCCTGGCAGCTACTCCGAAATCAAAAGTTTCCCATCGTTAGCAAATCCTGGGCAAAGTATCCTTCAGCGGGCCTTCCTCTCTCTACAGGCGTGCATGTTTGCATTTCTTCATTGCAAGCCCATTCTCTGCATCGACGGCACATTCCTAACTGGAAAATACAGAGGGCAAATGTTGACGGCAATCGGAGTAGACGGGAACAACCAAGTGTTGCCCGTGGCCTTTGCCTTCGTCGAGAGCGAGAACACAGAGAGTTGGTACTGGTTTCTGAAGCTGGTTAAAGAAAAGGTGGTGGGGACGAGGCCAGATGTATGTCTCATACATGACCGTCATCCAGGGATGCTGCGTGCAATTGAGGAGCTGCAAAACAGCTACGCAGACAAGGGATACCCTCCGGTGTGGGAAGATGTAAAGAGCAGATGGTGCATGTGTCACATGGGCGCAAACTTTTATAAGCAGTTCAGAAACAAGGAGCTGATGGCCATGTTCAAACGTTTGTGCGCCCAGAATCAACAGAAGAAGTTCAATGAGCTGTGGAGGAGACTTGATGAGCTGACAGCCAAACATAGAGGCGAGAGTTCTGCAAGACTCGCAGCTAGAGGTGTTGACGGCCCTGAAGCTCTAGGTGCACTTCCCACCGATGATGGTACATTCAGAAGGAGGCCCGGTTCCTCGGTTAGCAGATTTTCGCAGTGGATCGAGCATGAGCCGAAGGAGAAATGGGCATTGTTGTACGATGAAGGTGGAGCAAGGTATGGCATAATGACCACGAACCTTGCAGAGGTCTACAACTGGGTCATGCGTGGTGTGAGGCAACTCCCCCTTGTTGCCATCGTGGAGTTCATCCTACATAAAACACAGACGTACTTCCACGACAGGTGCAGACAGAATGGCCCATCTATGGCCGATGGAAACCTTTGGTTCGGCACCAAAATGACAAAGTACCTTGAGGAGAAATGCAAGAAGGCAAGAGAGCACCGAGTCCAAGTGCAGGGCACACGAGGGCATAGATTTGAGATATTGTGTGCTGACAGGTCCAGGCGTGGCATATTTGCAAGGAAACCTGTGCAAGAGTGTGTCCTAAAGGAAGATGGGACATGCATGTGCTCCTGCCAGAAACCAAGCTTGTACCACAAGCCCTGTTCTCATGTCATTGCCGCTTGCGGGGAGTGCGGCATTGATGAACGCCAATATGTGTCCCCGTACTTTAAAAAGGAAGCAATCATGCATACATGGAGTACCGAGATTTTTGGTTTCGGCATCGTTGGCACTTTCATGAAGACACAAGTCCAGTTTATTACATCCCTGACCCGACGAAGGCAAGGAACAAGGCAGGCCGCCGTCGGACACGGAGGATTCGCAATGATATGGACGAATCCGAGGCCGGCGTTAGCGCTCAACGTTGCAGTAGGTGTGGAGAGGAGGGACATACCTACAAGAAGTGCACGAAAGACGCCGAGGCCCCAAGTGCAGCGGAAGTTCCTATGGAAGGATCAGGCGCCGATGGAAGGCGGCCAACTGGGGAAGGCACCACTGATAGGCAGCGTCATCGCAGGCGTCCTCGTGCACCTTCGGGTTATGTTGTGTAGTATAGCCGCTGGTTGCTGATGTAATGTCCCTGTAATGTGTACCAATATGCATGTATTGCTATCTGATTCTTGTTTTAGTGTGGGCCTTTTAAAGGTACTTTGCTATCTGTTAATTTTCTGACTGTAATGCACTATGTTTAATTGAGCTAATCCGTTCCGCTTCTTTTTCCTTGCAGGTATGGACTACCAGACGCTTGAGCTGCTGGATCACGCCACCGATTAGTCACATCGGTCGTTTCTCTCGGCGGTGCAGAACCTCGAGCTCGGTACCTTACGTCCTCGACCTTCTAGGCGACTCCTTCCCGTGGACCCTCGGTTCACGACTAGGTACGTACGAACGTTGTACTGTGAAGCTGTATATGTGAACTTACTAACTTGCTTTGTTTTGATTGTCAGGTTGCGGGAGGCAGGCCTTCTGCCGCTGTGTAGGTTGGTAGCAGCCGCAGTGGACCCGAATGACCCGGCGAAGAAGTGGGGTATCGACCGGTCGCTGATCACAGCTCTTGTGGACCGGTGGAGACCGGAGACGCACACCTTTCACCTCCCATGCGGTGAGATGGCCCCCACGCTGCAGGACGTCAGCCTCCTCCTTGGGCTGCCTCTAGCTGGTGATGCGGTGGGCCCAGTTGATGGGCTCCAGGCGTGGCGAGACGACATCCTGCAGCGGTTCGCCCCGGTTCACCATGCTCCGGGGCTTCCCCTCGTCGGCGAGATCTCCCCGTACACGCATGCGGGCCCCCCTCAGGCTTGGGTACTGAGCTACACGGTAAGAATGCTTTCTATGTTCATCCTTCAGTCCGTACTAGAATTACAGTGTCAACTTCCTTATATGTTACCGCAGTCTGATCAGCTAGACCCGGAGGCCGACGCGTACTCACTGCAGAGGAGCCTGGAGGCGTACCTGTTGTGGTTGTTCGGGTGGGTGATGTTCAACAACTCGCACGGCCACGCAGTCGACAAGGGCTTGATCCCTTACGCGAGGGAGATAGCCGACGCCGAGGACGGTGTTGTTCCCCAATACAGTTGGGGATCGGCAGTCCTTGCCGCCACGTACAGGGGTCTGTGCGACGGCTGCAGGAAGACCGACCTAGAAGCGGTCTTCACGGGTTGTCCACTCCTCCTACAGCTCTGGGCGACAGAGCGGTTCGCGATCGGTCGCCCCGTGGTGGACCACAGTCCGTACGAGTCGACCTTGTATGTGGATGTCCCACCGGAGGACTATCCGACGATAGGGACGGTGTGGTGTCATCGTGAGGTATGTTCGGTGTTAGAACCGTCTCGGTTTTTTATGTTACTTGGACTAACAAGAACTCTTTTCTTGTTTGTAGCGTCGGTACGCTCACGTGTAGGTGCAGAAGTCGTACCTAGACTTCGTCATGGAGTTCGATAGGATCACGGACGACGACGTTGTCTGGGAGCCGTACAGCGCCGAGGCGGTGAATGCGCGTGCGCCGCGTGGGCTGTCGTCCCTTTGCACCAGGGACCAGGCGTACTAGCTGACGATGACGCCGATGCTGTTTGACATTTCTGTCAAGCCGCACTGCTCGCAGCGTGTGATGCGGCAGTTCGGTATGCGACAGACCTTCGGCCATCCACAACGCCCGGGCGTACCGCAACACGTTCACAGGTATATGTGGAAATGAATATTCCGTATTGTTATGCATTGTGTGACCGGTTGTGCTCTGCAGGTTAAATCGGCGTGGCCAGGCCGCCGGTAAGTTGTGGAGACCCACCGTCATCGAGTACATCAATGACTGGCTCATAGCCACGGAGGACGTCATCACGGAGATGCACCCCTACACAGCCGCTAGGTACGAGCAGTACCTTTCCTGGTACCAGGCCCATACCAGACTACGGGTGACGTTCACTCCCGAGGCTCCACTGGCGCACGTCGCGGGGGTGAGAGATGCATACAACGACACACCGCAGACCAGGACTACTTCCGCGCGGTGAGTCAATGGTTTTCATACTATTTTCAACAGTAGTTACCACGCGCACTCCTAAACCACGCATGTCCTGCTTGAACAGGCGGACGATGCTAGGCAGGTCCACACGGAGCTCGGCCTACCTGCGGCAGCGCCTCGAGCTTGCAATCCCTCTCACGCGTAGAGAGCAGACGATCACGTTCGGCTGGATGTGCAACACGATGCGCTCGGGTCGTCTGGTGCTCTGACTTGTTGCCATTCCGATGGCAGCCCCACCGAGCAGATACATATGCGAGGTCCCCATGGTGAAGGGACATCGGCAGTTAGGAGCGGCGCGGTTCTGCAGGGGCCAGTACGTCGTGGGAGCAGGTCCTTCTGGTACCGCCCGCTCCGCCGGAGAATCGAGGTCGGCAGCCTCACGATGGACGGGCAGAGGATTGTCAGGTACGTCAGGTTGAACCTATTCTCCATAATTATACTGCACTTTTTATTCAGCTGACGCGAATTTTTCTTTACCAGACCCACGAGGGCGGATCTCACCACTACCCTGGGGGACCTTGGGGGCGGGCTGATCTGCCCGAGCACACCTTGCTCAGCTTGGATCTCTACCGAGGACGACCTCGTTCCGGAGCAGGACGTGATCGGGTCGTCACAGCTCGGAGGTGCACCGCACACACAGCCGCATGACGCCGGTGCTTCCCTGCTGCTCAGGCGGTCTGAGCCACCCGTGGCCACCAACCCTGCAAGAACCCGAGCAACATCCGCACAAACCGTAACACGAAACAAAGACACGCCTGACGGTACCGGCAGACCGCCTGGCGGGACGTGCGAGCGTAGCCTAGGAGGACGAGGAGGCGTATGACCTAGGGGGGGGGGTATTGTTGTATTTATTTATTTATAGGTCTTGCAACTGTTAATTTTTATGTCCATATTCACCCCCTCTAGGCTCGATCCCACCTTCAGATCTGACCTTTCACAAATATTTACAACAATACTCCGTCCTGTCTGTACCATTTTAAAAGGACAAACCACTTTCGGCGCATTACCATGCGCGAGTACGGACCACCTTTACTTGCATAATATAGGCCGGCGTGCGCCACATTGCGACAGCGAGCTTTGGCGCGTCGCTTTAGTCATGCGTCGTCACGGGCATTCTGAATACATGGTCGGCCACTTCAACCACTTTTTGCATATGCATGTCCTTATATTTTGACCTGTACGTCTCATAGGAAATAGAGACGCACAACAACCTATATAAAAAGCACATCATAGTAGCAGCAGGGCCTTCACCCAGGCCCTCGGGCAAACTTCGCACCGTTATGAACTAACGGCCACTACCAGAAGCCTCACTAGTTTCCTTTTGTTCTTGTAGCAGCATCGAACAATGTCTCCTACACCTCTTTTCGTGAGGATTGCAACTGGCGATATTTAGGTTTCGCTTGGTACTGCCACCTTGGGCTGAACGCTCGATATCCTTTCGTGGTGACCGTTGCCGGCTACGCGTATCTCATCAGGAGGCTTACAGCTGGAGATACTTCGAGTGCGTGCACCAGAGTCCCCAGGTACGTGTTTTGTTTCAGTCAAGTCTTGTCATATTCGTTTTACGCCCACGACTCTTATACCAGGATATTCACCTTACAAAGACCGAGGAAAGATATTGCGCCTTCATCGAGGTGGATTGACAACGGCAACCCGGAATATGACTACTGCCCGTTTAGACGAAAGCATGGCACATACATGGCCAGGAGGGCGGAGACGAACAACGATCTAGAGCTAGAAGGGGCAGACTGGAGAAATCGACCAACCCTCTCGACTACCGCGATGGGAGGACCGCGAGACGCCGAATCAACTTCAAGTGCGGCTTGTGGTGATCGTTGCCAGGTGTCAGCGTCGAGAAACGCCAGGAACTCTGCGACGCAGAAGCTTTGTTTGTCCGAACATTCTTGACAACGATATCGATGTAAGTTCAAGCCGCACCTTACTTCCTGCAGATAGCTTACCTTTACCAAACGTGATGAATTTACTAACCAAACTCGTCCCACAGGATCCTCCAAGGAGGTGTCAATTCAGACAATGAATTGACAATTTCAACGCCCGTCATATCTATCACGGCACTAGAACATGCAACCAAAATCACCAACCGACTACAGCCTGTCTAGATCGTACCATGAACGAATCGCCCGCTTTTCTAGGAACCGGTGACTAGAACAAGCGGATACATTGTACTGCTAACAATGTAGTATCCCTTGTTGTATTTCGTACTATGGGTGTCGCATACATGCCGCAATGCGAACGGCTCGCATCTAGCTAATATCACTATGCTATTGTACGTGCACTGCGTTAAGTATCGACCGAGTGGATGACGAATAATACAATATATCGTCTTCCAATGTCGAATTAAAAATCATTCAGTACGTACATTTTTGGGGTTAAAAATTAGCAACAAAAATTTCAAATTTGGTAATTTGCAAATGGTTCCAGGGGGCCGAGGCCTGGGCTGGGCAATGGTCCGATCGGGAGGAGGCCACGGTCTGATCGGGGGTATTCGGACGGTCCGATCCCTAGACGGACAGTCCGATATGGGGCAACGGTCAGTCCGATCAACGGTCCAATCCGGGGGCAACGGTCCGATCGTGTGCATTCCGATGGCCCGATCCCTGGGCGGATGGTCTGATCTTGGGCAATGGTCAGTCCGATCAACGGTCCGATTCGAGGGGCAACCGTCCGATCGGACGATTCGGACGGTCCGATACCTAAGCGGACGGTCCAATCCGGCGGGCAATGGTCCGATCCGGGGATTCGGACGGTCCGATCCCTGTGCGGACGGTCCGTTCGCTATGCATTCGCCGTCCTGGGGGACGGCAGCGAATGCCGGTGAATGCCTCCAGGGGGCCGAATGCAAAAATGCATTCGCCACCGTCCCCCAGGGCGGCAAGGCCATGTGGCCCCCCCGGCTAACGGCGGCCCGCACCGTTAGCCCCGCCTGACAGGGAGGCCATTCGCCGCCCTGGGCCACGGCGGTTTTTAAATACCGCCGTGGCCCACGGCGGCAAGAGGCTAGTTCTGCAAAAATCCGAAATCAAAAATTAGTTTTGTAAATTAAAAAAATAAATAAATTAGTAACAGTAAAAATTCCTTGATAAGACAACCTGCCTCAAATTACAATTCACTCCTCACTTAAGGAATCAGTGGAAAGGCAGGTTGGCAATTTTGCTACATATAGAGAAGGGAAGGGGTGAGCAAAACTAACAAAACCTTCCGTTATGGATTACATGGAAAACACACACACGCCTACAAGTGCACTCTCTTATCTTAACACATGGTCAAGGAGACTGAACTCACTTAATTCCTATTAAAAGCATACTTGGTTATGTGGAAAAAAATTTGAAAATATTAATTTTTTTCTTGTTTTGCAAATATATACACGCTAACGGAGGAATGGCAGAAATAATCATCCTTCACGGCGGCGTAACGCGGCACCGAGCTAGTGGCGCGGTCCCCTGGCGCGGTACGGGCGGACCCACGGTGTCGGGGCATGGCACCGCCTAGTCCCGCGGTGCCAATGCGCGGCACCGTCGTGGTGGCGCGCCACGGTCGCGCGGCACTGCACCGGCCCAGCGGTGACCGTGGTGCTGCCCCTAGCGCAGCATCGGGAGCGGTACCGCTCGTTGGCGGCGTGGCACAGGGGAAGGGGAGCAGTACCACTTACCCGCCGCGCGGCACTGTGCGAACTAATTGCAACTAAATTACAACTAATATGTTAAAATTTGCTCCAGACATAAAATTTGAAACTTTCCATAGCTTTGAACCCTCTCCAAATTGCCGGCTCTGTCTTCCAAAAAACCTGGAGTGTAAACTTATGAAGTTATAAACCTTTGCATGGTACCGCTCTCCCTCTGCTTCAGTAAGTTTGCTCACTTTGCAAACTCACAACCCTGTTTTACGGTAAGGCCTAAGTATTCACATGTGCTTACTTTGAAGACAGAGACACCGAGTTTGCAAAGTGGGCAAACGTATTGAAGCTCACAACTTTAGTTCGGTACGTAAACTCTCTAATTTTGCCACAACTATCTATTTTGCACTCTCTTTCAAACATGACCTCCTTTTATAGGCCGGCGAAGTGCTCATCCTTTGGGTTGTCAATGGTCCTGTGCTATAATTGCATGTATGGATGTCACATTGTTCTCTTTAATTACCACACATAGGGATGAAATGCTTTCGGCGCATTAATCACAAAACGCTTTCGGTGCATTGAAGACAAAACACTTTCGGTGCATTAGGAGAAAAGCTGTCGGCGTTGTCGTCCTGAAGTGTTGCGATCAGTACCCTCTGCCCTATATAAACCATTGGTTCGATCAGATGAGGCACACAACTCGCTACAAACACTTATTAGAAATGCAGTGTTGCAATACCAGAATATTTAGCAAATTATTGAGCATTCGACCTTGTGCAGTTGACATCTCTCATAAAGTTCTTATCGCAAGAATTTGTTTTGAGAAATTGCAAGCACGATACTAGTGAGGTCATCTACTAAGGTGAATTTGATGACATAAAATTTCTGTTCGCTAGTTCGAAATATCATACATTCAGCCAATGTAACCACTGATTTCAGGATTTAATTATGCATTTTTACGTACAGGTACGATTAACAGCATCTAGACGATGAGGACATGAACATCCTAACTGGAGGAGGGATCAGTTCGAAGGACTTATCCCACCTTGGACGGACCGTCCATTGTGGCTATGGTGATCGGTGTCAACTTGAAACAGCCATGTTGCCGAGCATTCGTGGGAGGAGATTCTTCCTGTGTCCAAACAGAAACGAGGAAGAGGAATATATTGTATATCAGACTTATTTAAACTATTTTTTAGGTGTACCATATAGTTTAAACACAGCTAATATATTTGTTCGCAGAACGACATAAGAATGTGCGGATTCATTGAATGGATTGACACAGAGAATCCACAATTTGATGGAACACGGTGGTACGCACCTACTGAAACAAGAGCTCTGTATATGCGTAGAAAGGAGGAGTACGAGCGCAGAATGGAGACCGAACGAATCGATTAGAGAAGTAATCAACTAAGCCTCCCTCCATGGACGGAGCGTCCTGAGTGCACATGCGGCGACCGTTGCCAAGTTGCAACTTCTTTGAGGCAAGAAACTTTGGGGATGAGGTACTTTATTTGTCCGAACGTCGACAACGACTTCGTTATAAGTTGTGATGTAAATTTAGTTTCTTGGATCGTTGTAGTCATCAGTTAATCTACCATATGAATGAACAAAGTTTTGCACATTACACAAGCAGAGCCGAGGATGTGATGCATTCACAAGGTAGATTGACACGGAGAGACCGCCGTCTGATGGACGAATGATAACACAAGCTGAAACGATGTCATAGTACATAGGGCGAAGGAGGAGCATGAGCGACGAGTTGAGGCGGCTAGCTTAGACTAAAGAAACAATCCATTTGGGGTGCCCGAATGGTCTAAGCGTCCAAAGTGCGCATGCAGAGATCGATGCTAGGTGACGACATTATTCGCAGAAGGGACGCATGGGAGGAGATATTTTATTTGCCCGAACATAGATGATGATTTCGTTGTACGTCTTGCTCGTACTTTCATACGATCTTATCTACTTTGAACATTGCTTAAAAAGTGTTATTTACAAAGAAAAACCCAAGAGTGTGTGGGTTCGCTTCGTGGATTGATTCTGTGAAGTCGAACTACGAAGGCGGAAGGGTTACGGAGGCTGAAACAATAGCGGAGTATACTCGGAGGAAGAACGAGAACGGTCGAAACCGAGTCCAATTGTAGAGAAGGTATCGATAGCAACCCAACCTTGTCGTGTATTGTCAAGGTCACCAAACGTTGGCTTTTTAGTAATAGTTTGTAAACAACAAAGGCGTACTCACACAAAATTCCATGACCCTTGTATTGCACAATAAAATAGTTGTACGTCGATCATGTTATTAAATGTGGTACGCGTTGGATCATTGGAAACAAATTATTCATATGTTATAAAAAAACTTGCATGTCGAAATGATGCTCACAATTTGTTTTAGTACTAAACAAGGTGCAAGAAATATTACAAGTAAGATACAACATGACTACTCGTAGTCGTCCTGATCAAAACTTGTCGATGAACCACCAATCTTTTTCTTGCCCTTTCTCCTCGCGCCTGCTGGGGGTCTTCGTCCTGAGAGCGACAATCTCTTGGGAGAGCGTCGTTCGTGGGTGGACCTTCGTGCCTATACATCTCCGGTGACATCAACGGCTCCATAATCCTGGGTTGGCTGCGTCATTGGAGGTGGTTTGTCAATCTGTGATGGTCCTATCTCCTGTTGTGCTGTTGACGATCCCACCGTAGCTACACAAGTCACCAAATGACTGCATGCTTCCCCCATACACCGCCATTTGTTCGTAGCCATATATCCCTATTTGTGCAACCCAGATTAGTAGACCGTTGCACGTGCATTATATAATTTGTTAAGACGACTAGGAGTTTTTACTTGTTGCTGGAGGTTGCATGGGAGGATGTGCACCGAACAACCAGTCTCCATGTTCTAACAAGTCAATAAAACCGGGGCCCTGTGGTTGGACTCCTTCACCCATGGAGAGCTGGTACATCCCCCTGCACCTATAGCATTGATTTATTGTGACGAACAACTTATAGCGTCACGAAAAATGAGGTTGTGATCCGCAATCGAAATAAATGTAACGAAAGAGATACACACCAGTGTACTGATCTGTACCGTGAACCCTCCATGCCATTAGGAGCTTTCGGCCTCTGTCTGCATAGGAGGGAACTTCAGCGTCACATCCACTCATCTGACCATAGGCCTCTACGTGCCTACTAGTCTGCCCTAACGAACTGTCTGTCCGAATCCTTTTTGGACAGGCTTGCACCAACATCACTAGTTCGTATCCTCGGCGCTTGCAACCATCCAACCAATCCTTCCACAATTTACTTCTAGTTACTTCTTTTAGTTCCCATTGTACGTTCGTCGCAGAACGGCTCCACACCACCCTAACGTCAACACTCCATACAGTGGGGTCTAACAAGAATGTGCATATCAACCAGTACCACACTTCGGGCATTCTAAGATTGTCCGGATTTGGATGGTAAAGCATGCACTGCCTAAAGTTGCTCAAGTTGGCACCCATTTCGTTTGACATAATTTCCCCATCGCCGAAATATACTTTAAAGTTTGCCATTCATTGCTGCCAAAACACCATTCGATCTAATACTTCAAAATATATACGCAATAAGTCATAGCTAAAATAGTTCCAGTACGTATCTATCACAACTCTAATCGGTCAATAATACTTTCCCGTACTGCAACCTCGCTATTTTTCCAGTAACACATATTTTAGTGCATTTCTTTACATGAGAGGCGCATCCATGTCTCATATTATGCTAATTAATTATGTATCCTCCCGCTTAGTACGCTAATTACTCCCTAACCCCGTGCATGCCAACTTTATCTTCAAAATATTCGTACATACATACTATCTGCATATATAGAATTATAATATAGGAAGTTCACACAATCCTGCCTCCCATAAATTAATTAAGGTTATAACCCTTCATTATCACGGCTCTACAGATGATACAGAGACAAAAATACCAACAACTCCTTGCATTTGGTTTTGCATGCACCTCATTGGTGTGTGAAGTGAGTTTATGGGAGATGCCCAAAAAAAGGTGCTACTATTATGCTAAATAGACTATTAAAACCGCTGAAGATATCTCATACCTGCAGTTCATTAACCCCATGCATTATGCGTGATTATTTGGGGCAGCCCACTAAACACCTTTTCTATAAGCTAACCCAAACATGCATGCATGCTAACCTGCCACTAGCGCGACCCCCATCCGCACCACGTCCAGCCACCATTCGAAGCCACCCAACGAGATGCATGTTTAATTTCGTTTCTATTCAAACTAAATGAGCCATAAAATTTATTTTTTACTCCAAGTTTTCGATGTTCATAAACATCGACTCCTATATCAATAATAGTCAATTTTAATTACAAATATTTTAATTACAAATCAGTAATTTTAATGAGTGACACGCTCAAACCCCAAAATAATTTTTACTACAACTACACTAATATTTCCGTAAGTATTACAACATACACAACATGTCAGAATAGTATTGTCTCTAGTGTACATTCATACTACTTTCACAATTTTACAATTTACTAACTTATGACAAATCAATGAATATTTACTGCATCTACACTAATATTAACGTCAAAACTAGTATTTTACTCTAATGCGTACGACAAAAAACTTCATAAAATTTTATAAACTTAATTACCTGTGGAAGGATCTCTCACTGAGTGCTTCTTCTAACCTCCGAAATGCACAGTTCTCAATTTCACCTCCTCTACCGCTTGCGCCTATCTTGTAACGCCCCGCTTTCAGCGAGACGTTAAACATTATTTTGCTAAAAACTACTCGTGACATTTTCGATTCTTGTGCATTGTGTTGTATGTCGTGCCATGGATCTCAGTTTGTCTCTCTACCTTGATATCAAAATCTCTTCTCTCAAAAAACCTCCATTCTGAAAATAATCTTCGAATTCGACTCGCCATCATCAAACTCCGCTCCAAAACCCTAATGGCGAATTCCTCGATTCTCTCCTTCAAAAGATTTTGCTTCGATATCCGTTCCGAAGATCCAAGTCAGAACCCTAAGAAATTCCCTTGACTCCTCTTCTGTTTGAATCCCCTTGATACCCTCCCCTTGAACCTTGAATCCCCAAATAAAACCCCGAGTGGAATAATATAACTTGGGCATTGAACCCTATCCAAATTCCTTCCACCAAATTATATATATATGAATATCTGTATATATATATATACATGAGGATGTATATACAAGCACATATATATATATATATATACACCCTATCTTCTGTTCTTCGGAAAGCCCTTTGAAATCCGCTACTAAAAATCTCCTTGGGATCTCCCCTAAAATTCCTTGAATTTCTCCAAGTCCAAATAGTAACATTGAATTCAAACCCAGTCCAAATCTCAAAATATCCCTCCAAACACTCCCTGAGAAAATGTCAAAACGACACTATTCTTCCTGGGCCGCCATCACATCCTTTCGGCCCAGCACCCGTCCCTCCCACGTGTGGGCCGCTGCACTACGCAGATCGGCGCCATGTGGCCTGGGCATCGCGCACCTGCCGTTGATCTCCTCTGCATACCCACACCGCCGCGTGAACCCATGCACCCCCTCGGATTTCCGCCGCATGGCGCCAAGGACGTTCTCGGTCGCCCGATTCCTCGGGCCCGCCTGTTAGTCAGCCTCTGCCCTATGCCCGCCCCCGTGGGTGCCCGCGAGGACGCCGTCGCCCACTCGGATCTCGCCACGTGGTCCAAACCCCGTGCACCGCCATCCAATCCTGAACCACCGTGCTTCTTCCTCCTACACCCCGACCCCGTTCACTCCCCGTTTCCGCCCCGATGGTGTTCGACCAAATGCCGACCCATCGCCGCCGCTACACCGGTCCCCGTCCGGCCCCGCTTTGGTCGCCACTAGCCGCCAAGGGTTGGACATCCACGGCCACGGCCACCGCCGCCCTCCTTTACCCCCTCCCTCTCCTCCTTTTGACCGAGACCGCGTCGGCTTGGTCCCATGGCGCCCTCTCCCTCTCTCCCTCAATCATACCACCCCGCGCGCGATTTTCAAACCCCGCCGCCTGATAGACCGCCTCTGCCGCCCACCGCATCCACGCTGTCCGCCAATTTCACCGCACAAAAAAATCCCGCGCCGCCTCGGTCTCTCCTGCCTCTCACACCCCAATCATTGGAGCTCCATGATTGGAGCCCAAACCGACCTAGCCGTTCCACCCCCTCGCCTATAAAAGCTATCCGAAGCCTCATCCCGCTCCTCCTGTTTTAGTCTCCAGGAACGCCACCTGGCCACGTCTTCCCAAGTTTGGCCGCTGCCGCCTGACGTCGACCGCCCTCCTTCGCCACGACCTCCCCAGTCTCGCCGCCTCATCATTCACCCTGGACCTCAAGGCGATGCTGCGCGGGATCTCCCTCCCCAGCTCTGCCTCCCTAGAATTCCCCGTCGGCGCCGCGCACGGTGAGCCCCAACCGCTCTCCGAGCCTATACCCTCCTCAGCGTTCCATAAGCAAACCGTGCGCCGTGGCGCTTGCCGCGCAAAGTGCCTAGACACCACCATGGCTATCGTCACCTCGGCTCCTCGTTCTCTCCCCTCTCCCCTTTGTTTCCCCTTCGCTACTGCCGCGCGCAGCCACACGCTGCCCGATGGAACTCAGGACCGTCGGCCTCCTTCTCCCTTTCTCTGCGCCCCTTGGCCCCTCTTTTCCTCTCGGGAATTGCCTCGGACAACAACGGCCCGCCGTGCCGCCATGGATGCCAAGACGCTCTCCTCTCTCTTTACCGCTCTCGGGTTCCTGTCACTGGTCACCGCCGCCCCTTGAACCCTAGATCCGAGCAGTTAAAACCCTTCGCCGTGTTTCCTTCCCCCTACCGGCGCCGCCGTTTACCTCCGACCACCGCCGCTCTCCGGGAACGCCTCGCACGCTGTCGATCGTCCGATGCCATCCTCTTCCTCACCCTGTGCGCATCAGAGAAGAACGGCGAGTGGTCGACACATGGACGCCTCTTCCGCCTCTCCTTCCGAGCACGTACACGTGGACCCCGAGCTCCGCTCACTGGCGCGTGGGCCGCTCCACCCCCTCGGTCCACGATAGACCGCGCCCATATGCCACTCCCCTCTGTTCCACTGCCGATTGGGCCCCGCCGCCAATATCCCTTTGTCTCGATGACACCTGGGCCCCATGGCCAGTAAGCACCCATCCCCTCCCCTGAGAGGCACTGACCGGTGGACCCCCACATACCACCCCGGCCCACTCCCTGGCCTCCCTTCTCACACTGACATGTGGGCTCCTCAGTGCTCCTCTTGGCCCACTGCTCCTTGAGCCTTTCCCTCCTCACCGCCATGTGGGCCAAGCTGCCAGAGGGCCCCACTGTCAGTAACATAATGGAGTATTCTTGAGGATATTTCATTACAGTGATTAAAATAATCAATTCCTTTATTCTCAAAAATCCAATTAACTTCGGAAATTCATATCTTCTAAACCATTGATCCGATTGACTCCGTTCCAACTCCAGTAATTTTCTAAAATTGAGATCTATCTAATGGCGCTATTAGTAGCACTAAATAGGATCTTTTTACTAGTTTTGTATAGATTTTTGTGTGTTTGCGCATAGTAACTGGTCGTCAGAAATTCGTTTCGGAACGGATTTCGTGGCAATTTCTCGAAGACGTGTGAAGACTTAGAGCAAGACAAGTCACCTTTGATCAATCGAGCCTATAATTGAAATTTAAATTATCTTGATTGCGAAACTTGCATCGATAGGCGTGCACTAATCTATGCTGTCCCGTCTGCGAGTCAGACCAATGGACCTTCCTAAACTTGCTGCATCTAAATCCTTCCTTGATGATTGAAATACCCTATTTCCTTGTAACCACCGCTGCTACGCCTCGGTATTCATGCACTCTTGCGTGCGTACTGACAATCGCCCTTTGAACTTAAAAATTGAGAAACTTCTTGGGTAAAATATGGTTTTACAAAACGTTTGGAAAACCCAACACCTGGGTCGATGCCTTGTGAAAGCAAAATGAGTTTCAAAAATAGAGATTTGCGACACAAGGCCGGTCCGGTGTGTGTGGTGCCTATGTGGTCGCTGTAAGGACCGATTCCTTCAGAATTTCATCCGAGCATATGATAGTACAACCACATGGGTGAATTAGGAAGCCCCTAGCTGAGTAACTAGCCTCTCAAGGACGCCTTTCATGCTATTGGACTGTGGATCGTGCGGGAGGGCGTCGGGGGTGCCTCCTGGGTTCCTGGCATATTATGGTCTCGGACCCACCCTGTTGTTGGTCTCGAGGACCCCTCCAGTTGGCATAGGGTAACTTGGGAGGGTTTGGGAAATGACTTGTCGCGAAAACCTCTACGTCACTGAATCGTACCCAATGCATGTGAGCTGGTGACTAGAGTAAGTCGCGTCGTGTGGGTAAAGTGTACCCCTCTGCAAAGGTCTAAACTGTTTGAACAGCCGTGCTCATGGTCATGGGTGGATGTGAGGTGATTCCTTAGCGTAGTTTTATTTTACCCTGTTTGCAAATGTGTGTGTGTGGTTTTGGGAACTGTGGGAAGGAAGTGCCATTAAGTACGCTGGAGGTCCGATGAAATGGCTTGGTTGTTGTGGACAGCAAGACTCGAGAAGTTTGGACAAAATGTTTTGGCTCGAGAAGCCGATTGATGTGAATTCTTCAGATTACGAAAACTGGAGAAATAAAGATTGATGCATATTTCACTTCGATCGGGCGAGACTCACCTCGCCCTAATTGTTGAGAAGCACACACTTAGCGGATTCTAAAAGATTTTAAATAAAACAGATTATAAAATATCCGGCCTCTCTTTGTGGCTTGCAACAATTACCTAAGTTCCCCTGGCTTGCTGAATACATAAGTACTCACCCTTGCTCGATATAAATAGTTCTCCGTCGGGAGCTAGAGTTGGAGTTGTAGTGAAGTGAAGAGTAGTGTTTTGTCCTGGTTTCCAGTCGTTGCCTGTGTGTTGGGACTTAATCCGCTGTTCCGCTGCCTCTGTGCTGTTCGTTGCTGTCTCCGGCTTGCTCCAAAGCTGCAACGTAAGTTAAGTTATATGTCTATTTAATTATTTAAGGTTCTGCAATGATGCATGTCTGATTTCCGTGGATACCAGCGCTGCATCCTGGGTCTGGTATCGGTATCACGGTTCCGCAGGGAAGCAGTTCGCGCTGTTTTCCTGCGGCACGCCCTATTTGGTACCGTTGTACGGTGGTGCCAGATCGGGGTGTGGCATCTCTCGTTGTTCTCCTTTTTTCTGATGCGAATAACAGCTGAAGTGAGCAAGCAGAGAGAATATTTATACAACAAACTAATATTTACGTCAAAACTAGTATTTCACTCTAATGCGTACCAAAAAAATACTTCATGAAAATATTTAAACTAAATTACCTGTGTATTACCCTACTACTAGATTCCTCCTCTACTGCTTGCACCTCTCTCATAGTTCTCCTTTCTTCCTATGCGAAAGAGAGCACAACGGAGTAAGCAAAGATACAAAATAGAGTTGAGAAGAGCAAACGAAATAGACCTGAAGAGAGCGACTGGAGAGAGCAAATCCTTGCTACTCTCCTCCTTCACCATCCTTTTATTCATGTGAAGACAACGTAACGAAAGTAGAGGAGAGAGTAAAGAGATAGACAGAAGTAACGTGAAGTGATAAAACACTGTGATTAACGGCACATACTTCAATTCTTTTGCTTGCACGCTAGGTTGTCAGAAGGCAGGGCTATCGTGAAGTGAATATTGAGTGGCCAGCTGCGTCAGTGGAGTGGGAGTTCACTGGGCAACTGCGTGGGGACAAAACACGGTGCCGTGGGATGGGCGCACAACATCGCTGTCACCGCTCGTAGTGCTGCGGATTGGCCACGTGGCACTGCCTGTCCCGACCGGTGCCATGGGATGAGAGTGTAGCACCGCTGTCCCCTCTCACCGACCGGTGCCACAAGATGGACGTGCGGTACCGCCTTGCCGTGCAGTGCCACGCGTTCGAACCGCGGGACCGCCCTGTCCCTCGCGGTTCCGCGCTTTGGAAACACGGGTTCCCCCGTTCCGCGCGTTTAAGCCACGGGAATGCGCGCTGCCACTTCCTAAAGCCACAGGATCACGCGGTGCCGCATCCCAACACCGCGGAGGAGCAATATTTTTGCGACTCCCCCGTTCGACCGTATATATTTGCAAAACACGAAAAAAATTAATATTTTCAATTTTTTTTCTGGTTATGTGTAGCAGTTGTGGGAACCAGGATTTAGATCCTGATGGACCAACAACCCCACCACACTTCCAGTTTTGGTTAGAACCTAACCGAGCCAAAACAATATACAAATAAACACATTTTGGCAAGTTCAGTTTTGGCTTCGACAAAAACAATAGCCCGCATTATTGCATCAACTCATAGTATTACCACCTAAATTTAGTAAACAATATTAAGATGATGAAATCAACAGTCAACATTTCGCAAAAATCAACCAAACAAACCAAATAATAAGGGGAAAACTATTAAGAGGTCTCCTAGAAAAAGCAGGCTTAGAGGCAAGACAAGTACCATGCAGTCAGCTCTGGCCTTACAATCTTATTGGGGAGGCAGTGGCAAATATAAGGGTCGAAAGTCTTTTGTAGATTCTGCAAATTATGTAACTGAATGTAACCAACCGTGAATGAATTACACGCGATGTTCCCACTGCTTGGTTTGTTATTTTGCATACCATGTAACTGAATACAAGACTAAATTGAGCACAAGCAACATGTATTTTACCAGTATGTAAGGGAAAAAGGGTCAAAGAGTTATCTCTGGTCTTCAGAAGTTTGAAAAATACTTGGGAGTTTACATCAGGGCGAGCGGAAGAGCAGTTTCATTTTCACCAATGCATTCAGAAAAAACAATAAAGACAAGACAAACAAATGCACAGTGCACAGAACACTTTGAACAATCCAATCCACCTCATTTGGCACGATTCTTTCCATAACTTGATAAGGGAGTAAAGGACAGCTTTATTTCCACAATATAATTGCACAATGAGAATTCAGATACATAAGCACAATAATCCTTTTCTCACTCCATATAAATCTTAATCTAAACAGCAAAAAGCATGAGTGAAGGGAGGGGTGTCACAATTTCTCTTTCATTGATCAGTACTACATACAAAAATATTGCAGGAAAATCCAAGGATATATGATCAAGTAGTTGTACATCCTACAAAGGTTACCGACCAAAACAGCTCGTTACTGATGACAAGAGACTTGAGGATATAAATTTCAATCCACTGGACCCCCCAGGAAAGTAAGATATGGTGTAGTAAGCAAGAGACAGAACCTGTAACAAAAGGAGAGGAAGGTCACTCACAAAAATATGGCCAACATGCTCCATGGAATTGCTTATGTAAAGGGATGAGGGAGGAGGGTTGGGCATAATAGAACTAGCGACCACCACAACCAACTCAAACATTTCAAATAGTGGAGAAACGCAGAAAATATTGTTCATGTAAGCATGATTTCCACTAGTAGCCTGTTCTTGAGTCAGAGAAGAACGCTTACCATCCCCTATGATAACCATAAAATATCGAGATAAAGAAGTAAAAAAAATTCGTTCAGTGGAAGGACGCACCTGAAGGATGGAGAATATCACCGACAGGAAATAGCTGTGAAGCACCATAGACACATAAATTGTGCCGACCATGCATCCAATAAATCCCACTGTGAATGGTAGTCTCTGAAAATAACAGGTAGTTCTTCTATCAGGTATAGCATAAAATTTAAAACCATGGGAACAAAAAGATATTGCACAGTAGACTATTTAAGAAGTTTGAGCCAGCAGAAGCAGCCATTCTAAAATTTCCAAAGAACAAAAATAAATAGTTCTTAATTGTCATAAGCTTCCTGTTTCATACCACCGATTTGCATGGATGACCCTTGTGATATGTTTAAGACTATATGCGAGATTTGGAATTTTCAACTAGATATAAGGATTTGTAAATTTGTAAGAATAATATACTTCATTGCATATATAGTACGTTCAAAGCATCTATCAAGAAAACTGAAATGTGCTAAAAAATATAACCTGGGAACTGCACTGAAGTCAAACTGTACGCATCTGAGACAAATGGCGACAGACAAAAGTTGTATTTCATAACTAAGTGCAGAGCACAACAATATCCAAATGGGGAAACATTGCTGCCACTATCAAACCCCTAACCTGAGCACATCATCCACAGCTTATGCAAGAGGCAGAAGTAGTGCCCTATGACTATGAGCCAAGGCCACAGACTAAAGGGAGAGGAAAAAACCAAGATTGAACTGACAAAAGGCACATTAGTCATGACGTAGCTGCAACCAATGGCAGACTAGTGGAGGAAGAACCTGACCATGTCAAAAAAATGTAGCTATCATGGCATTATTAACCGCCATGGGCAGGAAAGTAGAACTGTTGACAGGTTGTATGAGGAGAGGGACTGGTAAAAAAACTGTTTATAAAAGTTATTTTGTCGTTTTGTTGTCAATTGCAGAATAAGCTGATGCCTCTAGCATTTCCATCCACTGTATTCTGGCTAGCTCTTTAGTAAAACTGGGCAAAAAACTTTTATTTAAATCAAGAGTGTTGCATTGAAATCAGAAACCTTTTTGCGTAGAAGACTTCCATCCATGTTATTACGATGCAAGAATGTTCAGAATCTTTGGGGATTGAGAGAAAGTACTGTATGCCTTTACAGGTTCCATATCAGGTTATCCTTTTGCATTGAGCCAATATATCATCTCATCCATATGCAGTAAAAAGGATGACAAGATGCCTTCTTCAGTTGCACCTAATTTAGGAAGAAGCCAAACCAAAAGACGATGCTACGCAGAAGAAGCCAAGTCAACATCATATTCTTACATGCTGATGAGCTCAAATGCCAATGAGGCAGTGAATTCTGACTGGAAAGATCAAGGATCCCCCGCTGCCATGAAAAAGTTCTCATAATATTGCTCATAGTTCTTTGGATCTGCTCAAATTAGTAATGTACTCCATAGAGATCCTTCATTTTGCTAGATGTTTTCTTCTCTTATTTTCTTCCTTTTGGATCTTACATTATTTGGATTCTTGGATGAAAGACTTGTGATGGTTAGAAAATCTAGGCTTGATGTTATATTGTTGTTTGTACTAAAGAACTCTTTGGGTGCATGGAAGATAAATGATCTACCAGTGGAATGAGGTGTGGGTGATTGTGGGTTTTTTCTTTGGGTGGGGGAGGAATGTTATATTAGTGTTTATATCCAATGTTGTTCACCAACAGTGCAAATGACACACTTTAGCTATCAGCACAGAGCACTAAGCGTGCTCAAGAGTCAACAACAAACTTGGAGAGTAACAAATTGCAGCTTCAAAACGTTAAGTCAATTCGACCGAATTCGCAGGATCAAATTGATGTTGGACTTTTTCTATACTCCCTGACTACCAAACAAAACTACTGCCACTCGAAAATTGAGATATACTGGAACAATTTTAACAACCACCAAAAATAAACAATTTATAGCAATATAGCAGTACCTCCTTGGAGGTCATGTGGGCGAACTGGTTGGCGGGTCCTTTCAGCGCGAAGAGAGAGGTGATGATAAACGCGCATCCGAGCGTGAAGCAGATGGCGAACTTCTGCGGCATAAGCACCATGACGGGCAGGAATAGCGCGAACGCGATGACGACAAAGAAGATGCCGCTGGCGAGGAAGAGGCCGAAGTACATGAGTGCCTTCCCCGACGGGAAGCTGCTTGTCGCGCTCTGGAAGCTCCCCGGCAGCTCCCGCACGCCCTTGGTCACCCTGCAACACCCCGGCATACCGGACCGGATCAGAGGGGGTAGCCAATTCGCGGCTATCTCAGCTTCGGCGAGAGCGGATCAGATCTGGCGGGGCGAGGAGAATAGGGTGGGTGGGTGGCTTACACGCTGAAGGTGCCGGAGACGGTGTCGTTGGCGGAGCGGACGGCGGACTCGATGTCGAAAGGGAGCGGGGAGGAGGAGGAGGCGTCGGAGCGGGAGGCGGCGTAGGAGTTCCAGTCGGCGAGGAGGGACGGCTGCGACTCGCCGGCAGCTGGGGTGGGGGCGGCGGAGCCGCCCGTGAACCAGGCCTGCGCCGTCTTCTGCATCGCGAGGAGGGGTCTGGGCGCCGGCGACGAGGCTGGCTGGTGGGGTGGAGTGGGGTGGGATGGGAGGACCGGAGGAGGCGCGCGGCGGCGGTGCGACGCGGAGGTGGAGGGAGTAGAAGTGTACGGCAAGATGAAAACGTAGAGACTCGTTGGTTTTCTTAATGAAGTGGTTTTTAGTGGTATTTTCCTGAGTCTACTCTTTCATTAACTGAGTGATTGAACAGCCGAATGATTTTACGATAACTATTTGATGATACAAATAAATAAATAAATATTATAGAAATAAATTAATTAATATTATAGAGTTAAAAATAGATTAAAAACATTTTTCTAAGAAATTCAAAGTTTTTCCCAAGAACACACCCCTGTGAGCTCGGAAAGCGGCCGCATTAAGCCAATAAGCCATTCCTTTAAGAATGTAACTGTCTATTGATCCATTGAATATCAGTTACTTGAAAAATCAATCTGAATAATAAAAGAAACTGAGTTTATGATAATTACTAAAAATGTTACCAAGTTGATAAGTTGATTTTAAAATTTTCTAAAAATGTTGATGAAAAAGGTTTATTAAAAAAATCATACATTATACAAGCTTGGTAAGTTAAAAAAACACCCTTAAATAATTTATAAAATAGGGTTAATTGGATTCCTACCATTATAATTTCTTTAGTTTTAAAATATACCATTATTATTTATCTATTGGCATTATAATTTAACACATATTTGAAATATGTCATCTCCAACAATAGCCCCAAAAACAGAGCCCCTACTTTTTAAGTAGGGGCTCATTCTACTTTCTGGGGTTCTGTTTTTGGCACCCAACTCCAACAAGGGCCTCTAAATCTGAGCCCCTATTTCTTTTTCTCTCATATTTATCTTTTTTTCCTATAACAGAGCTCACCTTCAGCAGCAACAATCAGCCCTCACGACCAGAGGAAAGTCACACTTCCATAGCATCTGGGTTTTACAACATAGGAGATGATTTAACTAAATTATATTCAATTATACAATTAGCGGTCAATTGATCAAGATTAGCATAGAAAAATTTTATTGACTGATGAGAAATACCCACTTCTGTTGCTAGGTTGGGCTGAATTGATGTCCTTGCTGGAAAGAATAAAACAAAGTTCATACTGAAAATAATTAGGAGCATATGCTGCAGACCAAGGAATGGCACTTCACCTTCCCCTCCACCAATTTCTTGTACGCCGACTTCAGCTTGTTCTCAGGAGCGGCAGCATGAGCGTTAACAAGGACCTTTGCACACTCCCTGCAATCATCCTAGCAATCAGACAAGTACTGTCAGTTTACAGATCAAGCAAAGCTATTTTTCTGAAGCAATCAGTCATCAAGAAAGTTCAGAACTTCAGGAAAACAGAAGTTCAGAAAGTTCAGGTTCAGGGAAGGTTCAGAACATACATAAGCTGTGATTCGCTGAAACCAGTGTGGTGCTTGAGCGTCTCCGTCCAGAGGGGACTCTTCTTCAGCGTGCATTGAGCTGCGTACACCGCCGACGCGGCCACCAGCGATAGGCACAGCGACGCCATGCCGTACTCCGTCAGTGCCATTTCTGAAAAGAAGAACGCCATGTGCTCCAGCTGCATCCATCCACAGAGCACAAGAAAAAAGTCTCATCAGAATACAATGCGGGGGTGGATCTGGCGCCGCGGCGGCTCGATTGAGCGGAGATGGAGGGCAGAAGCGGCGGCGAGGTCTCGGCGCTCGGCGTCGGAGGCGTCGGCGGAAGATGGAGGCGGACCTAGGACGACGGCGGCACGGAGCGTGCTGGCGAGACCGGAGAGACCGACGGGCGTCCCGCGGTAGGCGCGCCAACGACGACGACGTTCCAGACGCACCTACGGCAGGCGTGCGGCGGCGACCCAGGCGCGAGGTCCCGGCGCTCGGCGTCGGAGGCGAAGCAGGACGGCGGCGCGGAGCGTGCCGGCGAGACCGTGGCCGCAGCGGAAGGGGACGGCCACGGAGGGGGTGGATCTGGCGGCGCCGGCCGCTCGGATTGAGGCGGAGATGGAGGGCAGAAGGCGGCGGCGCCAGGACGGGTGAGACTACGGCGCGGCGGAAAAATTGTTTCGCGCGAGAGAAAAAAACTCCCAACCGTAGAGTAGGGAGCTCCCTACGTACCCGTGGGAGATGGGGCTGAGGAGGAAGATTCGGGCCTCCATAAAGTAGGACTCGAGTTGGGGCTCTGTTGAACTTCAGTTTTTTTGTCTGACTTCAAAAAATAGAGTAGGGACCCTGTTTAGGGTCCCTGTTGGAGATGCTCTTACAACTTCAATGCATTTTATAAAATTTTTAGATCAAATTACCCATGTCTATCCTCTTCTCTCTCCTGTTCATCTTCTCTACCAATGGAGTTAGACCCATTCAGCTGATGCCATGGAGCTGGAGCTTGAAGCGATGTGAGCAGAGCACTCCCGTTGTCCCTCTCTAGTGACTCCCCTAATGCGGCACTCCGTTGCGGCGACCTCGGTGGTATCTCCTATTCTCCTCAGCAGTTGATTGCCGCGCCGAGCCGGGAGGCTCCGAGAGGGCGACGGGCTCGTGACGCCTCCGTCGCCCAGGAAGACAACGACTAGATGGGTCCAGGTCGCCACCGTCGCCTAGGAAGACGACAACCAGATCCGAGCTCAAAGGGGCTGCCACAAACCGCCCCCCCGGTGAGGTCGTCGCAACTGCCGACATCACCCAGGAAGATGATGACCAAATCTGTGACCAGATCCGGCGAGCCTGATGGGGTGGCGGGTGATGGAGTGGAGGCGGCTTCGCGGCATGGTGATGGGCGGTGAACAGCGGGCTTGGGCGGGGAGGGGTGGCGACTGACAATCAACGTCGGTGGGCTCAATGGGGTTCGGATCCAGTGGAAAAGAGGAGAGAGAAGGAAGAATGAGATGAAGGCAGAAGACAAGGGCAATTTGATCCAAAAATTTTATAAAATGCATCAAAGGGATAAGTGTGGAGGCCATGGCCTCGGTACCTCATGGCAAGTATATGGGCCACTCGGATAGAGGATGGGCCTAGCCTTATAATTAGGGATATAGTAACTCTCGGCAGATTTTGCCTTATACGATAAGGAAGATACAGTCCTACCTGGGTACGTTATATCTCTAAAAGGAGATCTCTTGGTCGTAATCCGGCTAGGACTCCTACTTTGTAACCCTGTCCCCCAGTATATAAGGGGAGGCAGGGTGCCCCATAAGGGCAGAAGCATATGAGTTCATTAGAACCACAATCGTAATCCTCAAAGGAATACATCCCAACTGGATGTAGAGTATTACCTCACAACGAGAGCCTGAATCAATATAAACTTCTCGTGTTCCTTTGCAATCCACCGAGTTTCAATCCGCTGAGTAGCCCTATAATCATATTACCGGTGTAAATATCGATAGTTGGCGCGCCAGGTAGGGGCTTCGGCGAGATCTACATCCACAAATTCGATGGATCCAACAACAGGAGTCGACGGTGATAAATTCTTCCCCAGAGAAACAATAACATTCGGAAGCCTCAACTTCATCACCGACCAATTCGGCGACCTCATCTTGGCCGACTCGGACTCGATCCGATCTGTCGGGAAACCGGCCGACTCCGTGCCAGTCGGCCCACTCGGCGCTACAGTGACTCTCGTTGACGTGCTGTGACGATCTTCTACCTGCCCGGGTCTCGGGACAACTCTCCCCTTCGGCGTCCAGCTCGGACTCGACCTTGAGTCGGCCCAGGTCGGGCTAGAATGGGGAGAAGTTGTCAATTTCCCTTGCAGACTTGGCGACGCTACGGACATCTACAATCTACACCCGACGCGGCGGACCCGATCTCCTATGGTTCAGTTCGGACACGGCCTAGAGCCGTTCCAGATTGGATCTAGAGAGATCGGAGTCGTGATCACACCGATCAACTACTCCAACTCAGATTCTAGGTCGGACAGGAGTTCGAATAACAGTTTGGACAACAGTTTGGTGAGTTTCCTACTGCCTCGTGAGATCTTCATGGCGTCCAAGGATGAATTGGCAAACATGGGATCCAAACGAGAAGTGGTCCCGACTGGGATCTTTGTCGAGCAACTCATGGAGCCGTCAGTCAAGAAAAAACCAGTGCCAAAGCAGTCGGGAGGCGAACCTACCCCGGCGACAGACGAAGTACTGATTATATCTCAAGACTGGCGGACCCTTGTTCTTAAATTCCTCCTGGATGATGAACTCCCAGAAGATCGCATTCAAGCCGAACAAATCAAACGTCGAAGCAAAAGTTTTCTAGTAGTCGGAGAAACCTGTACCGAAGAAGTGCACAATGTCCTCATGTGCTGTGTCACCACCAAGGAGGGCAAGCAGATTCTGCAATCGATCCACTCGGGCATATGTGGCAACCATGCCGCATCCAGAATGTTAGTCGGAAAGGCTTACCGGTAGAGATTTTTTTGATCAACAGTAGTAACAGATTCAAAAGACATTGTTCGCACATGTGAGGATTGTCAGTTCTATCATGACAAACAAATCTTCTAGCACAAAACTCCAAAACAATCCCAATCTCTTGTCCTTTGCAGTATGGGGGTTTGACATGGTAAGGCCTTTCAAGAAAGCACCAGAAGGGTTCACACACTTGTTCGTCACAGTGGTAAATCACAAAGTGGATTGAGGCAAAAACCCGTTGCTACCATATATAGCGGCACGAGCAAAGACTTCATCATGAGTATATATACCAATTCGGGGTCCCTAATCGTATCATAACGGACAACGGTACTTAGTTCACGGGCGGCGTATTTCAAGATTTCTGTGACGACTTTGGCATCAAGATCTATTATGTCTCTGTGGTACACCCATGGAGCAATGGGCAGGTTGAGCGTGCCAACGGCATGGTCCTACAAGGTATCAAGGCTAGGATATTCGACTAATTACAACCATATGCAGGGCGGTGGGTACAAGAACTCCCATCCGTTCTCTGGTATCTCCGAACCATGGTTAGTCGGGCAACAGGGCAATCCCCTTTCTTCTTGTCTATGGTGCCGAGGCCGTGCTACCAACCGAGTTAGAGTTTGGCTCTCTGCGAGTTTGGGCCTACTCAAAAGATGAATCAAATAATACGCGATTGGTCGAACTAGATCAGTTGGAAGAAGCAAGGGACATCGCAATAATCCAGTCGGCAAGGTATCTTTAAGGCCTGCATCGTTATCACAACCGGAATGTCTGTGGCCGTGCCTTTTTGGTTGGGAATCTCGTCTTGAGAAAAATACAAACCACCAAAGACAGGCATAAACTATCCCCAATATGGGAAGAGCCATTCATTATCGTCGAAGTTACACGGCTAAGCGCCTACAGACTGAAGACCGAAGACGGTGCCCTTGTCAGCAACTCATGGAATATAGAAACAGCTACGTCCTTTTATACCTGGTTTATAATTCCATGTGTACAGTTTTTTCTCTAACTCACTATGTCGTTTGTCCCAACCAAGTAGTGAGTCGGAGGCTGTATGTATTATATGTGCTTTGTCAATAATATACGAGCTTGTTTTACTTAAGTTATGAAGTTTTACAACGGCTGTGTCATGTTTGCCCGAGTACAGCTTTCTATGGTGAACAATTTTATTAAGTTCCTAAAGACTAACTCGACGTAAACTACATAGTCGGGTAAAGCTAATGATAACTAAGTAACGACTCAGAGCTTGGCGACATTGCACATATATTTGCATATATCTTTACAAAACTTTATACACACCGACTGCATGATAGATTGTTTTTACATACCCAGGTCTCGGGTGATTACCTCTGCAGTTGGCCTCGCCTGGGCTATCAACTCCAGCGCCTCCTCAAGTGTCGTCTCCTCGGTGAAACCCTCCCCGATAGCCTCAAGATCTACCCTAGGTAATCGATTTGGTCATCGCTAGGGTTTAGGCCACGCCGACGACAATACGCTCATCCGAGTACCTCTTCAGGACACTCAGGCCTTCGTTAAGGCATGCTTGCACCTGGGAGATAGTGTTGGAGCTGGTTCCCACGTAGTGAGGATCCATGATGTCAAGGAGCCCTTTCACGGACTCGGCAAAGATCTCCCGTAACTCCTTGACAACCTTTATCTCCTCTGCAAAAGCTTGAAACTGGATTTGGGTATTGGCTCTAGCAGCTGTCCAAATTCATTAGCAAGTAAACTTGTTGAGCAAAACTGTAGTCGGAGTACCTAATGGATTGGTTAAGATCATTGTTAGAGCGAAGACTTACTCTTGTAGTCGGCCTCCACTTTGGCTTTGGCCTTTTTCCAGTTTAGCCTTTTCCTTCCCGAGCTTGCTGTTGGCCCTCTCCAAGTCGGCCTTCTCTTTCTCAAGCTCGGCCTTGGCCCTCTCGGCCTCCTTCAGCTTAGTTTCCCCCTCTGTTCGGGTCTTCAACTCAGCTTTGAGGGCTATACATCAGAATGGTCAAGTACTCAAGATTACAGTCAAGACACAACTGGGCAGTCGGGAGGCAGCAAAACTGGATAAATATACACAGGACTTAGTCGAGAAGACAAATACAAGAGACTTACTCCTGATCTTGCCGGCTAGGGCCCAATTCTCGTTCCTAAGTTGATCAACTGCCTCTCTCAGCCAAGCCTCCTTCTCCTGGCTGGATCACTCCAAGTCGGCTTTCAAGGCCCGGAGCTGGCCCAATTGCTAGAGTTGGGGGGCGAGCTGGATCAGGACTTCATTCATCTTCTCTGAGCGATCGACGATCTTCTGCTCAGAGCAAAAGAAGAGCAAAGCAGATTCAAATGACAGGACACCAATCCAAGGAAAACTGTCAAGATCTAAGCATGGCAAAAGTCATACTGGACCCCCAGGACGCGGCGATTGCGGCGCGAAGCAAGACTTCACGCTCCCTCTCCGCTGCCACTTCATTATGCTCATAACTCTTCGCTGTTCCATCGGGAGCTACCTAGCGGAACATTATTGGGGACTTCGGGGAGGAGCTTCAAGCCTTGGGAGGTCTGACCCCTCAGATGACGACGACGACAAGGACGGCGATGGGGTCCTGGCCCCCAACTCGGCGGCCGCTGGGGCTTCGGGGATCTGCTCGGGGGCTGGAGCAACAGCTCCAACATCCGCCCCGGTCAGTCGGCGCCGGCAGCCCTGCAGACGGGACAACCTCAGTTCCTGCAACTGAGGTGGTCTCTGGTTCAGCAGATGGGCCTGTTGGCACTGGCTCGGCTGGGGCTGGCTCGACAACAGGAGCGACCGATGTGGTCTCCTTGAGATCAATGTGGGCCCGTTTCCTGCACAAAGAGCCAAGTTTCAAGACACTCCTACGACGAACAGGATTTTCAGAAGATCCAAAGTCACGCACCTCTTGGAGAATTTGAACCTCCGTCCGGGGGCTCCTGAAGTCGGCAGCGGAGGGCCGTCGGCTGTTGGGCTGGATTGCACGGCAGTCGCGGCGCGGCGTTTTAGCCCCGCGTCGACCCAGCTTATGTGTGGTCGACTAGGGTGCAAGGTACTTGGCAGTACCATCCTTGGGCTCGATATCGCTGAGCCTGGAGGCGCTAGACTCAGCCTCGTGCTCGGTGGCATTCTTCTTGGGCTCGGTGTTGCTGAGCCTAACTGCGCTGCACTCGGTCTTAGGACTCATCAGCCTGGGGAGCTGTGCTGGAGGTATCCTAAATCTTCAAACTCCCGGCTGCGGCACTCGGCCTTGCTACTCTTCTTCATGCCTAGATCTTCAACAAGTTTCTTCCCCGCTCTCTTGGAGTCGGGCTAGGCAGCAGAAGGACTCAACGGGCTCTTCTTTGATTTGATGGTCAATAATGTTTGGGAGTCTTCATCAAACTCCTCGCATTCCTGCAAAATGGATCCAACGTATACATCACACATCAGAAGCAATCAAGAATACAAGTACGCAAGCATTCATCACGGATGGGCAGCAGATCTGCATCAGCAAGTTTTACCTCTGGACGCGGCCTCTTCTGGCTGTAAGCTGGCACAGACCGCTCTGAGTCTTCAGTTTCGGAACTTACCCCCGGCTGGCAAAGTAATCCAGCAGGATGTTGGTCACTTGTGCTTGTCGTCAGCGTCGGAGGATACTCCCGGCTGGGATCATCTTTGCCCTCATAATCCCAGCTGAATTAGGCTCCTCAGCTTACAGCGGCCTGATGCCACGAGTCAAGAAGCATCTGGCCACCCATGGACCAATCAATCCGGTGCTCTTCAGCTGATCGATCTTAACTGACCAGGCATATGGACTTGCCCATCTCCTCAAAACTGGGCACAGACGTCCAGTTGGGCACGGACCTTCGGAGGCAGAGACCAGTAAAGGGGGAGGCATGTTCAAGATCCATAAACAATAAAACCACTCCTATGCCAGCCTTTAAGGAAGAGGTTTCAAGGGATAGAGATATGATTCTCTCATCTCGCTCCGGAGCTAGAGGAGACCAGCTCCCCCAATCCACCTGACCTTGCCTCTTGGAGGGCTGAGGTTTGCAATGTGGGAACAGATATCTAAAAAGATTCAAATGGGATTCCACACACAGGAAACACTCGCAAAGAGTTGCAAATATAGAAATTTGCAAAATGGAGTTGATTCAGATTCACTAATTCTAGTTCCATAAAAGGCAAAGAAGCTGGTGGAGAAACTCGGGAAGATAGAAGAGATAGACACCGGTTGAAAAAAGAGGCGAAAAACGACAAGTCTCACCAGCCTGGGGCACCAGAACCGATCTCCTTCAGCCAGACGCCAATGATTCATCGCGCTCTGCAGCCGCAGCCACCTCTCCAGATGCTTTCAACTTGGTCACCCCACAATCTGAAGTCGGCCAGACCTCATCGATGGCCTCCAGGCATATCTGAGGCCCTCGGCAATGGTTAAGGGCAAGAAGAGATTTGGAGGGAAAAAGTCGCCAGAGCTTGGAATGACACAAGATGAAAGTGGAATTGCCCGAGTCTTCACAAGGGAAGAGCTAAATTAATGCGAACACCCTAGCGAGGCGAGGTGCGAAAAAAATTTCGGCGCGCAAGTTGGAAGACGAAGCAATTGGTGGATTGGAGAGATGATGAAATCTTTCTCTTCTAAATCCCTCCTGTTTATAGAAGTCTGTACGGGCCCAAGTGATCGCTTGGAGTCCGCAAATTGTACTAGGCCACCAAGATATGAGTCTCTACACATGTAACACGCTCAATTTGGGCTATTAGCGGCTGTGTTAAAATCACAGTGCTGGTGTTGCTTAGTAGAGACCAATTAGGTAATCAGATATAGCTTGAAAGCCTCCATTGCTGAACACATGTGTTTTTTAGATATCTGTAGGTTATTCGTCAGGTATTGAGAATATTGATCCTATAAGGATCACAAGCTGGTCTCATTAAATGGGGGGATGCAGGCTATCTTCTCAAGTACACCTGGACCACATATTTAGATTAAAATCCCAGGAAGTGGTACTCGCTTACATTGCTTAGCCAACAATTGCCATGAGCAAACTTTTTCCAGCCGAACATGACTTCTAAGAGTCTGACTTCCGAGTAGTGCACTACTCGGAAAGACTATAAACACTTTTTCCAGCTGACATTTTGAAGCTAGAGGAGTCTAATTTCCGAGTATATATTACTTCGGAAAGACTATAAAGCTATTCCGGCTGACCATGATACGATAGTCTCATATACGAGTAGTTATACTACTCGGAAGGGACCCTTAAAACATATAGATTTCTGATTGACATGATACCGAAGAGTCTCACATACCGCGTAGGCGCTACTCGAGGATAGACTTACAGGTTAAGCATCTTTGACTTTATTTTAATTGTTTCACAAAAATTAAGCACCCCAAAAATCGGGGGCTACCACCTAATATGTGCGCCTCTATCGGTGCCACACCTATCATATTTTTATATGGAGCCCTTCATATAGCCTCGTTGCCAGCTGACCATGAAAGCAGGACTCGGGAGAAGAAGACCTCGGAACAAAGAGTATTCGAGCAAAGAGAGAATAGAGCTGCAGGGAGGGGGAGTGAGAGAGGGGCGAGAAGCTGAGGAGCGAGAATTGTCTCAGGTGCTACGGAGTCCTATGGGCCCCTGACCTTTCTTTCATTTGACATAGTCATTAGGCCACTCGGACAAGGTATTGTTCCTAGTGCGGTTATATAGATAATATGACTCTCGGCATGACTTTGCCTTATATTCAAAAGGAAGATACAGTCCTAGCCATGGTACGTTAATATCTCTAGAGGAGATCTCTTGGTCGTAATCTGGCTGGGACTCTTTTGCTACTTTATAACCCTTGTTCTTCCTTTCCAATATATTTAAGTTTATGATGGAGGTATTTGTTTTTTTGGCGCTTCTATTGAGGGCATGATTTAGCATACGAGTTCATTGAACCACTTCACCTTTTTATATTTTTATTCATCAAATGGAATACACTCCAACTGGACGTTAGGGTATATACTGTTTTTTTTTTTTTCTCACAACGAGGGCCTAAACCAGTATAAACTCCTCGTGTTCCTTTGCAATCCACCAAGTTTCGATCCGCTGAGTAGCCCTATAATCATATTGTCGATGTAAAACATCGACAGAATCGAGCAAGATATATTGACCTAATAGCTCAGCATGTTATATATTTGCAAAATCGCCTCAAAGCTATAGACAGGTTGTGGGAGGAAATTTTATATTGGATACATACTACCATTATAATTCTCCGTTTAAAATACCATTACTATTCACCTATTAAAACCATGCCATTTATAATTAACATGTATTTGAGATATGCCACTACTTAACTTGTCGATGTTTACACCGGCAATATGATTATAGGGCTACCAGCGGATCGAAACTTGGTGGATTGCAAAGGAACATGAGGAGTTTATACTGGTTTAGGCTCTCGTTATGAGGTAATACCCTACGTCCAGTTGGGGTGTATTTCTTTGAGGATTATTGCGATGTCCCTTGTTTCTACCAACTGATCTAGTTCGACCAATCGGATATTGTTTGATTCATCTTCTGAGTTGGCCTGAACTCGCGGAGAGCCGAACTCTAACTCAGTTGGTAGCACAGCCTCGGCACCATAGACTAGGAAGAAAGGGGATTGCCCTGTTGCCCGACTAACCATGGTTCAGAGAGACCAGAGAACGGATGGGAGTTCTTGTACCACCGTCCTGCATATGGTTGTAATCGGTTGAATATCCTGGCCTTGATACCTTGTAGGACCATGCCGTTGGCACGCTCAACCTGCCCATTGCTCCATGGGTGTGCCACAAAGGCATAACAGATCTTGATGCCGAAGTCATCACAGAAATCTTGAAATACGCCGCCCGTGAACTGAGTACCGTTGTCCGTTATGATGCGGTTAGGGACCCCGAATCGGTATAATATACTCATGATGAAGTCCTTTGCTTATGCCGCTGTTATGGTAGCAACGAGTTTTGCCTCAATCCACTTTGTGAATTTATCCACCACGACGAACAAGTGTGTGAACCCTCTTGGCGCTTTCTTGAAAGGCTCGACCATGTCAATCCCCCATACTACAAAGGGCCAAGAGATTAGGATTGTTGGAGTTGCTTGGGCTAAGAAGATTTGTTTGTCGTGCATAGAACTGACAACCCTCGCATGTGCGAACAATGTCTTTTGCATCTGTTAACACTGTTGGCCAGAAAAATCCCTACCGTAAGCCTTCCGACTAACGTCCTGGATGCGGCATGGTTGCCACATATGCTCGAGTGGATCGATTGCAGAATCTGGTTGCCCTCCTCGGTGGTGACGCAGCGCATGAGGACACCGGATACACTTATTCGGTACAGGTCTTCTCCGACTACTAGGAAACTTTTGCTTCGACGTTTGATTTGTTCGGCTTAAATGCGATCTTCTGGGAGTTCATCATCCAGGAGGAATTTGAGAACAGGGGTCTGCCCAGTCTTGAGATATAATCAGTACTTCGTCTATTGCCGGGGTAGGTTCGCCTCCCGACTACTCTAGTACTGGTTTCTTCTTGATTTGACGGCTCCATGAGTGCTTGACAAAGATCCCAGTCAGGACCACTTCTCGTTGGATCCTATGCTTGCCACATTCGTCTACAACATCATTGTATTGTGTCGTAAGATGTGTGTTATCTCTAGCTCGTCGAACTTGTTTTTCCAGCTTTCTGACCTCCTAACAGTACGCCGCCATGGTATCATCGAGACATGTCTAGTCTTTCATGACTTGGTTCACCACGAGTTGAGAGTCTCCACGCACAACCAGTTGGTGGATGCCGAGTGATATAGCAATGCAGAGCTCGTGGATGAGTGCCTCATACTCGGCGACATTGTGGGAAGCCGGGAAGTGGATCTGGAGAACGCACTTGAGTTTTTCACCGGTGGGTGACATCAGTACGACGCCGGCCCCGGCGCCGCCGATCCATAGAGAACCGTCGAAGTACATTGTCCAATACTCTAGCTTCGCTGTTGATGTAGGCGTTTGAACTTCTGTCCACTCGGTCACAAAGTCGGCTAGAGCTTATTTAATTGTTGTCCGTGGCTGGAAGGTGATGTCGAATGCCATCAACTCGAGCGCCCATTTAGCGATTTGGCCAGTAGCCTCGCGTTTGTGAAGGACATCCCCGAGTGGATACGATGTGACCACCGGACTTGATGCGATTGGAAATAGTGCACCAACTTCCGGACAGTGATGAGTAGGCCGTATAGCAGCTTCTGGACCTGCGGATATCTCATCTTTAAGTCGGCTAGGACCTCACTAACAAAGTAGACTGGCCGTTGGATCTTCTGTATGTGACCCGACTCGGATCGCTTGACCACCAAAACCATGCTGACTAACTGACTTGTTGCCACCAGATATAGCATTAATGACTCTTGGAGCATGGGTGATGCCAACATGGGTGGTGATGTGAGAAACTTCTTGAAGTCTTCGAAGGTTTGTTGAGCTTCGGGAGTCCATTGAAAATTCTCCACTTTCTTCAGTAGTTTGAAGAAGGGCATGCCCCGTTCGTCCAGTTGGGATATGAACCGGCTGAGTGCTGCCATGCAGCCTGTTAGCTTCTGGATGTCCTTCTGACTAGTCGGGGGTGCCATGTTCATGATTGCGTTGATTTTCCTAGATTTGGCTCGATGCCGCGATGTGATACAATGAAGCCGAGTAGCTTGCCGGATGGCACACCGAAGGTGCACTTTTTCGAGTTCAACTTCATCTTGAATCTTCAAAGGTTTGGAGGTTTTCCAAGTCGAGGATAGCTCTTCTTTGGACTTTGTTCTGATTACCACGTCGTCGACATATGCCTCCACGTTATGCCCGATCTGAGTGTGTAGACACCACTGAATTGCTCGTTGATATGTTGCTCCAGCGTTTTTCAAACCGAATGGCATGGTGATATAGCAGTATGCTCTGAATGGTGTGATGAAAGAAGTTTTCAGGCAGTCCTCCACCTTTAGGCTTATTTGATGATATCCCGAATAGCAGTCGAGAAAGCTGAGAAGTTCGCACCCCGCAGTTGAATCCACCACCTGATCTATTCTGGGTAGACCAAATGGATCTTTGGGGCACGCTTTGTTCAAGTCGGTGTAGTCGACGCACATGCGCCATTTACCGTTCTTCTTTCGGACCAGGACTGGGTTTGCCAGCCAATCCGGGTGGTAGACCTCTTTGATGAACCCAGCTACAAGGAGCTTGGTTATTTCCTCTCGAATAGCATCTTTATGGTCTTGTGCGAAGCGCCGTAGCCGTTGCTTGACTGGCTTGGCATCTGTCTTGACGTTCAGGGAGTGCTCGATCACCTCCCTTGGTACTCCAGGCATGTCAGAAGGCTTCCAAGCAAAGATGTCCCTGTTTGACTAGAGGAAGGTGATGAGCACGTCTTCCTATTTGGGGTCGAGTCCGGTCTCGACTAGAGCAGTCTTGGAGGGGTCGGAAGGGTCCAGGGGGTCTTCTTTGTGTCAGAATCCGCTAAAATTCCTGACTTTGTGTGGCGCCCTGTGAAGGCCCACCATGTGCAGACAGTACCCGATCCCTGGATCAGTAGTCGGATACACACATAGTCATCGGTGATACAAACTCAGAGTATACTAAATATTAGATACATAATAGAGTACATATATTACAAAGGTTTCCATCCAGGACAGGCCCTAGATGGACAACGACAAAACAGGGTAACTAGCGGGGTACAACACAGACAGGGCGGAAGCAGGGGAGGAAAACTACTCGGCGATGGAACACATCGTTACCACAGGCTTGGTTGGGAACTAAGCCTGAAACCTCAGAAGTCCTCGTAGTCGGCTTGGTCCTGGAAGAACTCGGCAACAGTCGGGTCGTCGCCTTCTTCTTCAGAACCTAATATGATATGCATACAATATGGGAACAAGAGTGAGTACTTTCGTACTCAGCAAGCCGGAAAAAAGGTGCCATGTCGATTAGACAAAAAGGGGCTAAGAGTCTTATTTGCGAAAACAGCCCTTAGAAACATTTTGCTTGTCAAAAACTAGTGTGTCCAATTTTTAGTTGTCGGAAAGAGGCTCACGCCTCGATCCATTCCGCAAGTTGCTTTTCAACAACTCACCACATATAGTTACAGAATCATGTATTTCCATTTTTATCTTCCGGTGATTATCCGAGTGGCCACTCAACTCGGTTGTCACCCAAGTGGCTTCGACCACTCCTTAGGTCTGTTACTCTCCCGAGTGGCTCGACCACCCGTTGACCCTGAGACTCGGCTACAACCAAATCTCAGCTATCTCTTTTAGCATTTTCCGGCTTCAACTGGTTATATTCGCTACACTAGCTACAACCAGTTAGCTCAAACTTTGCTGCCCTGGCTACAACCCGGGAGCCTGCTCTGTGTCGTCTTCTGGCTACAACCCGAAGACTTACTCCTGTTAACTTTTCACACACTTACTTATGGTGCTTCAACACCCCGGGTCACACAGACCCGTTTCTGGCCACACAGGCCTTCCATTTGCCACCCGGCAACTCTGGTCACGATTCCCTTCCCATCAATCACTTTCGCAAATCATTGGTAAACAAATCTATGCTATGGGAATCACCTTACATCGCCCTTAACTGTGGGCACGGCTGTTCGAACAGTTCAGCTAAACTCTGCAGAGGGTGTACGCTTTACCCGAACGACACGAAACTTACACCGAGTACTGGCCGGTATCGGAAGTTCGTGACAAGACCATTTCCAAAGCCAGTCTAGGGTTATCCAATGCCAGCAGAGGGATCCACACAGGATCAGTGCTTCAGGTCGGCTCCAACCACCATCAACACCAGGGCCCACGAGCCACAACTCAGATGAGTCCACTCCAGTCGGCACCAAACTTCCCTAAACCTACAATTTACTCGGCCAGGGGCAGCCCATACTACCCGTTTGGTCGTACTGTAAAATGCTCGGATGCAATTTCCAAAGGAAACGGTCCTTATCGATAATACATAGCCAGGCCATACAGGCACTGTCTCTGTACATCGAGGTTTTCTCAAACTTTCTTTATTTTCATAAACACGCCGATACGCAAAGTATCGGGTTTTCAAACAATTGAGCAAAAACCAATGTTTCCCGACGACAATACAATCGTTGCAGGGCTTAAGCCATTCTACTCAACATTCATATCCGTAGATAGGATGCCAACGTGCCATTTGTGGGGCTATCAAGGGAGAAATACATCAACATCCTACCAAAATAAGTGCGACTACTGGGTAGGTCCGTCGGTTGCGCTCGCAGACCAAGGCCGACCAATTTAAAGTGTAAACTAAGCATGCATATTTTCCAAACAACATAATTTTGCATATATAGGAGGCAATATGATCAAAGGGGCTTGCCTTATTCCAGCAGAAGATCTTCCTCGGCGAAGATGGCTTCTGGATCGTCCACCGGTTCAGGATCTAAACAAGCAGAAAAGATGATTACTGCCAAGCTGAAAAGAGGTAAAACACTAGGAAAAGAACATCGCGGCAGTCGGCTGCAGAAAGGTAGCAGTCGGCTAAGGATGGATGGCAGATGGATGAAGGTTTATCGTAGACGGCTGAGTTAAACTTGCGGATGGGGCAACAAAGCTCACCGGTTAGGAACTCCGGATGGTAGGCTCGGCGATGAGCGGCGGCGATGGAGCTCGGGGAGCAGAAACGGCTCAGGGGGCTGGGGAGAAGGAAGATGACGGCTTAGCTATGAAGCTGGTGATGGCGATTTGGCAGAGACGGCTAAGTTGCAAAACAGAAGAAAGAGGAGGCATGGATGGCTTTATATAGCCGGCGTGCGAAGCTGGGACGCTGCGGTGCTGGGCAATGGATAAAGAAAAGGGGTCACGATAAGCTGACAAGGCTACAGCGAGCTGGCTGGGGCGACGAGACGTCGATGCAGAGATTGACTTAGGGATTGGGCGTGGCCGGGGGAGTTGGTATATACTGTAGCGACGATGAGACACTCAGGTCGTGGCAAGGACGGGTTGGTGATACTTTGCTGACAGAACCTCTGACTATCCATTGGTCCAAGCAGGTTCTTGAGGTACGGCGGTTATTGTCCGTTGGTCCGAGCGGGGTTGCGGGCAGGTGGAGACCGGGCTGCGTCACCACTTCGGCAGTCGGCGTCCAACGGGAGGAGCGTTGAGAACATGGCTGTGGTGCAACTTGGTGAGGCGATGAGACAGCACGTCCATTGATAAGGCAAGGTGTCGTGAGCTTGACCGGATCGAGGCAGGTCGGGGTGGCAAGACAAAACTGGTTAACAGGGTAGTCGGCAATGCAAGGGCTACTCGGCGGCAAGGGTGGCCGAGTGATCAAAGGTAAAAGAGCAAGATTCAGGGACTGAGTAGAAATCTACTCGGCACAAGGGAGAAAGGCAGTCGGCTGGCCAGGGGGAGAAAAACTGGGGCACAGCTGAATGGAATTGGAGAGGAGTTCGCATTAAGAAAACGAATTCTGACAGAGAAAGGAGAAACGGGTCGTTACACTTTGCTGCTTTCTTCGTCGGAACTTGATCGTCCTCGACTTTGGTTGTAGCGGCTAGCCGAATGCTGTTGCGTCCGACTACGACTTCTTGGGCTTGAGCCAACTCGTAGCTCAATTTCTCACAGGTGAAGGCTTGCTTGACATCGCTGTGGAGGGAGAGTACTCCGGCTGGCCCAGGCATCTTGAGTATCATGTAGATATAATGTGGCACTGCCATGAATTTGGCTAGCGCCGGCCGTCCGAGTATCGCGTGGTACGCAGTCTCGAAGTCGGCAACCTCGAAGCAGATATTTTCTGTGTGGAAGTTATCCCGCGTGCCGAATGTGACCGATAACGTTATCTGCCCAAGGGGTGTGGAAGACAGGCCGGGAATTATCCCTTGGAAGGGCGCAGTACTCAGCCGCAATTCTAAACGAGGAATTTTTATCTCATCCAGGGTCTTGGCGAAGAGGATGTTGAGCGCGCTGTCTCCATCTATAAGAACTTTCTTCAGCTTGATATTTTTGACAACAGGGTCCAGGACGAGTGCATAGCGTCCCGGGTGTGAAACCTGATCGGGATGATCCGCGCAGTTGAACGTGATGAGCGCTTTTGACCAACGCAAATATTGGGGGGCATCTGCCATAAAGACCGAGTTGACGTTGCGTGTCATTAGCTTCTGCTTCCTTTTGGACTCGTACGCAGTTGGCCCTCCAAAGACATGGTTGAGCTCAGCCTGGGGATCTTGAAAGTCGTTAGCTGGGCCCGTATCTGGCTTGTCTTTGTCCTTGTCGACGCCAGATGATGAAGCCTACTCGGAAGCAAACTTCTTGAGCATGAAGCAATTCTTAGTCGCGTGTTTGCCTTTGGGATGAAAGGGGCAAAGCCCGTTCATCACTTTTTGGTATTTGTTGTTCTTTGGTGGTCGTGACTGAGTACGCTCCACATTGGCCACCACATCTTCCGACTTCCACTTGTGGCCGCCGGATTTGTTTTGTGATGGTTCGTCGTTGGCTTTAGCCTTCTAGTCCCTCTGTCGGGGCTCTTTCTTGTCATCGAGGGCCTCAGCGACCACCTCAGCTGAGTCGGAGTACTTGTTGTCCATGTCGAAGAGGGCCCTAACAGAGGCTGGCGGTTTCCGAGTGAATTTGACGATGAACAGGGCATCCTTGACTCCCTTGCGGAAGGCGGAGATGACGACCTCATCCTTGATCATTGGGATCGAATTGCGCTTCTCGAAGAATTTTTTGATGAACTCACAGAGTCTCGTTCTTCCTCTAGTGTAGTTGATAAAGATCGTGCTCGGAGGAAGGTCTCTCGTAAGTCCCTTGAAAATTAGCGATGAACCGTTCCCGGAGTTCTCCCCAGGAGCTGATCGACCGCTTTGGGAGCCCTGTCAGCCATGTCCTCGCCGAGTCGCTTAGGGCGACTGAGAGGTAGTTAGCCATGGCCTTGTGATCGCCCCCGGCTGCTCGGATGGCCAGAGTGTACACCGTGAGCCAGGACTCGGGATTGGTCTTGTCGTCGTATTTTTCGATCCCGGTAGGCTTGAAGCCTGATGACCAGTCAACCGATTGAAGTTCTCCGGTGAAGGCTGGTACGCCTTCATCTGCAAGAGGGCTCTGGCTCTGATTATGGCGGTTGAACCGCTCGTGGTGGAGGCCGAAGCACTCGTACTAGTCCTCCAGTCGGCGGCGTTCATCGTCTTCATGTTGACGGCGCCGAGCGTTGATATCCTGGCGTAGATCGTGTTGCAAATAGCTTCAGAGATCTTGGTTGTTGCGGCGGTCGTACTGGGGACGCCGCCGATTGTTGTTGTTATTGCTGAGAGGTATCTAGCGTGATTCCGCGTGCGGCTGACTAGAGCTGGCAGCGCGGCGTCACGCTGATGCGGACGAGACCGCTGCTGGAGAACCCAACCGATGGGTCAGTACGAGGGTGTTCCCCGACTACTGGTGTTGCTGACAAGCAGCAGCGGTGATCATAGCCTTGATCTTCGCGATAGTCGGGGTGGCCTGGTGATCAGGCCCAAGCTGGACCATGCCCAGTAGGGTTGCGGCGGCCACGACATTCTGTTGTGGCGTGACGAAGACGTCGTAGTCGCCGACTCTTGTTTGGAGGATCTGTTGTTGAGCGGTTCGCCCAGCCTTGCATAGCTCACCATTGCGAGCGTCGCGCTCAGCCTCCTGTTGATGTCGCAGTCGACGGGGCTCCTCTTCCTACTGCTCACGTAGTCAGCGCGCCCCTTGGGAGGAAGTCTCGCCCTTGGATGCCATGAAGATCTCACGGGGCAGTAGGAAACTCGCCAAACTATTGTCTGAACTGCTGTTCGAACTCCTGTCCGACCTAGAATCTGAGTCGGAGTAGTTGATCGGTGTGATCATGACTCCAATCTCTCTAGATCCAATCTGGAACGGCTCTGGGCTGTATCCGAACTGAACCGTAGGAGATCGGGTCTGCCGCGTCAGGTGTAGATTGTAGATGTCCGCGGCGTCGCCGAGTCTGCAAGGGAAATTGATGACTTCTCCCCTTTCTAGCCCGACCCAGGCTGGCTCAAGGCCGAGTCTGAGCCGGACGCCGAAGGGGAGAGTTGTCCCGAGACCCGGGCAGGTGATAGATCGTTGCAGCACGTCGACGAGAGTCGCTGTAGCGCCGAGTGGGCCGGTTTCCTGGCAGATTGAATCGAGTCCGAGTCAGCCAGGATGAGGTCGCTGAACTGGTCGGCGATGAAGTTGAGGCTTCCGAATGTTATTGTGTCTCTGGGGGAGAATTTGTCGCCATCAACTCCTGTTGTTGGATTCATCGAGCTTGTGGATGTAGATCTCGCCGAAGCCCCCTACCTGGCGCGCCAACTGTCTGTCATACCCTGAGATTAGCCACACAGAAACTTTACCGGAGAAAATACCTAAGAAAAGGAATTTTAAAAAAAGATAGAGAAATTAATTGATGGTGTAAAATGCAAGATAATAAATTATCGTGGCGGGGAATATTTTTCTTGTATTCTCTGTGCCAAAATACATTAACTGGATTTTTAGTGGAATTTACAGAGCACAGGAACTATTTTTAATAAATCAAATACGCTTATCGGAATTTAAATCGTCCTGGAAATCTTTTTCCTTTTCTTTTCCCTTCTGTTTTCTCTGCTTTCTCTTTTTCTCCATCGCTGGGCCGTCGGCCCAGCACTGTTCCGGGTCTTTTTTTTTTCCCTCCCCGGCCTTTTCCTCCTCGCGCCCGTGCCCCGCAGCCGCGCCCTCGCGCCCGCGCCCGAGCTCCTCGCGCCCGCGCCCGCGCCGAGCTCCTCGCGCCTCGCTCCCGCGCCCTCGCTCCTCCGCCCCGTGCCCCGCGCCCGAGCTCCCGCGCCCTCGCTCCTCGCGCCCGCGCCCCCGCGCCCGAGCGCCCGAGCTCCCGCGCCCGAGCTCGCCCCCGCGCCCACGCACCCGCTGACAGGCCGGGCCTGCCTGTCATCATCATCTTCCTCCTCCGTCCGAATCGGGCGGAGGGGAAATTCCCCGGAGCCGTCCGATCTGACGCTGCTTCCCGCCTCATCCCCACGCGCTCCACTCGTTCAAACGGTCGCGGACCGAGTCCGCCCCACTCCCCCGAGTTCTCCGGCGTCCACGTCCCCTCTCTCCCGAGAATCTCGCACACGATGCCCATGCCGCCATCCACTCTCCCGTGCGCGATTGGAGCCGTTCGGCTTCGATCTCTCCCGGCCGACTGTATAAAAACCATCTCCACCCTCTCCTCCATCTTTTCCCCAACACGCCGAGCTTTCCAGTGCCCCAGAACCCCATCGCCACCGCGCACCCGAGCTCCACCGTTTTTTTTTTTTCGCCGCCTCCGCCGCCGCTCGCCCGCCGTTTCCGAACGCCGTCAGGCCACCCCGCCACCGCCAGCACCTCCGCCGCGCCGCACCGCATCTCGGCAGCCACTCCGTGGAAGCCGAAGCTCGCCGGACCGCCTCGCCCGCGCGCACGGTGAGTATCGGCCCTCCGCCTCCTTTCCGGCCGGTGATTCCTGCCGCGCCGTGTCTCCATTCTCCGCTCTAACTCCTCTCCTGTCCTCCTCATCCTCCAGGACACCTCGGCAATCGCCTCTCGCCCATTCCCCGCCGTCGGAGTTCCGTCGCCGACGTCGTCCCGAGGCCGCCGCCACTTTTTCGTCGCCACCGTCGTCTTCGCGCCGTCGCTCGCCGTCGCGAGCCGCCGGTGAGAACCCCTTTCGTTTTCCCATTCCTTTCCGCCCCTCCGTGTGGTCGCCGCCGCGCCGGGTGGTCGCCGTCGTCGACCATCGGGTCGCGTGCGCGCCGCCGCCTCCCGCTCGGGACGGCTGGCTTCGGCCGCCGCTCCCCGGGGCCGTCCGATCTGCCGGGTGGCAGATCGGGGCCGCCCGCTCGCTCGCCCGCGTGGTTGCCCGCGGTGGCGCCACGTGGTGCGCCCGCCTCTGTGCGCCGTCGCCTCCCTCTCGGGTGACGTCTTTAAATCGGTTAATGCGCATTAAATCACTGGTTAATTATATTCACTCTGAAAATAGCAGTAAAATTCAATAAATCATAACTATTTCATGCGAACTCTGATTAAGTCCATTCAAATTTCATTAAATCCAGAAAAATGCCAAGAATCCATTAAAAATACTTTCAGCCCATGTTTGTTGACCCCCATGTACTGTTTTTAATTGTTTATGCACTGTTTGTTGTAGAATCCGACGCCGGTAATTCTCCTGCGTATTTCGAGATCGTAGCCGAATACCTTGAGCCGGAGCAAGGCAAGTCGCACTGATACTTTGATCAATTTGTACCCATTTTTCGTTAAATTGCTTTGTTTACGCAAATAAACTGCATTATTTTAATAATTCATGTGGATTGGTATTGCCTATACAATGTCAGGATGAAGCCTTAGTTTTGATGACTAAATCCTTGTCACCTGGGTAATAATATGAGTAGAATATAATCCCTAGGATGCTTAGCCCTGCTTAGCAACATAGCTCACCTGGGAATCAAATAATGTCTTTTTATATGATTCGACTCAATGTCGGAAAAATGGAACCTTGGATAGGTTGTTGTTAAATTCCTAAAATTTTGACCTAAATGGTGGGCTGTGGGTGTATGGTTTTGCTTGTCACACCCATGGCAATTAAGGACCGGTTCGCGGGAACCACTTGGGCAACTTCCCGTACTTGCCACAAGCCAGCGTGGGCAACGGCTGGGCTTGAAGCGTTTCTTCTCCCTTTCCTAGGCACCGAAGAAGAGGGTGGGCGTGATGGAGTTGGGTCGGCCCGGGGTAGGGTTGATCGGCTGCCGGATTCACCGTGGCGCAAAGGGGGTAGCCTGGCCAATATGGCGTGCCCTGTCGGCAGGTGCAACCTCAGCGTGGTGTGGATGGTTAGGGAGGGGTTGCGTGAACGGTCCTGTCACAGCCTCGCACGGGACATCGTGGTGATGTACTGGCACACGGGAACGTGTGTGGGGGCTGTGTCTTGTGGGTACAGTTGTACACCTCTGATCAGAGTAAAACTATTCGAATAGCCGCGCCCGCGGTAATGGGCACATTGGCCAAGACTCACCGTGATTAGTCTCACCTTGGATAATTAATCCTGTTTTATCAAACTGGTGTGTGGAAGGTGTGAGTCCGGTCGACGTGGTTGAGTTGACCGGGGGTGACTGGTTAGCGTGGTTTAACGCTAATCGGTGGAGACTGGTGAGTGTGGTGTAACTCTCATCAGTTACGCCTGGTGGTCGTGGTGTAACTTCCATCAGCATGGCCTGGTCAACGTGGTTTAGCGTTGGTCGGGAAAAACTGGTCAGCGTGGTACGTTGTCCGGTGGTGACTGGTTAACGTGGTGTAGCGTTAATCAGTGGAGTCCGGGTAACGTGGTGTAACGGTACCCGGAGGTGTCTGGTGAACGTGGTGTAGCATTCATCAGTGGAGACTGGTTGACGTGGTTTAGCGTCAATCAGTTGGGAATGGTTGGGCCTGGTTAACGTGGTGTAACGTTAATCAATGGTGAATTAATATTGTTAATTAAATCAACTTTTCAATGTTTGCGAACTACTTCCCTTTTGCAACTGCTTTTCCGCAAATAAACCCTATCCCATCTTTGTACCCTGTGCATATGCATATTTGTGGGTGTGATTTGTTGAGTACTGTAGGTGGTACTCAGCCTTGCTCCAATTTTTCCCTCCAGTGTTGGAGGACGCGTCAGATGAAGATCATCCTGAGGAATAGGCTGGCTCCGCCGTCAAGGTGCCTGTGGGAATGAAATCGGCAGCTTGGCCAGATGTTTATAGACTCCGTTTTACCTTTTTCCACTGCATTTATGTAATATACAGTTTACTCTGTCTGTAAGACCCTCTGTATGGCAACTTGGTTTGTGTACCCTGGCTTTCCTGGGCAGGGATTTATTACACATTAATGTTCAGAATTTCGGTGCGAATTTCTGGGAGTTACACTTTCGATGTATTACACCGACAATATGATTATAGGGCTACTCAGTGGATCGAAACTCGGTGGATTGCAAAGGAACATGAGGAGTTTATACTGGTTTAGGCCCTCGTTGTGAGTTAATACCCTACGTCCAGTTGGAGTGTATTCCTTTGAGGATTACGGTGGTGGTTCTAATGAACTCGTATGCTTCTGCCCTCATGGGGCGCCCTGCCTCCCCTTATATACTGGGAGATAGGGTTATAAAGTAGGAGTCCGAACCGGATTACGACCAAGAGATCTTCTCTTAGAGATATAACGTACCCGGCTAGGACTGTATCTTCCTTATCGTATAAGGCAAAGTCTGCCGAGAGTCACTATATCCCTAATTACAACGCTAGGCCCATCCTCTATCCGAGTGGCCCATATGCTTGTCATGAGGTACCCGGGCCCATGGCCTCCACAGATTCAAACCAGTAGCAGACTCAAGAATATTTTAGAGCCCAAGTAAATTAAACTATATCCCAACATTTACTATGGATATTCTATCTTCATTCCTTTAAATAGTACATAGAAGTTCAATGGAACATTCACATAGGAGCCCGGGTGGCCACCCGCTGTTGCCGAGCAGTGAATCCCCTAGTGGTTCAAACAATGGAAACTAAATAAATCCTTTTAAAATCGAGATAGAAAGTAAAATTAAACTAAAAAAAACTCAATAGCTTGGCAAGTAAAGCATGTTAATTTTAACAACAATGCTCGGACATAGGCATCCGTCCCAATGAAAAAAAATTGGACGCCCTATCCATCGATAGTGTAATAGACATAACTATCGATTGGACGTTCGATTTTTCTCCATAAATCGGGCATTGTTTCATCACTTGAAAAAATTGTTTCATCATTGAATTAAATGTTTCAACTCACTTGTTCAAATGTTTCAAAAAGATGTAATATTCAAAAATACTAATTGCAACATCAACAACCCACTACATGAAACATTAAATCCCCACGAGTGAAACATTGAAAAAATTTATAAAACTAAAACTTAAAATATGCAACAAAATCAAATACTAGTTAAAACAATTCACTTCTCACAATGCAACATTGATTCTAACGGTTGAAACATATGCATTTATTTTATCAGAATATAATCATGTGAGATATTTTTGTAAAGATTTAATTACAACGAAATTAACAATATAGTCAGGTTGCAGATTGGATAAATAATTTAAGAGAAAAATCGTTTATAGAAGTGAAAAGGAGGTAAAAATGAACATGCAAAGTATGGAGAAAGGACTGCATGCATGTAGGTGCCGCTCTTGTATAGTTACATGTGTTAGGTGGCGACTCACGGAAGAAAGGAGAGAGAGAAAGCGGGCACCCGATTTTTTAGCTTGGATCGGACGTCCAACCTAAAGCATTTCCGTAGTGTAATCCATCTTCCCCTAACTCTAGTTCTTTGTTCTGTCCATATGACCAAAAAAATAGTTACTTCACCTCTTGTCCTAGATTAGTCTTTTATTCTACCATCTAACTACAATAGTGCTAGTCCTAGCACTAAGTCCATATAGGTGACTATAACAAATCTACATCACCTTTTCTTATACATTAGTCTTCTGTCATACCGTATGACCATAATGGTGCTATTCCTAGTGCTAGTCCTTACCTCCTAAGTTGCTCTGCTCTCCCCCGAGCCCCAATCTTTTGATGCAAATCTCCATTTTCTTTTACACAAGGGTCACTGCGCTAGTGAACCACCCATTCTATCTACCGCATGACCACTGCTTCTTATTAACATTCTCCCAGTGCATGATCTTGAAGGCCTACTGAACCCCTCATAGCTACCTATCATCTCACATCCATTCTTTATTCTCCATCTCCTGATGCAGGATCCGGAATACGAGGGTTTTGGAGACCTACTCTATTAATTATTGGTGCAAATTAGCGAGCATTCCATTTAGCATGGCTGCCAAACTCCCCTAATGCTGGGTACTCTAAGGACAAGTGCAATAGAAGAAAATCAGTTTACTATTAGCTACTGACGTAGGATTTTTTGAACAGTTGGAAGAGAGAGATTGTGAGGTGAGGGAGGAGCCAGCGACTAATTAGTCGACCGCTCACACTGGTGCCTAGGTGCAGCCCGCCAGCAACAGACTATGTGATTGGCCAATAGATTAGGAGACATAGAACCCACAAGGAAGTTAATTAATAACCTGATAGAATAATTTTTATAATACACACGTAAGCATCTAATAGCCGACTGTTTACTCCGTTATTATCGTTGCCCTAATGCAGAGAATCGCGTTCCATATAATTCCAATAACAGCATCCGGAAGCGCAAGGGAGCTCTCCCGGATGAGCTCCAGCACCACGTTCACCCCTATACTTGCTAGAGACGAAGGTTAGAATTTCCAGGAGAGTTACTTGCACACCGGAGGTGCTGGATGAAAAGATCAAAGCACTTATCTGCACCATTTAAAGTGAATACATTGTCGATAGAAAAACACAACATTCCAAACACCGGAGGGAGAGTGACATTTTCGTCGGACCGAAAAGCTCGGACAAGTTCATGGCAAAGTTCGAAATGCCCGCAATGCGCGGACAAAAAGAATGCAATGCAAGTAACTTCCATGGTTCAAATCCCCAAAAGAAAATCAGAAAGAATCCGGGTTCACAATGGGAACTAATGATGCAGCAGCTATGAACAAACTGAACCTAAGCCTGCTGGTCCTGCGGCTGATTGATTGGGATGAGGATGGTTCCAGGGCTGGCTTCATCTTCACTCCACACAATTGATTTCTTCTCCAGATACTTCATCACCTGGAAAAATTTAAATTCATCAGGTAAAGACAGTTAAATGCCATGCATGCGTGCAAAATGAAGTTGCAATAAGAAAATTGTGGCATTTTCTTCAACACGCCACGGTTCAAAATAATGCCACTCCTATCATGTACACAGAAAGCATGAAAACCATGGACTATTTTCAAGGCTTCAAGCCACTTGATGCCTCCTAATTTCACAAAAAAAAAATCCAGAGTTCAAGAGTAGTATTTGCAAAGGCTATTAACCAAGTTCATACACAGATTCGAACATATTAGGCATTAGACCAACAAACATGATAATGTTATGACCACAACGTTAAAACTAAGCTGGCACGACCTGCACATCAATGAATAAAGAAACTACTCAATTTTAGGCCCAAGTCTGCCAAATATTGAAATCATGGTGCCAAAAAAAAAGTCCATTTTACTCCCTCAAACTACTTCACCGAAGAACTTAACTCCCTAAACTATTTTTTGGCTCATTTTACACCCCGAACTATTGAAAATGGTTCACTTTACTCCCTAACGGTATTTATCTTTTATGTTTCTCTCTATATCAGTTGTATTTCTTAACTTTTTTTATATTTTTATCAGTGATTAAATATGTTGAAAGCACTTAAGACTGATTTAAACATCGAGATTTCAAATTTCAAGTAAATAGTCATAAAAAAATATAAAAATATTTTGAACTTTAATAACAATGTGATCTATGGCTCTAAAAAATTTCAACTCAAAATACAACTTGTATAAAGAGAAACAAAAAAGAGAAATATTATTAAGGAGTAAAGTGAACCATTTTCAATAGTTTAGAGGATAAAACAAGCCAAAAAATAGTTTATGGGTTAAATGCTCTAATAAAATAATTTAAGAGAGTAAAATGGACTTTTTTCAAAAAAAAAAAGACAAGACCAGCTTCCACATCTTCATAAAGGCTGTGAAAACAACTATGTACTGCCCTATCTACAGCTCCATTTTGAAGTTCAGCATGCACCCTTAGTATACTTCTGTTTATTTTTTTACCTATGTAGTTTCAAACTCCCTGTTCCTGTGTTCCATTATTTGGATAGAGGAGGTCATTAGCATTACTGAGTTGGCAGGTGGACCTAATTGAATAAATTTGCAAAGCTAAGGCCTCGAATGAAGTAATGATGTGAAGTTCAGTAGAGTAAAATGACAATAGATGCTCATATTTTTAGTTTGGATAAAGAACAAAGTAGTGCAGCCTGACAAATGGCGTCTGAATCATGCACACAGGTAACTAGCAGATGAAGCAGGAAAATCGGAAGTAGACGGTAATAAAGCAACTTTGATAAATTCACCTTTCTTCTTCTTTGTCCCATTTTGAAACTGCCATCTTCAGCACCAATAATTACTTTTCAGTACTCAAAAGCTGCAACATAAGGCAAATTAGATAACATTAAACAAAACAATTTAAGAAATCAAAAGATTTATGTACTCATCTCACATAGATGTTAGACAGCTGTATAGGATGTAGTCTCACGAGATTTGCAACATTGGCTGGATCTTGTCCACGCAGGTCAAGACACAAGTCATTCTTCGACTCTACTTTTCTGCAGTAAGACCATAAGCTTGGTAATCTAGGGTTTTCAAAAGGAAATGACAAGTATAACATATTACTTTCAGCTAACATGCAGAAAGGAAGTGCACTCACTTCGACTTGACAATCTTCCCAGAAGATTTTTCATCAGCCAGTCGAGCCATCCTGTAATATTGTTTCCCCTTAATATCCAAAAAAGGATAGCCACTTAGTCAATTTTTGTTAAGTTCGAAGTGACCATCACATCAACTAAAAAAGTAGCCAGATTGGCAGATTGTGTATACAAGTTGAGAAATGTTCTCCGTTACATTTTTACTTAGAAACTAGAAGCAGCTTCAAGACAGGCCTACATTCGTACGTAATAACTGCCCAATAGTCACATTCATACCCTCATAGTACATAATAACTCCGCTGACCAAGACAAATGTATTTAGCTATCGATACACCTTAGGATCATTTATGAGAAAAAAAATACATCAGACCCCAGGGTCAAAACCACTGTGGTATCAAATAATGTCCTCTTAATTCTTGCTTAGAAAGTGATTATTATTTATTAATGATTCTTTCAAATCGCATTCTTTTCCCAAAAAAGAAGAGTAACACATACTTCCCCAAGAAGATACTCGATTTCTTTCTGGTTACCCTCCCTAAAAGCATCAGCAGCCTGGAATTTTCAGTGCAAAATCTTCAGCATAGACAAAAACAAAATCATATGTTCACTGAAAACGAAATAAACATCAAAGCGTCCAGAATCATTGTGAAGCCCCCTTACCTTCTCATAGTATTGCTTCATCATATCCCAATGCTGCTTTGCAGTCCTACGATAGTTCTGATCCTCATTATCCGCAATTGGTTCTAGATACAAACCAAAACAGTTTCAAAACAAATAATATGTCATAACTTTCTATGGAATACAGGATGATATGATCTGAATTCCTGACAAACATCTTGCGTTGATGCAGAGTATGTAACCTTAAGATATCAGTTGACTAGAGGCTTCATATTATCAGTTTTTATCACCAAAATATCAAAAAAGTCCCACTAGTTCAGATTATATTTTCTTCTTGTACACACAAAATGTCCTTAGTACCCTTCAGGAAAATATGAAACACAAACGAAATTGCTTGCTGATTTGCAAAGTTCGACAAGATTTCATTAAGAGGAAAAAAAAGATTACAGTTCCCACAATTGTCCTTAAGTCAAACATGTCTGCCAACATCAATATCAAGCTGCAAAACACGTACAGACCAACTAGTAGCAACAGATTCAGTGGATACATCATTGCAAATCTGCAATACTGTCATTCATATGGTTCAAATACTGTGATGGACATGATACTCCAATGTCCAAAGTCTAAACAAGTCTACTGGTTCAACATGCAACAGGTAGACTACATTTATTAATTTAAGTTTTTAGCCCATCCCATCTGAGTGTGAATAGCAGGGATGACTTCTTCTGCCAGATTGTCAAAAGAGAGGGCTTGTGAGACAGATTCTACCACAAACGTTCAGTACAGAGATGCGATATGATGTAGCAATATAATTGAGAGCATGGTATTTATGTTGATCCTAATTATGCATAAGAGTACACAGTTACATACGGGACAACATCTTGACAATTTTACACTTGGCTTACTGAACAGAATTTTATAATTCAGAGTAAAACTACTTTTGAGAGGTATCTTATATAGTTCAGTCCCAACTGTAAATTTTGTTAAAGGATGCAATGCTGATGCAAAAGGTATAGAAATTACAATAGCAGATAAAGGAACAGAATATTAAGACCAGTGTATTCCTCGTGGAGCACATAATTTAGCATCAATTTTAAAATATGGAAACATAAGCATGAACAACATACCTTTGTTAACTAGGAAAGCTTTCACCGGAAAATCTGTAGAATGTGATGAGATGTCCTCAAGAGGTAATACAACTGGTTTCTGATCTGGAACTCCGTTTCGATTTGCACCGAGTTCATATCGTTTTCCTATTGGTTCCTCATCAGATCTTTCCGGTACAGTGAAGATTGACTCTAACAACTCTCCTGGAGAAATCTGACTTGAGCTATTTCTCTTGCCTTGCAAAGAGTCGGCACTGCCATTGCTACAAAGAGGAGTGTCAAACAAAGAAAAATAGATGTAACCTTGATGATGGAAAGATAGAAACAAACCAATAACAAAACAAAGATAAAAGGAAGAACCTAAAGGTGGATTGTGATTCTAGGCAGCTTCCCTTGGAAGAAAAGCGTTCTACTGTTGCATTCTGCACCATCAATACATTATGGGGTAGATATCATTCAAATGCCTTATACCATATAAAAACAAGAAAAATGCATTGTTGCTTAATGTAACAGAGGAATCCAACTTTCTTCACATACACTGGCAGGCTAGCAGCTGTATTGGAAAATTTGGAAACGTTAACCAACAGTCAACTATAGCTCAATGACCAATTGAAACTAATGATCTAACATCTTAACTGACACAAACACATCAAGTTCCATGTCAATCAGGAGAGGGCTATGCCACAAAAAATAAATGCATGAGTGCTAAATATAGCAAATATAAAAATTGATAAGCACAACATTTTTTCAATCAGCGTGGTAGAATGGACTAGTAAAAAATATAAAAAGGAAGTTCAGCATAAAATAAAACACTAGAACATATGTAATTATGCATAAGTACTAGGCTAACAAGAATATCTTCGACATATTTCAACTTAACAGCACAGAGAAATTAACATGTTTTATATATATACAAGCTCCTCAATCCAGAAGTAACAAAGGAAGGACAAAGTCATATAACACTCTTGAAGTAAACAAAATAAAAATTAAGCTTACTTGTGCCACGTTATGTTTGTGTTCTGCCTTTTTGTCTGGATCTTTTGCAGAAGCTGACATTAATTCCTCCATGCTCTGCATAAAATATTAGGATTTTATTAGGTGTGCAAATGAAAAGGTACATTAAATGAGATTATGCACCCTATGACCCAACTCAAAAGCCTTTGATGCATATATGACAATGCGGGTCAACACAAAATACATAATCTTTACAGTAATGATCGAATGTTACCTTCTTAATGTCATATCCACAGCTGCCTGCAAAAGAAATTGAAGATTTATTAAAATGGCTTGACACAAACAAATGAAATATCGTGAAATGGCCTCGCGTGGCATGCATATGTTTACCTAGGACCTCACGGATCACTTCCATACTGAGCTTAAATCCTTCTCCAAGCATTGAAAATAGAAACTCCTCAATATCTTTATTATTCAAAGTATCTCTCTTTGGTGCAGAATCAGATTTATCAGTTTTCACATTCAAATCGTCTCTCATGTACTCCGGTAGCTCGAACCTTGGAGGTTTTTCTTTTTCTGATGTTCTACTCACAGGTGTTGTAGCGCTGGTAGATCCCTTCCCCAACATGCTGGATACAGTGCCGAACGAAGCGCTAGACTTCTGCAACTTTTCTCGTGTTCTAGCTTGGCCTGAATTCTCTGTACAGTTTTCTTCAATTGCCTTCGCAGTATGGGGAAGAATAGTCCCAACACTTGAGTCAACTTCATTGCTCTTAGCCATAGAAAGTTCAAGTTCAGCCAATAGATCACCAGCTCTATTGACATCACCATTTGCTCTGCAATATGCAGTAGCTATGTCTTCAAGGGAAAAGGCACAACTAAAAACATCAAGCAATGCATTAAGTGCCCTTGTCTCGTCGTCATTGGACGAAGTTTGTGCATTGGGAAGAGTCATGGTGAGAAACTGAGAACACTTCCCAAAGAACCTCAAATAATATTAATACTGTTGAGCCTGCCCAAAAAAAAGAGGAATATCAGGTGATCAGGTCTTCATCAAATAAACGGAGGGATAAAGAAAATAAAATACTAATTCCAGCGGTTATGCTGTGAATACTAAATACATAAAAGGCTAAGGATGTTGAACACAAAAGGTGAAATTTCGAAAAAGGAAAAGGAAAATTACAACACAGTGCAATTTCAATTTCAAGTATACCCAGGTCACCAGACACCAGATAGGTGTTTCATCCTACGACACAAACAGACAAGAGATCTACCTAAACAAAGATGTAAGAGAAGACTCCGTCGAACAAAAGGATGTAAGAAAACAGGACAAGTGCGGTTCCCATGAAGAATTCAACAGAGGACCCTAAAATGTCTTATCCACGCTTACACGATCATGAATGTATATAAAAGATTTGCGATATACTCTTTCAAGAATTGACACAACCTGAGCACAGAAAGTCAGAAATACATGAAGAGTCACAATCATGATGACAAGGCCCCCCAAGCACCACAGAAGCAATGCAGCTTTAATCCCACACTACTTGTTGGAGATAGGTCGCAACCCCTTTCGGACCGTCCCCCTTTCGGAGGGCTCAAGACCGAAGCCGTGGGAATCCCCTTCGGCGGCCTGAGACCGAAGACATGAGGGCGAAGAGCCCAGCCAGAGGCCAAAGGACGCGGCGTGTCCAGTGAAAACGAGAGACTCCGGACGGAGCGCTGGGGCCGAAGAGGCGACCTGGTAGGCAAAACCCTGTTGCACCTGTCTTGACCAAGGAACAAGACGGCCAAAAAGGCCGAAAAGCCCATCAGGGGCCCAGCCCACGTAGTGGCCCAGTGGCCTACGTGATGGCCTGACAGCCCGTCAGGAACCCGCAAACAGGAAAAGACGGAAATACCCCTGCAGTTGTCCCTATCAAGGGGCTGTGATGTAATACCACCTATAAATGCAACCCTAGAGCCTGCAACTGTACCCTTGGACCTATAAATAGGTACCTAGACCACTGTAATGGCAAGGTTTTCGAGATTAATACAAAAGATTTACTACTACAGTCCACTCTCAGATTCCACTGTTGTTCTTCGACAACGGTTGGAGCCGTCCATGGGGAACCCTTCCCAGGTGAGAAGCCGAAGATAAGATGCCTCCGAAGAGAAAGTTGATGAGAAGACAAACTGCCCCATGCCGCTACGGAGATGGAGAGATCGATCAACCTGAAGACCCCCAGGTCGAAGCGCAGGAGGAGCAAGCCGAAGAGGGAGCGCCTTCGGCTCAGGTGGTTGCACCAGGTGGGAGCAAAGATGTTGTGGCGGTGCCGAGGGCGGAGTACGAGGCCATGAAGGAAACTGTCCAAAGGCTACAAGACATGCTTCGCTAGATGCAGGAACAGCAGCAGCAACTGCAGGCACAGTCCCAAGCCTTCATACTCCACCAAGCTCCGGCCTCGTCTTCTCAGGCTTTCGGCCCCCACCAAGCACCGCCTCCGCCCGTTTCGGCCCCTCAAGCCTTCGTTCTCTCCCCACCATTGTCGGTCGTGCCCGGCTTTGTCTGGCCTCAAGTGCCCCTCGTGATGGCACCGCAACCAATGGCTCCAGTGGCAGCCCCTTCGCTAGCTCCATCAGCACAGCAGCCTCCCCAACCTCCTTTGGCGCCTGGATTGACGCCGTCCATTTAGGCGCAGCTACAAGCTTTTCTTTAGCAGCTGGGCACCGGAGGGCAAGGCACCCTTCCTTCGCCACCGCCTGTCGAAATCACCCTTGCTCCAAGGGGATGGGTGGCCCCCGCCGTCACGCATCATCACCCAGCCCAGCCGACGCAAGCTTTACCTATCTTCGGGGTCCCTTACCCCTGTGTTGCTCCTTCGCTGGCACCTATGTTGCATGCCACGTCGGTGAACGACAAGAAGTCGCCGCTGAGCTAGGGGCTTCAAAGCCACCCAATCCCGCCTCAATTCAAGAACCCTTCGATCATCAAGTACGTGGGTGACTCGGACCCTAGCGAATTCCTCTTCTCTATGAGTCCATGATCGAAGCGGCCCACGGTGACGAAAACACCAAAGTGAAAGTCATACACCTCGCGTTGGATGGCTTCGCGCGGTCATGGTACTTCAACCTGCCGCCAAGCAGCATATACTCTTGGGAGCAACTATGCGACATCTTCGTTACCAACTTCCGAGGTACCTACCAGGAGCTGAAGACCTAGCAAGAGCTCTTCGGTATCACGCAGAAGCCAGGAGAATCCATCCGCGAGTACATTCGGAGATTTTCCCAAGCAAGATGCCAAGTGCAAGACATCACAAAAACATCGGTCATCAACGCCGCCTCTGCCAGTCTCCTCACAGCCCCCCTCACCGAAAAGATAACAAGAAAGCAGCTGAAAACGGTGGATGAGTTGTTTCGCATCATCGACGGCTACGCGAGGGGCAAAGAGGACACCAAGAGGAGGAATGAGATCCAAGCGAGCTCAACTAGGAAGGTGTACAAGGCTCGGCAAGCATGGTGCAAGCCAGACCGACGTCTCCGCAACGCCCGCAGTCGGCCTGAAAGAAGTTCTGGGACAAAAAGGGCAAGCAAGTGATGACTGCGAAGAGTTGAATACTCTTCGGCAAAACTTCAAGAACTCACAAGGTGGGTCGGTGAAGAAAAAGCCAAAGAGAGACAAGGATAAGTTCTGTGCCTTCCACGGCAAAGCTTCGCACACCACTGAGTAGTCCAAAAACATCCAGCATACAGGGAGCGCTGGTTAAGGGGACCAGGTTCCTCCTCGCCAAGAGATCACCCTAGGAGAAGTTGCTAATCAGTCCAAAGAGAACAGACTGCTTCAGATAGAAGCAGCTCAAGACGGGTAGCGGAGGGTGATTGCCACGATCACTGGGGGCTCCTCGCAAGGCTTGGAGTCGAAAAGGCAGAAGAAGGCGCATGGGAGGGCGATTAACCACATCGCCACAACGCCACAGACCAAGCCGTCCCCCTTCGCCTCAACATCAATCACCTTCAGCCTAGAGGATGCCGAAGGCATTTTCTTCCCACACCAAGACCCCATCGTCATATCCGCTGACATTGCCGGGTGCGAAGTGCGTCGTATCTTGGTCGATGGAGGGAGCTCCGTGGATATCATTTTCGCTGATGCATTCCGGCAGATGGGAATACCAGAAGCCACACTTGCCCCGGCCGCAATCCCGCCGCAAGGCTTCAGTGGAAGCTCAGTTCGTGCACTGGGGCAAGTGCAGCTCCAAGTATTGTTTGGTGAGGGCGGTAACGCCCAGACCAAACAGATAATATTCAACATCGTGGACATCCCGTACTAGTACAATGCCATTCTTGGCCACTCCACGCTCAACAAGTTCGAAGCCGTGGCACATCACAACTACTTACAACTAAAGATGCCGGGCCGAATGGCGTGATCATGGTTCGTGGCAACCAGCCATCGGCAAGGGCCGCCAGACAAGCAGTGAAGAACGTGTGTGAGATCCACAACATCCAAGACGATTGGCAGGGGACAACAAGGGGCTACAGCGTGCACTAGCCTTCGCCCAAGGCGAAGCCAGAAGGTCCCAGTCGACCCCGCCGACCCGTCGAAAATCATGTCCATCGGCGGAGATGTCGATGAAGTGACAACAGCCAAGATGATGGAGGTCATCAAGCTGAACCTGGACGTCTTCGTCTGGGCCCGGATGATTTATCGAGCGTAAGCCGAAGCCTTATTGAGTACCACCTTGCTGTCAAGCCCACCGTTAAGCCAAAAAAGCAAAAACTGTGAAAGATGTCGATCGAGCGCCAGGAGGCGGCGAAGGCGGAAGTCAGCAAGCTGATCTAGGCCCGCGTCATTTGTGAGGTGGAGCACCCGGAGTGGCTGGCGAACCCGGTGTTGGTCAAGAAGTCAAATGGCAAGTGGAGAATGTGCGTTGACTTCACAAACCTAAATAAGGCGTGCTTGAAGGACGATTTTCTACTCCCGCGAATCGACCAGCCGGTCGACTCTAATGCTGGCTACGAGCTGATGAGCTTCTTGGATGCCTACTCTGGATATCACCAAGTCTTCATGGCCCAAGAAGACCAGAAGAAGACCTCTTTCATCACCCTTTTGGCACATACTGCTATATCCGCATGCCCTTCAGACTAAAGAACGCTAGAGCCACCATTGCCCATTTGGTGTACAAGGTGCTGGAGACGCAAGTTGGCAGGAACACTGAGGCATATGTCGACGACATAGTCATCAAGAGTAGGAAAGCAACTGACCATGTCACCGACCTGCAAGAACCTTCGACAACCTACGCAAGGTGAAGGTCAAACTGAACCCGGAGAAATACATCTTCGGCATTCGCACCGGTAAGTTGTTGGGATTCCTGGTGTCTAAGAGGGGCATCGAGGTGAACCCTCAAAAAATCAAAGCCATCCAGCAGATGTAGCGGCTGAAGAACGCACGGGAAGTTCAGAGGCTGATGGGCCGCACGGCCGTTTCATGGTGAAGTCGGTAGAGAAGGCATTGCCATTTTTCAAGACTTTGCACAGGGCGAGCAAGTTCGAGTGGATGGCCGAATGCCAAGCCGTGTTCGAGTCCCTCAAAGCCTACCTCCAGGAGGTACCAAGGCTAACTAGCCCGAAGACAAGGGCCGAATTGCTGGTGTACCAAGCGGCCTCGCCGGTGGCGGTGAGTGTGGTCCTGGTACACGAAGACGAAGGCAGACAAACACCTATATACTTCGTCTCCGAAGCACTACAAGGAGCAAAGCTCAGGTACTCGGAGATCAAGAAGTTGTCCTACGCCCTCGTCATGGCCTCCCGCAAGCTTCGACACTACTTCCAAGCACACAAGATAATAGTGCCATCGTAGTACCCCATTGGAGAGGTGCTCTGGAACAAGGAAGCCACAGGCCGCCTAGGCAAGTGGGCTGTGGAGTTGGCCCTCTTCGACCTACATTACATGGCCCGAACAGCGATAAAGTCACAGGTTCTTGCTGACTTCGTCGCTGAGTAGACTTCACTTACGGACAAAGTGGTCTCACCGGTGAACAAGGATTGTTGGTCGATGTTCTCTGATGGCTCATAGTCGCATGCGGGAGCTGGCATGGCCGCAATCCTCACTTCGCCCGTAGGAACGGTCATCCGCTACGCGGCAAGGCTATTCCCTACCACCAACAACACCACGGAGTACGAGGCAGTCCTCTTTGGGCTGCGCAAGGCAAAGGCGTTTGGGGCTCAGCGATTGGTGGTTAAGACAGACTCCAAGCTAGTCGTGGGCTACATCCCAAGACCTTCGAAGCCAAGGATGAAGGGATGGCGAAGTACCTGGACGCCATAAGAGCCATGGAGAAGGCCTTCGCCGGCATCATGGTGCAACATCTTCCCAAAGGAGAAAACGAAGAAGTTGACATGTTGGCGAAGGCCGCCAGCCCGGAGTCTTCTTCGAAGTGATTTATACGCCGAGTGCAAAGCACGAAGAAGATTCGCAGCAAGTGATGGACATCGGCTAGGGCATACAAGACTGGCGAAGACATTTTGTATGATTCCTTTCCGAAGGAGCGCTCCCCGATGACAAAACCGAAGCAAAACGGCTACAAGCAAGAGCGCGGCAGTACAAGATCGTCGATGGGCAACTGTACAAGAGCGGAATCCTGGAGCCACTCCTTCGCTGCATCTCCGAAGCCGAGAGCGAAGAAATGATTAAGGAGGTGCACGAAGGTCACTGCGGCGCACACTAGGCACCATGGGCGGTGGCGGCCAAGATACTTTGCCAGGGGCTATATTGGCCGACAATCCTGCGGCGGTGCGAAGAACACATCAAGAAGTGTCCAGGATGCCAAAAGCATAGCAAGTCCCAGAATGCGCTGCAGTACAAGTTGCAACCGCTTCCCCTAGTATGTCCCTTCACCAGGTGGGGATTGGATAACATAGGGCCATTCCCTACGGCCCAAAACAACTACAAGTTTGCTATCGTGGCAGTGGAATACTTTTCACGCCAGATCGAAGCTAAGCCACTGGCCAATATAACCTCAGTGGCGGTACAGTGATTCGTGTGGAAAAACATCATCTGTTGTTTTAGTGTCCTAAGAGAATTCATCACCGACAACAGGAAACAGTTCAACTCGGTGAAGTTCAAAGAGATGTGCGAGGGGCTAAACATGTGAATCAACTTCGCATTTGTCGCACACCCGCAGTCGAACGGAGCGGCCGAAAGGGCAAACAACAAGATCCTTGAGGCACTCAAGAAAAGGCTTGACGAAACACTGAAAGGAAGATGGCCCGAGGAACTCACATCGGTGCTCTAGGTGCTTCGTACCACCCCGACGTGGCCGACAAAGTTTGGCCCATTCATGCTCATATACGGCGAAGAGGCCATGACACCGAGTGAACTGGGTGCAAACTTGCCCCGGGTCACGATGTTCGGAGATGAGGAGATGGGGCGAAAGGCCACCTTAGAGCTGCTTGAAGGGGTGCAAGTCGAGGCGTTGGAAAACATGGCGAAATACTTTGCCTCGACTGCGGAACTATACAACAGAAAAGTGCGGCCGTAGGACAACTTGCCGGGGCACATGGTGCTCAAGAAGAAAAATAACCCCGTGGCGGTAGGCAAGCTCGAGTTGAAGTGGGAAGGACCATATCTCGTAGCTTGCAAGTCACGTGAAGGGGCTTACAAATTGGCGACCATGGAGGGTGAAGAGCTAGACCATACATGGAACGCCGCTTTGCTGAAGCGTTACTACGTGTAATGAGCATGTAAAAAAAAGAAAAAAAACTGGAGTAGGGTTATTATCCACAATGTAGGCCCGAACCAGTATAAAATTCCTTGTGTCTTTGCATTTGTCTCAAGTGACCCGAAAGGACAACGCCTGATCAGCGCTCTGTCAAATGGGGGAAGCGGAAAGATCGAAGCATCACTCGATCAAACGCTGAAATTGCGTAGCATCGTCCAAACGCATAGTGCAAAATATAACTCACCGGATAAGCGCCAAGTAGTAACTTGGCGTCATCTGTCGAAGGTAGGGGACGATGAGTGGCCGAAGAATCGTTCGGCTGCAGAAAAATGCTACAAGACCATAGTGCAAAAAGCTAACCCACCGGACAAGCGCCAAGTAGCAACTTGGCGCCATCTGTCGAAGGTAGGGGATGGCGAGCGGCCGAAGCATCATTCGGCTGCAGAAAAATGCTACAGGCGCATAGTGCGAAAAGCTAGCCCACCGGACAAGCGCCAAGTAGTTACTTGGCACCATCTGTCGAATGTAGGGGACGGCGAGCGGCCGAAGCATCGCTCGGCCGCAAAAAAACACAACACATAACCCAAAAAATGAAACGAATCACGAAGTTCAACCTAACAACGAGCGCTAAGTACTAGCGACTATTCGTTGAAGGTAGCAGATGACGAGCGGCCGAAGCATCGTTCGACCACTGAAAACTACGATACAGACAAGAGCGTTGAACTCGTTGGATATCGGACAAGCATTGACTCTACAACAATCGAAGCCATATGATGTCAAAGACAACAAAAGTGGCAGAAAAATAATGAAAATGGATTTTATTTCAAAAAAATGTCGAATTACAAATATTACACGATACATCGAATTACAATACAAATGTTACAACAGGTCTATCCCGAAAAGGATGACGCCTCGCTATCGGATGAACTATAATCTATAGGGCTAACTAAACTCCCAGAAGGACTGGGAGTAGAAAATCTCGGCTAAAAAATGTAGTCATCCGAAGCTCCTCTGTTGCGCGAAGTCGAGTCGTCACTAGTGATGTTGATGACATCAGCCACTTTGCCCTCCACTGAATCGTCGCTATCTAGAACGACGACAGGAACCTTGCAGGCGGGGGAGTTAGCAGGGATGAATGCATACCACCGGTCTTGAATCCCCTGCTGATGGGCCGACATCTAAAAATTTCGCCAAAACTCCACCATATCGCCGCGGCGAAGCTGGTAATCCTGGTCGAAGTCGGACACATCGCGCCCAGGGTTTTTCCGTAACCACTTCGCCACAGAGTGAAGGGCGTAGCTCCGGCCGTTAATCACCACGGCCAGAACACGGTCTTCGGGACCTAGGTACCTCATCTTCCCAGGTGGCCGAGACGCAACGAATTTCAATTTCATCGCCGGCTGTAGGTAGTCGAAGCGAGGAAAACAAGCTTGATTTCTAGGTTGCCGAGACGATGCTAGAGGACGGCGGAGACATGCCTGAGGCCGAGGCGGCACCGCAGGTGTGACGGCCCCCCTCGCCTAGCTTATCTATTTTTGATAGCTTAGGATAGCTATTTCTGCCGCTTCTTCAGCTGATTGTGAAGATGCTCGGTGGCTATCTCTTTGCCCTTCGGCAGCCACCAACCTTTCCGGAAGGATCGGTAGTTGGGCCGAATGTCATCCCCGCTCTCCTACATGCTGTTGTCTTCGACATCGCGGGTGTAGATCACGGGGAGGTCTTCGAGATGGTTGTAGCCGCAGGCGTGGAGCGCCGAGAGAATGCTGTAGCCCACTGTCCGGGCACAGCAATCGCTGAAGACGCCAGAGGCGTCGCCCACCGCCCCTCCAGCAAGGACACACCAATCGTTGAACGCCTCGGCGGGGGCATCATCCTCAGGCAGCGGGCGGGGGAAAGGCGCCCATCCTTGTGAGCGCCATGTGCAGCGTATGACTGGTGTTGATGGCCAAAGCCCGAGTGCCAGCCTCGACCACTTTCGCCTCTGAAAGCTCAACGCGAAGGCGTTCGAGCTCGGCTTCGCGGTCGGCGAGGCGGACTCGGAGCTGATTAGCCTCGGTCCTCAGGGCGGCGTTCGAAGCCTTGGCGTCCTTAAGCGCCTTCTTCAAAACACTCTGCTCCTGGGCCAGCCGTTCCACCTTCGACGCCTCGTCCCGCTGACGGCTCTTAAGGCCATCCAAGTGAGCGTGCATCATGCGCTCATAGCACCCCGTCAAGGAGAGCCCTGAAATATGTGAAGAAAAGAGATAAGCGAAGCAAGATCAAAGGCCCAAAAGACGAGTCGAAGGAAAAGATAAAAAAAGGGTACACAAAACCAACCTTGGTCAGCAGACCAGATAGCAACAAGCCCGTCTCGCCGAGGTCGAAGCGGTCGTTGACAACCGGCTGGACGGCCGAAGGCGAAGCCAAGGAGCTAAGGACTCCAACAAATGAGCGAAGCTCATCGTGGCAGGTGAAGTCCTCGACAATGAAGCTCGGTGTCAGGAGGATGCTGTCGGAGACGGACAGTGTCGCAGTCGGTCGCCCGCTTGCCTCCATGGCATCTTGACCGCTGCTGCTGGCGGGATCCGACAGGCCTCTGGCCAGCACATCCTCCGCCACGTCCTCGCTGTCGTCATCCACGATGACTTCTTCCTCGACGGGCGGAGGGAAATCCACCCTCGCCCTCTTCGCCACCGGGCTCTAGTGCATCGGCGAAGTCGACTCGGAGTCGTTGAACACCGAGCCCAGCACCACCGGCGCAAACTGGAAGTGGACTGCCTTCCCAGTGCTCCCGGGATAAGCGGGGGCTGCCGAAGACCTGCGTGTGGGTGAAGGCCCTATTCCCGCTCGGCCGCTGACGGGCATTGCGATGTCGAGGCTGGGGGTTCGCCCGACGGTGCCAAGGTCGGTGTCCCCTGCGTAGCCGTCCTCGTCGTCGTCGTCAACGGCGAAGGGTGGATGGCCCAAAGAGGATGGACCATCCTCGGCGCCATGCGACTGGGCCCCGCAGCATCGCTGGCGGTTTTCTTTCTTTTCTTCCCCGCAGCGTCCCCGCCATCATTGCCCTGGGGCTGGATGGGGTTCTCGTGTGGGGGAACCTCCTGGCGCAGCCACATACATATGTGGTTCACCCTTCCCCCCTTGAGGAACTTCATGATCTCCCCGTACTCCTTCGGAGTCATGTCCCCAACAAGGCGCTTCGCCAATCTCTCCGCTTCGTCCAGGGAGACAACTGTAAACTGTGCAAAGTCGCCTGAATCAGAACTGGTCGAAACAAAATTCAGTGGGTGAGCGAAGCATCGAGAGAGATCAGCAGGAACATACCGAGGCGGTTGTCGGGGACACCGATGGCAGGGAAATCGCAAATCCGATTGTCGCAGTTGATGGTGATATTCCACGACCGCGCCAATGGATTGACGCCTATCATCAGGTACTCCTCGATGAGGTCCTGGACACTGAGGCGGCTCGCGATGGCTCGAAGGAGTTGACGGCGAGCCTCTAGTACACCGGTGGAGGAGACCTTCGTGCGGGCATCGAAGAGGGGCACGCTCAGCGATGACCAGAGCGCTTTAAACTCGCGGGAGTTGGTGGCGTTGGATATCTTGTGGTAAAACCGCTGCCTCATCCACGACTTTTCCCACTTCGGCATCGAGGCAGGGACGGGCCACAGATTGTCCTAGTCGGGCCGCATGATGAAGTTCACGCTGCCGAACACGCTTTTCTTCGGCCCCGCCGGCGTCACTACCGTCTTGCTGTAGAGGGCGGCCTGGTGAACGACAGCGAAGAGATCAGCCGTCGGCTCGAACTCCTGAGTCCGGGCCATCCACTCGAAGATGGCAACGCGAACAAAAACGCTCGGGCTAAACTGTGGCAGCTCCAGATTGAATAAGGCAATAACCTCTAGGAGCAGATCACAGCAGGGGAACCGAGCCCAGCGTCGAAGTAGGCGGCGAAGACGACCGTCTCATCATCGCCCGGCGCAGGGACAACGTCTTCACCGGGTGCCTGGGCGAAACCCTCCGAAAGGGTCCCCCTCTGGTAGAGATCGTTGATATCAGATTGGCAGATCAGTGAAGAGCCGAGGTAGATGGTGTTGTCATCATTGATTGACCTCAGATCTACGCCACCGGCCTTTGCCGAAGTAGGCTTCCGAGGAGCCATGGGCGCCAGGTTGGGCGAAGAAGGTTAAGATCGAAGGCGTGAGAAAGTCGAAAACACTGGGGACAGTGAGCACGAATGAACAGTGGAGAGCTTCTCTCAGCGAGAAGACAAAAGTGGCCACCGGGGGGCCGGCCACATCTATATATAGACGAGGCCACCCGGCATCAGCCAGTCACGGGGCACCGTGTGGCGCCTCGGGAGGTGAACCGCTGCAAGCGCAGAGCAGCCAATAACGAGACGACATGTGGTAGGGCACGGGAAGGCCACACGGCACCTCGGAAGGTGAACTGCTACGTCAATGCATCGGCCGACACGTGGTGCCTCAGGAGGCGAACCGCCTTGTTGCCACTGCGACTGACGAGTGGCATCACAAGGGGCGAACTGCCGCGAGGCTACACAAACCGCCACACGGTGACAAGTGTCGTGGCCCGTGGAAACTACCCTTGTCGCCCCGCACGATCGAAGAGCCCTAGCGAAGCGTGGCGAACCGGCACCAAAGGTCTTGTGCTATACTCGGCCGAAGTAGGGACGACGAGCGGCCTGCATGGCGAGAGACGATATCCACGAGCTCGGCCGAGTCGCAGCTCACCCTTGCACGTGAGGGGCTTGTTGGAGACAGGCTGCAACCCCTTTCGGACCGTCCCCTTTCGGAGGGCTCAAGACTGAAGTCACGTGAAGCCCCTTCGGCAGCCTGAGACCGAAGACGTGAGGGCGAAGAGCCCAACCAGAGGGTGAAGGACGCGGCGTGTCCGACGAAGACTCCGGACTCCGGACGGAGCACTGGGGCCACAGACTAAGGGCCTAGGAGGGCTGAAGAGGTGACCCAGTAGGCAGAACCCTGTTGCACCTATCTCGACCAAGGAACAAGATGGCTAAAAAGGCCAAAAAGCTCATCAGGGGCCCGGCCCATGTAGCAGCCCAGTGGCCTAAGTGATGGCCCGACAGCTCGTCAGGAACCCGCAAATAGGAAAAGACGGAAATACCCCTGTAGCTATCCCTATCAAGGGGCTGTGATGTAATACCAAGTAAATAAAACCCTAAAGCCTGTAACTGTACCCCTGGGCCTATAATAAGTACCTAGACCACTATAATGGCAAGGTTTTTGAGATTAATACAAAAGATTTACTACTACAGTCCACTCTTAGATTTCACTATTGTTCTTCGACAACACTACTCAAGAAAAGCACCTCGATAGATCGAACAGAACTACAGAAGACAACTGCACATAAAAAATGAAACACAATCACCTCCGTACCTGCCGAACTATCAGCTTCCAAACAACACCGAGGCATCAAATCGTACAAACAAATACCATTTAAAACCACATGGGCCAAATCCAAGAAACCACAATGGCCAAATCCAAGCACAAAGCAACCGCATTAACACTACATCGTCTTGTGTCTAGAGGAAAAAAACTCTTTAGGAATATCCTAGCAACTGCATTATCTCATCCGCCCAAAATTTGATTTGAAGATGTAATTGGCTTCCTGCGGTGGTATGGGTGTGTGGTGTAGGTAAGGGCGCCTGTCACGGCACTGGCATCGTCGTCTCCGGCGGCGGGGAGTCTTCCCGTCGCTGGACAGACCTTTTCTAAACCTATTCCGGTTGTTTCTAGTTCTTTTCCCTCTGCTAGTTTTTCTCCAGATCTTCCTGCTCTAGTTCTCACCAAAGAGGATGGTGAATATCAAAAACCAACGATCGTGAGGGTGTTCGGGCGTCGTGCGGGAGGTCGTCGTCAGGGCTCCTTGCGTCAACGCCGACTCACACTTGCGCTTCGGTTTTCTTCTTCTTCTCCGGTAAGTGTATCGCCACCATTCTCTAAGGGGTTTGTGTCTAGTGCCACCGACGGAGATCCCATTTCCACCTTGTCAAGTGCTGTGACGTCCTGGTCGCCGGTTACAACTGTGCCTCCGACGATCCCTGGTTCGACTAGTTTAGTCGATTCCGACGTCGTTGGAACAGACAAATCGGAAAAGGATGAATATGATGCGACGATTCAACATTTTTGGTCTGAGGTGGGTTTTCCAACCTCGGCTTCGAGATGGTGGGAACGAGACCTATCGCCGCCCTCGGACAAAACTCATCTCGATGATGATCAAAAGGGTGACGACATAGGGGACTGGACGCTCGTTGAACATTGTCGATCCAAGTCATGTAGTTCAGAGCGCCGGCATCGTTGCGGATGGGAGGTGCGGCCCTGGAGGGGTCCTCTTCCTTGCCTCGACAGACGTCGGAGGCAGTGCTCAGAGATTTTTTACCAACAACGTTCAAATCGTCTGTTTCTCCCGTGCATGCCGCCGTGGGCGCAAGTTTGCCGAAGTCTGATTTTTTGAACTGCGCCTCTCCCGTGCAAGTCGCAATTTTGCCGGCGTCTATTTTGAACCGCGGTTTCGTTGCTCCAAAGCTAGGCCCGGTAGGACGTCGGAATTTTGGCAGGTCAAAGGAGGATGTAATCAATCAGTGCATTGACAAAAATAGATTCTCTTTCTTGCCTAGGCAAACTTCTCGCTTCATTCTCCCCAAACCCACGTACGTGGAGATGGCGGGACGTGAGGCTCCCACAAGCGACGGCCAGGCACACGAAGGCCAGGAGCGAGATGCCGCTGGGCGTGACACCATGCCTCGCGGGGCGCTGCACGATGGCGGCCGGAGGAACTTGCCTACCGGCCAGAATGCTCCCTTCCAATGAAACTACCATCACCACGCCCCTTTCCAACTGCATCAAAATTTCCATCGGCCGGCGAACTTTCCATGCTACGGTAATCAGCAACGCCACAATGGTTTGGGTTAGGAAGCTCGCCGTACTCAGGGTAACTTGCAGGCGCCACCAGGGGGTCGCAATGACCAAGTGCGACCGGAGGCGGCAATTGCACTTGCAACTGTTGATAGGCCGGCATCGTGCCAAGTGATTGCTCTGGCCAGAGGAGTTGTTGTCTAGAAGCAGATTAATACAGAAGTGGTGCAGGCTGAGCAACATGTTCAGTCGGTTCCAGAGATGGTTGCGGTTAAAGCAATGAAGCCGAGACCGCCACATTGCCACCGATGTAAACGAACTGGACACACAATGCAAGACTGCAAGGCCAACTTGGATTGCTCCATCTGCAATAAGAAAAACTCTCATCTTGTGGACAAGTGTCCCATTCTCAAAATGCCAAAGCCAACGGGAGCCCTTTTTGGCTTTGGAAAAATGGAACTTGGTTTCCTGCAGATCCCGGATTTCGACTTTTAGTTTGAGACACCTAACTTGGCACCCATGGCTCTTGTGTCCATCAGTGGTGGCCGACTCATAGCTGAAGTGGTTCAAGTGGAGCTGTCTCGGTTGGTTCGCTCGGATTGGAATTGGAGGCTTTGCCTATGGGTGATGATGCTTTCTTGGTCACCTTTCCATCGATGGAGGAGCTAAAACGAATGGACGATGTTGAATTTCGCCTCAAAAACCATGGGGTGGTAATGACTATCACAGAATGGCAGTCATCAGCAGAGGTTACTCTGGCTTTCCAGCTTGATGAGGTGTGGGTTCATATCACCGGAGTTCTGAACAAATGGCGTCATTATCTTGCTTTTTGGGCTTTGGGTTGTGCAATTGGTGCTACACTAGAGGTGGATATGTTAACCATTCGTAAATTGGGGGTTATTCGTATCAAGGTGTCTATGATCAATAGAACGGACCTACCTGCTACTACGGATTTAGTCTTTGGCTCTATGGGTTATCCGATCACCTTTGTGTTGGAAGAAGGTTTGAGTCGGCCTCTTTGACGCACGACGATCCTATGGATCAAGATGATAAGGCAGGTGCAGAGAAAGATGACCCAAAACGTGAAAAAGTGGAGGTGACGATCAATTGGCTAAGTGTTCAAAAAAGACTGAAACTAATCCTTTTTAAGTTGGGCAAAGCTCAGGGTCCTTTTCTATGCAGTTGGCATTGACACTGTTTGGCAATGGTCGGACCCCTTCCCCTCGACCCGTGGTTTTGAATGGGAGGCCTTACAACATCACTGTTAAATCATTCTTGAGGGCCTCTACTCTTTTGACACCAGCGTCGGGGCAGCCATCAAGTGTCAGCTTGCCCAAGAGCTTGCCGAGCCCAGCAGAAAACAAGGCAGCAGCGGCAGCGGGTGCACATCAGTGGCCTTGGCAGGCAGCGGCTGCCCAGCAGCCTCGGAGTAATGGTCCTGTGGTGTCGGTAGCGGATACACAGCAGTCTCTACCGACTGTGGCGGCCCAGCGGCCTCCGGTTGCCCAGGAGCAGGAAAAATTAGAGACATTTGTTGCCTGGCTGGTGGAAGAGGAACTTCCTACGTCGCTGCCAGAGGACATGACACTGGCAAATGAGAAGGCTTCTGTTTTTTCTACTCTGGCTACAGTGGTGCCCATGGGGCCCACTTCAGCTGGGACACAAGGGAAGCTAGCCCATCACTCGATGACGCGTCGCCGTAGTGGTTGTTCCAATGTGGAGTCTCCCCTTGGAATCTTGCTGGCCGATGTCGACTCACTGACCAAGGTGATGAACAGGGCAGCGGTGTGCAATCTGGATTTCTCCAATGTGCACCAACAGAAAGCTACAGAAGTCTTGCACTCTCAAGGTACTCCTAATAGCCCTCTTGTTACTACCTCTGTTTCGGTTTCGCACCATTCACATCTAAGCAAGTTAGGTCTATCTTTTGGAAAGAATAGTAGCGACATGGCTCTTTCTATGAGGGCTTTAAAACATATAGACATAGATAGGACAAAGGTTTTGCCTAGAAATCCCGATCTTTCTCTTTCTAAGGATAGGGCTGTTTTTCATGAAGATGGTCCTTTTTCTAATAGTGATGATGAGGGCGACGGTTTTGACGGCGCCCTACTCGCTCACTTGGTAAAGGATATCTCGGAGGTTGATTTGGACGAGATGGACCAAACCATATCCTTTTGTGACATGTTGGTCTCATCTCGCAAATCCAAGACAGCTTCTAAGAAAAAAGGGCGAAAGGCGATTGCGATGAGATCTAAATCCACTAAAAGTGTTTCCTAATGAAGGGTATTTTTTGGAATAGCAAAGGTCTTTCAGACTTAGCTAAATATCGTTATGTGGCAGAAAATATTAGGGAACATAAATTAGATTTTGTTGCAATATTAGAGACTAGGAAGAATGATATGTCAAAGATGAATTTGAACCGCCTGGCTGGTGGTGCGGATTTTGTTTGGTATTGTCTTCCTCCCCATGGATGCTCTGGGGGAATACTTCTTGGCATAAATGCCGCTTCTTTGGAGATTTCTGTCATTGTTGAAGGAGAATTTAATGTTAAATTCCACTTGATCAACAAGGAGGATAAATTCTGATGGATTCTGATGGCAGTGTATGGGCCTGCACAAGATGACTTTAAGTCTGGTTTCTTGGCAGAGCTAGTGCGTACATGTCAACATAATAACCTCCCAACTTTGATGGGGGGGGGGGGGGGTGATTTCAATATCCTAAGAAGTAGCACAGAAAAGAATAATGATCGTTACAATAACTGTTGGCCTTTCCTTTTCAATGCTGTCATCGACAGTTTTGACCTTAGAGAAGTTAGACAGAGTTCTTATGTCAACGGAATGGGAGTCCAAGTACCCATTGGTTTCAGTCCACGCTTTGGATAGAGGCATTTCTGACCATACGCCTCTGTTTTTGGACACTGGTACAATGGCTTTTATGGGGAATTCAAAGCAGTTCAAACTTGAACTTGGCTAGTTCCTACGTGAGGATTTCCATGATTGTGTTATCCAGATTTGGAATAAGCCGGTTAAGGGTTGCTATGCTATTCAGTGATGGAACAATAAGATGAGTGCTTTATGCAAATATCTTAGAGGTTGGTCCAATCATACTAGTGGGGTTTATAAGAAGCAAAAGGCTGACTTGCAACGTACTATTGATACGTTAGATATTATAGCTGAGGAACGGTGTCTAACTGCAATAGAACGTGAGCATCTTGCTCAGTCTAGAGATCAGTTAGCTAGGCTTCTTCGTGAGGAAGAGATTAAATGATATCAAAGGGTGAAAACCTTGGACGTTCTTCTTGGTGATAATAATACTAAATATTATCACATGATTGCCAATGGCAAGAACAGGAAGAAACAGGTTTTTTCCTTGAGCAAGAAGAAGGAAAAGTTGAGGGTACCAAAGCCTTGGACCAGTAGAAGATACCCCTTTGACGCTTGATGAATCTAGAAATGTGGACATCTCCCAAGTCACCGAGGTAGAGAATGAGTTTCTAACAGAACCGTTCTCCGAGAAGGAGATTAGAGAGGCAGTTTTTGATATGGAACACAACAAGGCACCTGGACCTGATGGTTTCCCCATAGAGTTTTAACAGAAATTTTGGGACGTCATTACCATGACTTGTTGAATTAATTCGCAGAATTTCATGCCAAAGACTTTCCATTATTTGGGTTGAACTTTGGGGTCATCACTTTGCTTCCGAAAGTTAAAGAGGCAAATCGCATCCAACAGTACAGACCAATTTGTCTATTGAACGTCAGCTTCAAAATTTTCAGTAAGGTCATCACAAATAGAATTAATTTTGTGGCTGATGACATAGTGAGTCCAACTCAAATTGCCTTTATGCGGGGGCGAAATATACATGAGGCAGTGCATGAGTTGCATCGTAAGAAATTGAGTGGGGTAATTTTCAAAATTGACTTTGAAAAGGCTTACGATAAGGTGAAATGACATTTCTTATTACAAATCTTACGAATGAAAGGGTTCTCATCCAAGTGGATTGCTTGGATTGAGTCCATCATTTCGGGAGGTAGTGTAGCCATAAAAGTCAATGACGATGTTGGTCATTTCTTTCAGACAAAGAAAGGCCTTTGACAGGGCGATCCCTTATCCTTGATTCTTTTTAACATAATAGCTGACCTGATCGCTGTTTTGATTCATAGAGCTAAAAATGATGGGCAAATTGATGGAATAATGCCTCATCTGGTAGATGGTGGTTTGTCTATCCTTCAATACGCTGACGATACGGTACTTTTTATGGAACATGATGTAGAAAAGGCTCAGAATTTAAAAATGTTGCTTACAACTTTTGAGCAACTCTCTGGCCTCAAAATCAACTTCCATAAAAGTGAATTATATTGTTTTGGCGAGGCCCAAAGTTCTCAAGACCAGTATACCAAATTGTTTGGATGTACAGTTGGTCAGTTCCCTTTTCGGTATCTGTGTATTCCTTTTCATTGTAGGAAATTAAGAAACTCAGATTGGAGGGGTGTCACACCCAGAAATTCACCAGAATTTCAAAAGCTAATTTGTGCAATAAATCCTCATCCAGAAATCAGCCGAGGTACACAAATCGACAATCTGATAAACATAACCAAAAACGATAAACGATAAATACTTACAGAAGAGGCACTTAGTCCTCGCATATAAGAAAACAGCAGCGGAACGACAACTAGCGAAGCGGCAGCACCAAGCCACAAGCAGCTCAACAGGGGTATAAGACAAACACCAAACTTCTCCTCCTCGCAAAGCTTCATTCTAATGATTGCAGTAATGCAAGACTGAGTACCACCCACTGTACTCAACAAGCAACACTGCGGAATGCAAAATAATGCAACAGGGTTCCAAAGGAAAGGCATAGTGTAACGCCCTGAAAATCGTCTTTATTAAAAATTATCGTGGGTAAATGAAAATACAAGAATATACTAGAAAATATTTGTTTGAGAAGGAGTTTGAATAAAATTTTGAAATTTCCAATATTAAAAATCCCGAGTTTAATTCTTTAAATAAATACTTGGATGCTTTTATATTCCTGAGGTTTTCTCGGATTATTTTAAGCATTTGAGTATTTACAATAATAAATTCTTCATGTTTCATGGTGGCATTTACTTCTGGTAAATTCCCCGTGATTTAATAAACTCTCTGAAATTTTCTTGGATTTTTCGGAGCTACAGAATTAATTTTAATGCTATAAAGATCACTAAAGTAATTAAATAAATATAAATAAATTCTTTTTCCTTTCCCCTGTTCGGGTCGCTCCTAATTCAGTCCTTTGAAGTCTCCCCATTCATTGTGAATTCTGACTCCCTTTTCTTCTAGGGTTTTGTGTCGTTCCCATAACCCTAAAGTCACCTGAAAAACCTAAATTCGGAATACCGGATTTATTCATTGTTGAAACCCTAGAACTCTTTTGGACTCCCAATTCGAGATCCTTTGTATTCGAAATATCTATATGTCCCTTTGAGATAAATTCTAGATATTCCCTTAAACCCCTTTTCTGTCAAAATAAATCTAAATCTCCAATTGTGTGAGATTTCTCCAAATTCCAGTCCTAATAAAACACCCTCGTCAATTCCCTAATCCCGGAATATTTTATTTGAAATATTCCATTTTCCAGTTCCCAGGAAAATATTCTAATTTCCTGCATCTCCAAAATATCCACATATTTTGGGAAGTTCAATTATGCTCGAATATTCTGAACTATTGATCTCTGCAAAATAATTTCCAATTTTATCGGATTCCCGAATTTTCCGAGATCCGGTTTCCCCAAATATTTTTTGATGAAATACCCTTCTTTTTCGAATCCTGCCAAATATTCTCCTTCTTGAATTCCCCAAAATATTCATCTATTTTGGATATATAAATATTTCCCAGAAAATCCCCTCTAGTTCCCAACCCTATGAATAATCCGATATTTTATTCCCCAAATATTCCTTCAATATTCTGATATTCTATTCCCCAAATATTTCTCGAGAAAATATTCTTCATTCTCTGAATCCCACAATATATTCCGTCTCCCGGACCCCACTACATATATTCTTTTTCTATTTACTTCCAAATACTGTTCGATTCCCAATATTTATATTTATACCTATGTATATATATGTATGTATATATATGTATGAATGTATATATCCTCAATATTCAGAATAGTCGTTTCATCCTAAAACCCCTTGGTCTCCTCTATTCCAAATAAATATTCCGATTCCGAAAATGTCTTGTTAATCCCGAGTTCCAAAAATAGTCCAGAAAACCCCTCTCCTTTTTCCTTTTTCCCTTTCTTCTTTTATTTTCCCTTTATCTTTTTTTCCCTTTTCCCTGTTTACCTTCTTGCTCCTGGCCTCCTCTTCCTTCTTGTCTCCTTCCGCTATCTCTCTCTGCGTCCAGCCCGAGCCGGCCTGCTCCAACCCCGAGCCGCCCGGGCCGAGCCCCTCCTCGGCCGAGCTCCCCCAGGCCCGGCTTGCACTCGGCCTACTGCGCCACTCCTTGGCCCGCCGCCGCCACCGCCGCCTAGCCCAAGCCAGTGCCGCCGCAACGCCGCACTAGCACCGTCGCTCCCGTGCCGTGCCTCCGTCCCGCCGACTGCCTCGGGAAGCCGCCGCCGCTCCTGCACAGTGCTGCCCATCCATAAGCAGCGCCCAACCGCCCCTCTGCCCATACGCCACCGCCTGTGGCCTTGCTCCCTGCCGCTGCCGCTGTCCAGCGCCTTGCCGTGTCGCCTCGTCCTGCACGTGCTGCCGCCGAATGCCATCGGACGCTGCCTCCCTTCCGTCACCGGTGAGCATCCACCGTCATCCCCGACGCCTCCACCTTCTTTTCCTCTTCTGGCGCCCCTCGGTGACCGCTGCCGTCCGTCGTCCCGACGCCGTGGTGCCGCCCTAATGTCGTCTTCTCCGGGTGCTGCTGCCGCCGCCGTTGCCCATACTCCGACGTCGTCCCATCGTCGGCCGTCGCTGGAAGGCCCCAAGCCGCTGTCGGCATCGTCAACTTCACCAGCCGCTGGTGAGCCCGACCGTCGTCACTGCCGACTCTTTCCCTTTTCCCCTCCTCTCTGTAGTCGGAACCTGTTTGCCTTTGGCGCATCGCTAGTGCGTCGGCAACGCCGTCGTCGATCTGTGTCCTTGTCACCCATCTGCCTCCGTCGGGCGTTGCCGTCGAACTACCATTCCCCGAGCCGGCAGCCCTTTTCTCCTCTCCCATCTGGGCGGTCATCGTCAGACCGTCATCCTCGCATCAGAAACCGCCGCCCTTGCCGCCGGCTGCTGTCGTCGCTGCCTGCCGCCACCGGTCTGTCATCGACCCGGTGCCACGCCATCCTCCCTGCCGTCGACATCGACGCGCCGTCGAGCTACTCTTCTGCCACGCCATTGCCACGGGCTCCTGTTCGAGCCAGCCATGGGCCACTGCTCTGTGGGCTCGATGCTTTCCTCTCTTCTATGTCAATGACGACTGGGCCCCACACTTTTAATCCGGTGACACTTCAGTCATCCGTTTCCCCAAAGTCAAGCCGAGCCGTTGAATCTCCATTAAAAACCCTAAGTCCACCTCGTCCATTCGATCTATCCTGATCAAATCTGAACCATCAGATTACTAACAGCCATCTCATCGCCACGTGTCGTCAAGTCATCAGTCCACCACAGCCAATTGCTCTTTGGCCCCATGGACTTAGTCCATCCTAAACCTAGTCTATGACAGTGGGTCCTACCTCAATTTCCTATACAAAAGTAATTCCTTCAATAATCAATTTCTGAGAGAATATTCTTGAGAATATTCTTCTCCAATTCTTTTCGGATTCATTATGAATTCAATTTTCCAAAAGTCGTATCTTTTCCCGTCTAGTCCGAATCGACCCGTTCTTCTTCCTAAATTCATCTAAAATCGTAATTTATTTGTTTATGTATTTTTATGTACTGTGTATTTGGAGTTTCTTAGGGTTTTCCCCTATTTTGCGTGTAGTCACGTATTTCGTCGATTCGGAAGACTGCGGAATCTGCGGAAGAGTTCGGAAGAGTATTTGAAGACTTTTGCGATTGCAAGGCAAGTCACATGACAATTTCCTTGAGCATGTTGATCCCATTTGCGAAAAGTATTTTATTTTAAAGTTATTGCATGAAATGCTTTTGAATGTCATTATGTGGGTATTAATTTATTATCCTATGATTCTTGACTATTATGGCCATTTTGATGTTGATATCTATACCTTGATACCCTGGGTAATAATATTGACTAGCTAGATGTTTAATTATTTATCTGGCTAGATTATTTAGGATTTGCTTAGCCATGCCTAGAAACTATAGTGTCATTATATGTGGGAAATTATTCATTCATTCTGATTAATTAATGGATATTGGCTATATTTTCACGACAGTGAGCCGTGGCTGGTTAATTAATTGTGTCAACTAAAACTTGACTGAATGGTGGGTTGTGAGTACCAGGATTGTGATTGTTGCTAGTGGTGCTCATGACAGTTAAGGACCGGTTCACGGACTACCCGTTGCGAAGCAATACTCGTGCTAACCACAAGCTAGTATGGGTAATGGTGGGAACTAAAGTGTAGTACGTTCAACCGGGGTCCGCCATGGTGTGTTGTGGCTGTGTCAATAAGACCACCATGGCTGCGTCAATAAGTCCATGTCTTGGGCGTTGGATCGTTTCCCTGACTCAGAACCCGATCAGTTCTGGTCGGAAACTGGTGGTCCAGCGGGTGGCTTCCTTGTTGTGCGGATTACATGGAGGGTCCTATCACATTTCCTTTCCGAGATACCGTGGTGGTATTAAGGCGCACAGTGATGTGTTGTGGAGTTGTGTCTTGTGGGTAAATTGGTACACCTCTGGCCAGAGTAAAACTATTCGAATAGCCGTGCTCACGGTTAATGAGCGGCCTAGCAATGTTTTCTGTGATTAGTCCCACACTACTCATTAATGAAAATAAATGATGGAATATTGATAGCTCCTGTTTGGAGAGTTGTGGTTTGGGCCTGAACTGCGTTGGAGCGTTGTTCAGAGATTGGTTAAATGCTGATAATAATTAAACTACACTGTTTTCAATGATTTTAAATGCAAATGTTTTAAATGTTGTTTACGCAAATAAGCCATATTATGCTTTTCCTTTGGTATCCTGTTGCATTACATTGCATTCCCTAGTGTGGCTTGTTGAGTACGGTGGGTGGTACTCAGTCTTACATTATTGCAATCTTTAGAGTGAAGCTCTGCAAGGAGAAGAAATTGGTGTTTGGCTTATACCCCAGTTGAGCTGCCTGTGGCTTGGAGCTGAAGCTACGCTAGTTGCCGTTCCGCTGCTGTTTTCTTCTGTGTGAGGACTAAGTGCCTCTGTTGTAAGTATTTATCGTTATTTCGTTTTGGTTATGTTTATCAAATTGTCGATTTGTGTACCTCGGCTGATTCTTGGACGAGAATTTATTGCACAAATTAGCTTTGGAAATTCTGGTGAATTTCTGGGCGTGACACATAGTATGGCTTATTTGCGTAAGACAGCATTTAAAACATTTGCATTTATAAACATTTAAAAATAGTACAGTTTAATTATTATCAACATTTAACCAATCTCTGAACAACGCTCCAACACAGTTCAGGCCCATAACCATAACCCTCCAACTGGAGCTATCAAGTTTCCATCATCATTTATCATTAATGAGTAGTGTGGGACTAATCACAGAAAACAATACTAGGCTCGCTCATTAACCGCGAGCACGGCTATTCGAATAGTTTTACTCTAGCTAGAGGTGTACAACTTTACCCACAAGACACAATCTCAACATCATGTCAGCCATGCATCACGATACTCGCAAGTACCTGAATAGAGATTGTGACAGAAATCTTCGCATAACACGCCCAACAGAATGGCCAACGGCCAAGTCCCCAGTAGAGGTGGCCCAACCTCCAGGCTAGAGAAACTCTTGGCTCCCAAACATATGGTCTTATTGGCACTGCTATTGTGGATTTATTGACACTACCACCTATCAACTAAACACACCATGGTGCCTCCTGCCGGGACATGCTACACTACAAGTCTATCCGTTGCCCATTCTGGCTTGTGGTTAGTATGGATATTGCTTCGTAACAAGTAGTCCGCGAACCGGTCCTTAACTGTCATGAGCACCATTAGCAACATTCACAATCCTGGTGCTCACAACCCACCATTTAGTCAAGTTTTAGTTGGCACAATTAATTAACCAGCCACGACTCACTGTCATGAAATTGTAGCCATTGTCCATTAATTATTGATAAGTGATTCATTAATTTTCTCCACATAAAATGACGCTACAGTTTCTATGCATGGCTAAGCAAATCCTAAATAATCTAGCTAGATCAATAAATAGTTATCCAGCTAGTCAATATTAATCACCCAAGATATCAAGGTATAGATAACAATAGCAAAGTGGCCATAAATATCAAGCAATGTTGGTTATTAAATAATTACCCGTAATAATGTCATTCCAAAACATTTCATGCAATAACTTTAAAATAAAATAGTTTTCACAATTGGGATCAACATGCCCTAGGAGATTGTCGTGTGACTTGCCTTGCAAAAGAAAACGTCTTCAGCAAATCTTCCAAACTCTTCCGCAGACTCCGCAATCTTCCGAAATGGCGATTATACGGGACTGCACGCAAAACAATGAAAACCCTAAGAAACTCCAAATAAACAGTACATAAACAAGTAAATTATGATTTTAGATGAATTTAGGAAGAAGAACGGGTCGAATCGGAGTTCGGACGGAAAAGATATGACCTCCAGAAGTTAGAGTTCAGAGAAAATCCGAAAAGAAAAGGAAAATAATATTCCTGAAAATATTCTCTGGATTTTCGGATTAAAATAATTATTTTAGATAATTGCTGATGCCTGGGCCCTATTGTCATAGGATTGGCACACATGAACCATGTTCACATAGCCGAGGAACCAGAGGGAATGGTGGTGAATCGGCTGGCTGACGTGGATTGCCGTATGGACAGGAAAGGTGGCATGGTGGCTGTCACACCCTGAAAATTGCTTTAATAAAAAAATTATTTTTGGGTAAATAGAAATACAAGAATAAACTAGAAAATTTTTATGAGAAAAGTGTTTGAATAAAATTTTGAAATTTCCAATATTAAAAATCCCAAGTTGAAAATTTTAAATAAATGTTTGGATGCTTTTATATTCCTGGGGTTTTGTCGAAATATTTTAAGCATTTAAGTATTTACATATAATAATTTCTCCGTGTTTCGTGGTAGTTTTTTTGCCTCTGGTAATTCCTCATGATTTAATAGACTCTTTGAAATTTTCTCGAATTTTTCGAAGCTCCAGAATTAATTTTAATGCTATAAAGATCACTTCAGTAATTAATTAAATTTAATATAAAATCCTTCCTTTTCCCTTGTTCGGGTCGTTCCTGCCTCAGTCTCTTGATGTCTCACCATTGCCCCCCTTGAACTCTGACTCCCTTTTTCTTCTAGGGATATGTGTCGCTCCAGGAACCCTAAAGCCTCCTCAGAATCTCAAATCCGGAGTTCTCGGATTTATTCCTTTTCAAAACCCTAAAACCCCCTTGGACTCCCAACCTGAGATCTTCGGCATCCGAAATATCTATTTTTCCCCTTTGAAATAAGTCCTAGATTTTCCCTCTAAGTTCCCTTCCATCGAAATGAATCCAAACCTCCAATATACCGAGTTTTGCTCAATTTCAGTCGCCTTAAAATAGCCTCGTCAAATCCTGTATCCTGGAATATTTATAATATCCTAAATATTCCAATTCTCCAGTTCTCAGGAAATATCCTCCGGTTATCAAAATAAAGAATGCTTCCCATATTCTGTATATCTCCAAATTCCCGATGATTCCTGATCCCACAAAATATTCCCGTCTTGTTTTCCCCAAATATTCATATACGTTGGATATTTAACCGTTCCTCAAATCTCCATAATCCTGAATATTCCAACATTCTTGAAATTCCAAATGTTCTAATTTCCTAGTCTCCCTAAAAATATCCTTAATCCGCCATCCAATATATATATATATCCCGCTGTCCAGAATGTCCCAAAATTCCAAATAATTACACAATTTCTAAATTCTAGAATGCGACTCAGATTCCATAAATATCCCCAATTTCTAATTTTTGCGAAATTGGAATTTTCTGGAAAAAGACTCCTATTTTTCCTTTCCAAGTTTACCCCTTTTCCTTTTTCTTTCCCTTGTTTTTCTGTTTCCCCTTTCTTTTCTTTTTTCCTTTCTTTCTCCTGGTTACTGCTCTTCTTCTACCCGGCCTCCTCTACTATCTGCCTCCTCTCTCCAGCCAAGCCACCCGGGCCGAGCTCCCCTGAGCCGCCACCCGGCCCGGCCTGCCACCGCCGCTCTCCACCCCGGCCCGTGCCTCCCCTCGGCCTCGGACCGCAGCTGCGCTAGCCCAGCGCCGCCGCGACGCCCTGCGCCCGCCGCCGCCGAATCCGCGCGCCGGACTCCCTCCCTACAAATACCAGCGCGCCACCACCAGCATCGGAAGCCCTAGCCGCCGCCGCGCCTGTTCCCTACCGCCACCGCCCGTGCCCCATCCAGCGCCGCCACGCGCAACGCCGCCCCACGCCTCTGTGCGCGCCGCCGCTTAGCCCTACAGCCGCCGCCGCTGCTCGCCCTAGCGCGCCGCCAGCCCTCTGCCGCGCTGCCTCCTGCCCTGCGCCCAGCGCCGTTGCCATCGAGCCCGCTCCCAGGCCGCGCCGCCGCGCTTCAAGCCGCCGCCGCCAAGCCGTCGCCGCCGCCAAGCCGTCGCCGCCGTCAATCGCCGTCGCCGTCGTCACTTCTCTCGCCGGTGAGCATCCCTTGGCACCTGACTCCTACTCCTCTGTTCGCCGTTTGTCGCCGGTCGGCAGCCGCCCGACGTCGACGTCCACCATGCCGTGCTCCGTTGCCAGCCGTGCCGACGTCCCGGGGTCACCATCTCTTCTCCGACGTGGTCAGTGCCTAGCTGCACCGCCCCGAAGGCCGCCTTTGAGTGCTGCCGCCGCTGCCGAACGCCGTCGCCGTGGTTGGCCACGCCGTCTCCGGTCCGTTGCCCTCGTCGCCTCTGTGTGCCGTGGTTGCCGCCGAACGTGATCTCGGCCGTCGCCGTTCTAAGCGCGTTGCCCTCCTCCGCTGCCCGGCGCCGTCATCTGTCGCTGCCCATCATCCCCGCTAGCCTCGGTCTTGCCGCTGCCGCACGCGAGCCATGGCATCGCCATGGCCAGGGGCATTGCTCACCTCTCTCCCCAGTAACACAGACACATGAGTCCCGGTGCCCCTTTATCCTCTGTATGCCATGTGGACCCCGGTGAATATGTTTTCAAGCCATCCCAGTCGTTGATTCTTTGAGATCTAATTCGGCCCGTCCAATCCACATATAATACCAAGCCAATCGCAACCAACGGATTGTCCAGGTTGAGTCTCCACCGTTGGATCCACACATCTAAATCCGGGGCCACGTCAGTCCTAGCCAGTCTATCTTGTCTGCCACCTCAGCCCTAATTGCCTTGTCATCGATTCATCTCATCGCTATCTCACCTTTCCTGCCACATCAGCATCTACATCAGTCCGAGCCATTGATTAGTGGGCCCCACTCATTTATCTATCCGAAATGATTCCTTCAATAATTAATTTTCGATGGAATATTCCAGGAAATATTCTTTTCCAATTCTTTTTGAAATTCTCTCTAAATTCAATATTCCGAAGGCCTTATCTTTTCCGTCCGAACTCCGATTGGATCCGTTCTTCTTCCTAAATTCATCTAAAATTATAATCTACTTGTTTATGTAAATTTTATATACTATTTATTTGGAGTTTCTTAGGGTTTTCATCGTTTTGTATGTAGTCGCGTATTTCGTCGTTTCAGAAGATCGCGGAGTTTGCGGAAGAGTTTGGAAGAGCAATCGAAGACGTTTTGTTGCAAGGAAAGTCACACGACAATCTCCTTAAGCATGTTGATTTCATTTGCGAAATCTATTTTAATGTTATTGCATGCAAGTTTTGGAATGTCATTATGGGTATTTATTTATTATCCAATGATCCTTGATTATTATGGCTATGTTGATATTAATTCCTTTACCTTGATACCTTGGGTAAATAATATTGACTAGCTGGATGCTTAATTATTTATCTAGCTAGATTATTTAGATTTGCTTAGTCATGCATAGAAATTGTAGCGTCATTTTATGTGGGAAAATTTATGAATCACTTATCAATAATTAATGGACAATGGCAACATTTTCATGGCTATGGTCGTGGTTGGTTAATTAAATGTGTCAACTAAAACTTGACTGATGATGGGTTGTGAGCACCAAGATTGTGAGGTTGCTAGCGGTGCTCATGACAGTTAAGGACCGGTTCACGGACTACTTGTTGCGAAGCATTATCTGTTGTAACCACAAGCTAGAATGGAATAGCAGGAGGCACCAGGGCAGGTTTGTGGCTGGTATAAGTCCACATATGGTAGTGACAATAAGACCATGTATTTGAGCGTTGAGCCGTCTCTTGGGAAGGCACTTGATCACTCCTACCGGAGATCGGAGGCTTGGCGGGAGGCTCTCCTATTGTGCGAGTTATATGGATGGTCTTGTCACAATCTCTATTCGGGTACTTTCAAGTATCGCAACACATGGCTGACATGATGTTGAGATTATGTCTTGTGGATAAGTTGGTACATCTCTGGCCAGAATAAACTATTCGAATAGCCGTGCTCGCGGTTAATGAGCGAGCCTAGCAATGTTTTTTGTGATTAGTCCCACGCTATTCATTAATGGAAATAAATGATGAAACTGGATAGCTCCAGTTTGGAGAGTTATGGTATGGGCCTGAACTGCGTTGGAGTACTATTCAGTGGTTGATTCAATACTGATTAATAATTAAACTATACTGTTTTTTATGCTTTTAAATGTAAATGTTTTAAATGCTGTTTTACGCAAATAAGTCATACTATGTCTTTCCTTTGGTATCATGTTGCATTATATTGCATTTTCTAGTGTGGCTTGTTGAGTACGGTAGGTGGTATTTAGTCTTGCATTATTGCAATCATCAGAGTGAAGCTTAGCGAGGAGGAGAAGTTCGGTATTTGGCTTATACCCCAGTTGAGCTGCCTGTGGTTTGAAGTTAAAGCTACGCTAGTTGCCGTTCCGCTGTTGTTTTCTTCTGTGTGAGGACTAAGTGCCTAAGTATTTATCGTTTATCGTGTTTGGTTATGTTTATCAAATTGTCGATTTGTGTAACTCGGCTGATTCCTGGACGAGGATTTAATGCACAAATTAGCTTTGGAAATTCTGGTGAATTTCGGGTGTGACAGTGGCCGAGGTGGCGGCTGAGTTGGGAAGGGTTAGTGTTGACGTGGCAGTGTCTACGAGTTACAGAAATCCAACGATTGAGATCCGATGTGAAGGAGATGGACGGCTTGTGTCGGCGAAATGGGACTGGGGGTCCCCCAGCCCCCGGGGACGCGAGGGTCTTCGGCCGCGGCAAATACTCCGGAATCCACATTTTGCGCAAGAGAAGACCGGCTACGGCCTCTCTTCCGCCAAGTATCCAGGGCCCGGGCACTGGCCGGGCCGGACGCGCATCCCCGGTCCCGGACGCCGGTCGCCCCCGGACCGGGTGCCGATTCCGACTGGATGCTCCGGGTGCGACTGCTCCGGGGCCGATGCCCGGCACGGGGGCCGACTGCGACTGCCCGGAGCCGATGCCGACTGCCCGGGTGCCGACTGCCCCCGATCGCCTCGGCCCGAGTGCGGGCCCGAGAGCCGATCGTCTCGGCTTGCCGGGGGATCCACCCGAAGAACTCTAGCGGACCAACTCTCCAACTACCCGCATTAACGATGAGGCGACGGGGCGTGAGACGGGTGTCGCCCGCTCCTGTGCAGTCAGAGCCTTTTGAGTATGTAGGCTCCTGGTTCACTGTGCAATCGCTGTTCACAGTCAGAGCCTTTTGACTTGGAGGCGTGCGCCGTCACGTCTCCCGCTCCATCAACCAAGACGATCGGCAGACGGACCAGACGCTCCGTCACATCCCGTCAGATCCTCACGTCCCGAAGACTGGCGCCCGCAGCGACCTTAGTCCCTCGTGCGCAGTGGGCGTAGCAGGTAAGGCAGAAGGCGGAGACGTGGCGACAAGACACCGCTTTCTCGTCCCTCTCCCTTTCATGTACTTCGGCTCTGTGGATTCCCCTCGCCTATAAAGGAGGATCCATGCCAGGGGAGACGGGGGGGACACACACTGACGAAGGACCTCTAACCCTCTGCTCCCGAGCTCATTCTTTAGATACTGTTCTTCTTCCTCAGCGCCGGCAAGCGGGCTGAGCTCATCTTGTAACACTGCAACCACATTCATCCCCACATAGCATACACACAGGAGTAGGGTATTACGCCTCCGTGCGGCCCGAACCTGTATAAATCCTCCTGTCTTCTTCGTGTGCTTTCTTCCCTTCGGTTCATCCATCATTCCGCTGATACCCACTGACGCCGGCTTCGCCTGAGAACTACTCCCCTGGCCGAATCTCAAAAGGGGGGTCTCCCGACCTCCCGCCGTCGAGGTTTCATCCTCCGACAGCTTGGATTTTATCTCGGGATTTAATGGAGATCCCATGATTTGGATTGATTTCAGGAAATCGGACGGCTGTGATGGATTGTCCACGGGCCCACATGTCATACCGAGGAAGGAGAGGCTGCCAACTAGGGCCCTCATGGATGTGTCACAGGATGAGAATGCCATGGGGCTGGCCTATCAGGGCTCCCGGCCGGTGTGGGCAGGAACGGTGCCCATCCATGGCGCAGAGGAGTTCGGTGACGACGGCAAATCGACGGCGGCCAGGGACGGCGGGGCACAGGAAGTCGACGACGGACAGCGGAGCAAGAGAACGCGACAGCGGAGACAGACCGACGGGATGGCGACGATGGGGAGGAAAACCAGGCGGTGCACCAGGATGCTCACCAGAGGATGCCGACGACCTCGGTGATGGCAGAGGAGACCCGAGCGGTGGCGGCGACGCACGGGGATGGCGGCAGCGTAGGGGATGCGGGGCGAGCTCTGCACAGGACTCGGCCACGGGTCGGGTCGGCGGCGCTGTTCACCGGCAGTGGCACGCAGAGCAGGTGCAGCGACGGTGCTAGCAGAGGGACGGCGTTGGGGCGTGGGTTGGATGCTCACCGGCGGTGGGAGGAGATTCGGAGCACGACGACGACACCGACGGCGGCACGGTAGCGAAGTGGCAATGATGGTGATCGTCGCCGAAACGGTGGACGACGACGGACAATGGCGGCGGTTGGCCAGGGCGACGCCCGGGGGGGGGGGGGGGGGATTAGCAGCAGGGGCCGGCGCCGGGGTAGAGGACTAGCAGAGCGCTAGGGGGCTTCCGATGCTGGTGGTGGCACTGGTATTTGTAGGGAGGGAGTCCGGGGCGGTGATGGATGGCGGCAGCGGGCGCGGGCGTCGTGGCGCGGCTGTCTGGGCCGGGCGGCGGAGCAGCAGGCCAGGCCGGGGTGGAGCACGGCGGGCAGCAGAGGCAAGCCGAGGGGAGGGACGTAGGCCGGGTGCTGGGCCGGACCTTGGCTCTACCGAGAGAATCAAAGAGAGAGAGTCCAGAGGTTGAAGAAGAAGGAAAAGGAGGTAGAAGTAAGGAAGAAAAAGAAAGAAGGGGAAAAAAGAAAGATGGAAGAAAAAGAAGAAAAAAGGAAAAAGGAAGGAGTTTTTTCTTTTTTTGGGGGGAAATTCCAGTTTTGCGAAAATTAGAATTTTGAGGATATTTACGGGATGCGGGTATTATTATATTTTTTTTGAAATACTCTAAATATGAGGATATATATATATATATTCATACATATATATATATATGTATATATACATAGGTATAAATATATATTGTGAATTGATAAATAGGGTATTTTTGTGGTGACAGGAATATCGGAATGTTGGGGATCTCTGGGGAATATTTTGGGAGTCGAGAACAGGGAATAGTTTAGGAAACATTCAATTGCTCGAAATATCGGAATATTTTGAGAATCGGAAAGTCGGGAAGGTTTTAAGGTTTTGAGAACGACATAAAACCCTAGAATCAAAAGGGAGTCAGAGTTCGCGATGAATGAGGAGACTTCAAAGGACTGAATCAGGAACGACCCAAATAGGGGAAAGAAAAGAGATTTATTTTATATTTATTTAATTACTGAAACGATTTTTGTCCCATTAAAATTAATTCTGGAGCTCCAAAAATTCCGAGAAAATTTCAGAGGGTTTATTAATTCATAGGGAATTTACCAGAAGTAAATGCCACCATGAAACACGAAGAATTTAATATTATAAATACCCAAACGCTTAAAATGTTCCAACAAAACCCCAAGAATATAAAAGCATCCAAGTATTTAATTAAAATTTTCAACTTGGGATTTTTACTGTTAGAAATTTAAAAATTTTATTCAAACACTTTCTCAAACAAATTTTCCAGTGTATTCTTGTATTTCTATTTACCCAAACTGATTTTTAATTTGGCCGATTTTCAGGGTGTGACAAGGGGTGTGATCGAACGGTTTGAGAAATGACTTAGCAGTTGGAAAAGGAAACTTTTATCTCTTGGGGGACGACTTACGCTAATAAATTCTGTTCTTAGTAGTCTCCCGATGTATATGATGTCTTTCTTTGCCATTCCTAGAGGAGTTCTCAAGAAACTTGATTACTTTCGTTCTAGATTTTATTGGCAGAGTGATGGTCACAAGAAGAAGTACCGACTTGTTAAGTGGAATATTATTTGTCGTCCTAAAGATCAAGGGGGTTTAGGAATTCATGATTTGGAAGTTAAGAATATTGCTTTACTAAGTAAATGGTTATACAAATTACTCACATCAGATGGAATGTGCCAACAATTGGTGCGCAATAAGTATTTGGGATCACAACCTTTATCCCAAGTCCAATGGAAAGCTGCGGATTCACACTTTTGGGCTAGTCTTATGAAAGTTAAGCAGGATTTTCTCCGCTTTGGTTCTTTCATAATTAAAGACGGCTCTCAAATCAGATTTTGGGAGGATGAATGGTTAGGAGCGTCATCGCTATGTGACCAATACCCTTCCTTATATCATATCATCCATAATAAGCATGTGACTATTTCAGATGTCTTGCAAACAAATCCACTAAGTTTTACATGGCGACGGGATCTTATTGGGGCTAAGTTGGTGGCATGGAACGATTTGCTCCCACGCATCGCTAACATAGTGTTAACACAAGAGCAAGATGAATTTCGATGGAGTTTAACTGCTAATAGGGAATTCTCGGTTAAATCTCATTACTTGGCTCTTGTTCATATTGGTGTTCCCAATCTTAATAAACGACTTTGGAAAATTAAGGCATCTCTAAAAGTTAGGATTTTCTTGTGGTACTTGCGTCGTGGCATAGTACTAACAAAGGATAACTTGGCTAAACGAAATTGGAGAGGTAGTAAAACCTGTTATTTTTGCCACAAGGAGGAGACCATTAGACATTTATTTTTTCATTGTCGACTTGCTCGTTCGGTTTGGTCAGTAATCCATATAGTTTCGAACTTACGCCAGCCCCATAGTGTTTCTCACCTTTTCGGGGCTTGGTTATCACGTATATCTAAGGATATGAGATCCTTTGTTTTGTTAGCAGCTGCCACAACATGTTGGTCTATATGGTTATGTAGGAATGACGTGGTTTTTGACAACAAAAAAGTTTCTTCGACATTGCAGGTTATTTTCCTGATCACACATTGGCTCCGTACTTGGGTTATCCTCCAGAAGCCTCATTTGCAGGACTTTATTGCAGTGGCCTGTCAACATTTGGAGCTTGTGGCCAGGGAGTTTTTTATCCTGACATTTGGGTGGTGATCTAGCCGTTGGTTAGATGGGCCTTAATTGTTTTCCTTTCTTTTCATGTGTGGGTGTTTTTGGCTGTGTGCATCCTAGTCATGTAGAGGCCGGAAATGTTCTCAGTGCGATTGTATCACCTTGATGTAATTGACTGAGTTCAATAAAGCTTCCTTTATCTAAAAATGGCGAACTGAATCGCCGCAGGCTAACGAAAGAAACCAAAAATATGAAATCAAGCACAACCGGAGATTGTATAGAGCACAGAATGCAGGATTGCAAGCAGATGCGCGCCACCCATCGATTGATCAAGCATCGAAGCACTCTCACTGAACCACCCAGTCGGTCACCCGTCAGACGGTCGGACCCCCACAAACCCAAGCCAACCCAAAGCGCCCACCAGACCAGCCGAAGCGCAGCACAACGAAGCGGGAGCTTGCTAGGGTTCTCCGGTTCGTGGAGACGGTCGACACGCCGTAGCCGTACGTGCACTGTGCTGTCCTCGCCATCGCCGCTCGGTCTGCCTCTTGGCTTGTTTTTCCTTCCCCTATAAGCCTCAGGGGTTTAAAGGAAGTGAGAGACAGTGGGACCCGCCTAGAGGTCTAATATGATATGCGTGGTGGTCCGAGCGTATGAAGTGAGATAATCTATGCCGCCCGTCCACAGGTCGGAGGCCTTCAGGAGCTTGGTCTATGGACCAAAAAGCCTATTTAGCGAACGCGCGCATAAGGTGTACACGCGAACGCCCTCCAATCTTCTGTTTTTGGCACCACCTTCTTTTTATAGAAACTTTATACATAAAAGGTTTATACATGAAAAGTTTGCACGTCCGATTCGAATTTGGAATTAGAATTCCAGCGTAGAAATTTTATACAAATAAACTTTTTTCATTTATATATACAATGTTTACTATGTATAAAGTTTCTATATATATAGTTTATATGTCTGATTTTAGATTCTGATTTGATTTAGAATCAAAGTCTTTTACATAGAATGTCTACGTATTAAAAGTTTGTATGTGCAAAGTTTATGTGTATAAAATTTATACGTATAAAGATTTTTTTTACCGCACGTGGGCCGGGCTAAAGCATTCGCGCGCGGCCCAGACGTGCGTACGCTCGCCCATTAGACCTCCCCTCTAAGGACCAATTACTTCTGCGCTCAGTCTATGTTTTTATTGAAGTAGAGAAACTTGGTTCATACCGCGAAGGATGCTACGACCGCGCTCAGCGCACCTATGTGGCGGGGGAGGTGGGGCCAGAGCTACAATAAAATTCATAAAAAATAAAATATTGAAAAAATAAAATTTTAAAAAAATTGAGTAAACTTTATACCAATACTTTGAAACTTTCATCTCTAATTTCGAAACTGTCAATTTAATTTTCAAAACATTCAACTCAAATTTAAAAACTATCAACTAAGAATTAAAAAAAATCTACTCAAAATTTGAAATTTTCAACCCAAAATTTGAAACTTTTAATTAGATTTTTGAAACTTTCAACTGAAATATAAAACTTTTAACTCTGCTTATTTATATATTATTTTATAATTAAAAATCATTAAGTACTAATGATAGTAACTAGGGGTGATTAGTTTTTTTAAGGATGTACGGCTGTACGGACGGTGCGCGCGCGGGATAGCCAACCCCCGCGCGTGCTAGCCTAGCCTGGTTCGTACTCGCCAGAGACGAACTTACTATTTTGTTTCAGGTTTGATAATGATAAATTCCTGCAATAACAATATGGTGTGCCACTGTGCTACAACAATTCTGTTTAGGAACTCTAGGCTTGGGCTCATGAAGACCCAACCCAAATACATTAATTAGGTCCTTATGTAACCTTCTGTATATATGAAATATGGCTATATAAGAAAAGAGGGAGTCTGCTCATTTGGATTGGCTAGAGGGAGAAATGGAATGAAAGAAAGCCTCACGCTCTAAATCTTGTGTCTCCAATTTTCTTTAGCTATATGACCCCGTTGGACTACTAACATAATATGGGTTCTATAACACATTATCAGCACGATGTTCTTCTGGAGACCAAGGTAGAAGAAGGTAAAGAACTCGATCATCCGCTTTGAATCTTGTTGAATGAATTGGAAAAATGGTTTCACATTTTTTCCTCATTCTGGTTTGGTCTATCCCGACGAACGGCACAAACGCCAACTTGGAGTCGCCGGCGAAAGCCGATTGGAGTGTTCTGCGAAACTACCACACCCTGGGGCTGCGGGAACACCAGCCGGAGCCGCACTGCACGGCGCCATGGGATAGTGAGATGGATGAGCCGCGCTGGCCTCGGGGGCCGGCCACGGGAGCCAAGCCAGCCGTAGGCGCCGCGCCAGCCTCGGATGCTAGCCGCGGGCACCGCACCGCAATGTTGGCCCAGGGCATTGCGCCGGCCTTGTGCCCTGGCCGTGGCACCAACACTGAGCCATGCGCCGAGCAGCAACGCTGGCCGCCGCGCCTCACCGTGGTCGCGCCGCCTGCCGTCGGTCACCGACCGGTTGGCAGCCACTAGAGAAGGAAAGAAAAGAGAAAAAAAAGGAAAGAAAAGAAGAAAAAGGAATTGATTTGGTGATTTTGCAAAAAGACCCTCGGGTTTCTCAAAAATTTCACGCATGTCTCCCGCATGGTGATCTTTTGCGCATTAAGCCCTGGAATTTGGAATAAAAACCCCATGTTTTACCCTTGTTTTCAGCATGACTAAGTTGCATTTACCCGAATGTAATGCACCGGAGGAGGGTGAAATATCAAATAAAGCAAAGGTATCCCCCATCTTGTCCAGAGGCCTCAAAAGAAAAACAATAGGACAAGAACTTTGGCTCCTTAAGCCCCTAAAGTAACCAGAGATGTCTGGTGTAAATAGGGATAAAAAACAAACTATCATACTCGTAGTTGCTGAAAGAACCCCCATTAAGTGAGGGGGAGCCAGTTGAATCTTGGAAAAGGGTATGGAACCTTGGAACAAGCATACCACATCTTCCAATAAAGGAAGTGAAAGTGCATCTAGGCCCCCTAAGTGGGTTTTGGTGGATTGAATGACAACACGATTAAGGGACTGATATGTTTAACAAGTGCATGAGTAGGTGATTAGTCCCATGAAGAGATTTTGGTTGAAAAATTATCAAGTTGTGAACAACTAATGGCTCAAATGGTATGCAAACAAACAAGTAGTCCCACGACGAAAGGATAAGTGAAGAAATGTCAAGAAAAAATTAAAGAGGAAAAAAGAGACTAGGATATAATGAAAATTGAGTGATCTCAAAGATTATTTGCTTGCATAAATTAAGAAAGATTGAAGATGCATTGATATAGATCAAGATTGCAACATAAGAAAATATGTGATCATGAGCAAGTGTAAATCAAGATGTGTCGTGACAATTGCTTGCTTGGTTGCATAAGTGGCATTTCAATCAAGAAAGAAGAATATGATCAAGAGCTTAATGTTTTAAGAGAGGTCAAGATGAATAGCTTACTTGGTCAAGAGATGGCAAGAGTTGAAATATTGAAGCAAAGATCAAATGATGAAGAAATGGAATACAATCTGATCATATTATTGATGCAAGGTAATGGGTGACTCAAGATGGTAAGATGGTGAAGGGTTAGCTAGACTTGGCTACGAGGAACCATGCATTGGTGAAGGGCACAAGGCCATGAGAAATCATACGTTACTAAGCATCAATCTTTTTTAATACATGAAGATATAGAGTGACTTGTGGATATGAAGTTGATTATTGATCATATATGGATTGAAGAATCTCAAGTCACTAGCTCAAGGAGGATGTGCTCAAGACGATGAGACTTGTTGGCAACCCTCATGAAGTAAAGGATGAGAAGTGGCAAGTTGAAGATTTCAAGCTCAAGTGGTTGAATTATTGTTTATATTTGATCTTGAGTATAGGTATGCCGCTCTATCAAGAGGGATGAAATATTGAATTGTTTGAAAAGTCCCAATGCTCAAGAAAACCTAAGTGAGAAGTTGAGAGACACCTAAACCTCACATAACCCAAGTGTGCTAAACCTGGGAACGCTGGAGGGTCCGGTTTTGTTGGAATATTCGATGGTTTGTCCGAATGTCCAGTTCATCAAAATGTCTATCATTCCAAGGAACTCAGCTCTCTGTCTTGGCCTAAAATATTGGTCGGAATATACGATGTGAGGTTGGAATATCCGATGTGTGCTTTTGGTTCATAACGGCTAGTTTTTGAGGGTTGGGTTTAAATACTCCCTCTCCCTCTTTTGAGGGGACAATTGGCTCAAGCACAAAAGAGATATCCTAGAGGCCTTGTGAGCTCTCCCCAACCCCTCTTTGTGAGTGATAAATCTTGTGAGTTGGGTTGAGTGATTTGGAGTTTGAAAGCACAAGAGAGCAAATCCAATCCTTAAGCACTTGAGGGCTTCACCAAGCATTCGTCAAGCATTTGTTACTCTTGGAGGTGAAACCTCCTAGACAGCTAGGCATTCCCCGGCAAGCTCCCAAACGTGTGATGAGTCACGGAAAGTTTGTGAAGGGCTTAGCTTCACCTCCGCAAGGGAAGAAGCAAGATAGTGAAGAGAGGAAAGTGGTTAAAAGAGCTTGGCTTCTTTGGAAGCTTCCTCAACGGAGACGTAGGGCTCTTGGTGGAGAATCTGAACTTCGGAAAACAAATTCTTGTGTCTCCACTTTGGTTTGCTTGTATTTTGAGTTCTTGCTTTGATTTGTTCTTTTCTTCGATCTACTCGGTTGTACATGTCTTTGGGTGTTTGGGTGTAGGTGCTCTGTGGATCTGTTGAAGAACATCCCAATACACACTCTGCAACAGTTGGTTTGAGCTAGAATTCAATTGGGGCTGAGATCATTTCATTTTTGTGTTTCCTGGCAAAATCGGAGTTTCCTGTTTGGGAAATTGGAGTGTCCGGTTTTAATAGACTAATTCCAGACTTTGTTAATTTTTAGGAATGCCTATTCACCCCCCCCCCCCCTCTAGGCGACATCTGGGTCTTTTTAGGAAGAAAACCAACCATTGAAGGATGCACCACAATAAATACTAGTAGGCTAAAGATTAATGCACATATTAAAGAAACATCAAGGAAAACAAAGAAGCACATATCTTCGTGTATTCATGGATACTCACATAAAGTCTCATATAATCAAAAATTGATTATGAGATCTATTATGGGCAATAATTTCCTTAGACAATGAAACTCATCGGCAATCAACCGGAAGTTGAAAATCAACTAAAAGATTAACCCGCGAATTGACCCATAGTTGATAATAGATGATTGAAGAAATTTGGATTGGGCATTTGCATAATAAGTATTGGAAACCCCAAACCAAGATAGAATAAGATATGAAATATATCGATGTTTTGTATCGGCAATAATGAACATGGGGCTATGCGTTGGACCTAAAGCTAAATGGATTCGAAAGACAGAGATTTAGACAGGTTCAAGCCCTCAGTGAGAGATCATACCTTACTCCTGTTTGAGGTGGATTACTTTCTCTAGTGTATGAGTTGTTCCCCAAGGGGGTTCCCTGCCCGCCTTATATAGGTTGAGGGGCGAGGGTTACAAGGTAGGAAACCAAGTCGGATACGACCTAGGGTTCCCTTATATGTACATAGAGTATTCGGGTAGGATTTTGTCCCTTTCATTGTCGTACAAGGTAACATGAAGCCGAGTTCTACTCTATCTCTAATTACATGGGCCGGCCCACCTCCTATCAGGGTGGCTGTGTTTGCCTCCTGTAAGGGTACCCGGGACCCATGTCCTCCACAGTAGCCCCTAAGACCTTCATAGTCGAGTCACAGCTTGCCATCAAGTGCTCTCTCTCCACGATGAAGAAACCCTCGAGTTCGTCCTTCCCGAGTACTCGTTTTCCGAGTGCCTTTCTTCCCGAGTCCTGCTTCTGTTAGCTGCCAATATGAAGGGCTTCATAAAAATGTTGAATAGTGTGTACCGAGTAAGTGCACCTATTAGGTGTACCCCCCGACCCTATGCTTGGTTGTCAAGCAACTAAACATAGAATCGGAAACTTTAACCTTTAAGTCCTTCCCGAACGATAATCACCCAAAAAATAATTCATCAGCTAATAATGACCAGAAATTCGCTAATGGCAATTAGACTAAATTTATAAGTCTTTAATCACTTTGGACTCAAGCCCAATGCGTGATGAACTGTACTTGAGTGATATCTGCATCCCAATTTTTTTTGGAGACCAACTGTTAATCCTTGTAAGGACATATCCTCAATACCTTAAAATAATCAACATACTCGAGTGCATTACATCCGACATTTGCTTTAGCATGAAGCGTATCTGATTATTTAATCGAAATCTTGTAAAACAACACCTGCATCACGATTTTATCGTGACCAGCGGGTGGCCCAATATAACATGTGTTTTGGCCACAACCGAATGCGTAAGCCTAAGCTCCTGCATCCAGCGCAACCGTGTTTTGGCCACAACCGAATGCGTAAGCCTAAGCTCCCGTATCTAGCGCAACCGTGTTTTGGCCAAATAGGTACTTGAACGTTGCATAGTGCAGGATTCGGCTGGCGACCCTCATGGGGCATACCCTACCTGGCAAAGTGGTATCCGAGCCTCGACGGGTGCCAATGGTCGGCTGTCAGCCTAAGGTAAAGGTGACATCCGAGTCCCAACTGGCATGAGTACTTGGCTAGTGGCACTCATGGAGCATACCAAGTGATTTTTGAAGCGTCACAATCCAAGTGTACCTTGACCGACTGGTCCAGTCCTCAAGCGTAGAAGATAGGCTCATAACCATGAGTTCCTGTTACGCGCATCTCGATCTAGGCCATGCATTATAAACATATAGAATGAGTAGCATCTGATGTAGAAAACAATCACCCAAGGAAAATCTAAGCATTTTGCAATGTATGTAAATACATGTCCTTCCTCTTATTGATTTTAATTTTCCCGAGTAGTTGACTCATTACTTTTAAACACTCTGCCTGACTAGTCATAGCCCCTGAGCGCTGGGAGTCAGCTCATGGCTCTTTCCCAGACACGCGTTTTGGGTGACTTAAGTTTGTCTTTCATGGAGCAAACCTTCACAGATCAGAATTCATGCTACTTGAGTACTTTCGCAACCATTAAGAGTAAAAAACAGAATTTGCAGTAGGTGCACCTATTAGGCATACACATAATAGGTGTAGCTCTTGACTTACTGCTAAGCTGGATTATCAACTAAATAATAAGTCGGGAATGAAATAAATCATTCGGATGAGAACATCATGGAAAGGAGAAAATATTTATTAGAAAGCGACTTAGTTATTCAGTATTTCACGAGTTGGGAATGGAGGGTGCCATCCTCGTGTTTGAGATTTTGAGCCCCTGGGCATGTCACTTGTCCTTCCGATAATCTTCGGTTCTGGGAGGTCGAAGATGGCTGCGTTCGACTAAGGCTACGTGGTTTTCATACTTCCGCTTGCAGTCCCTTGTTTGTGATGATCCATTATCATCCGACTCGTGTCGGTCTCTTTGTCAAGACTTCTCGTCTTGCAACTCGACCATGGGTTCGGCCGAGGAGGCATATTTATTGGCCATCTCGAAGTGAGCTTTGATTGTAGTCGGCGTCTTGCAAGTGAACTTGGCGACGAAAGGGGTATCCTTGACTCCCTTGCAAAAGGTGGCAATGACTGTCTCGTCTTTGATCTTGGGAATCGTGTTCCTCTTCTTGGAGAACTGTTTGATGTGTAGGATCGAACACAAGAATCAAGCCTACCAAAGGGGGTGAATGGTAGAAAAAAAATCAAACAACCAAATCTTTTAGCGGAAATAAAAGAACCCTAAAATTTGATGGACTAACCTACCAATCATGGTATGATCATCCTCCTGTCACCTGTCCGACCACTCACGAATCAAAGAGACACAGCTTGACAAACTATTGAATTGGATCAACTTTATTGTATCAAGATGTGTTTACAAACTGCATACAAAGCACTCCTCTCTCCCAGAACTAAACCCTAGCTTTTCTCCTCCAAAGATTAATACCTCTAGAGTCTCAACGCCTCATCTATTTATACCAAAAACCTCCTACACAAAGTAGAAGTAAAACTCCTAGTCCCACTAGGACTCAAACCCTCAATTTTCTAAACAAATACAATTTACCAAAAATAATTTCTTTCTCTCTCAAAATCGGAATCACAAGCTGAGCCGACACTTTCCCCCAAGCCAGCCTCGCTGCGCCAGTCCGACTCGGCCTGTCTGATCCTCTACATCGATCTCCCTTCTGCCATCTGTGGGCTTGCCTTCTACATGCCGCCGCGTGGGCCTGCAGCCCCATCCCCGAGCTGCTGCCTGCTGCTCCTTGCCTTGCAGCATGCGATGCAAATGCAGTACGTACACACGCAGCTACAGTACCTCGAGTACTGTAGCAACCTTCTCTTCCATTTTCGCGTTTAATTTTTCGAATTTCTCCATGATTTTTCCGGTGCTTCCCCACATAACTTGTGAAGCCTGTTGCAAAGATATTTCCACACGGTGTCCATCCACCGTGTACCATCTTGTGTCCAACCTCGTCACCCGGCATCCTTGACCATCCTAGACCTCAACTCCCCCCTGAGTTTTGTCCCAATTTCGCCGTTGACTGATGTTGATCCCAAGACAAACTGACTTTAGTCCAACCTTGTCACATGGCATCCCAACTATCGATGTTTTACACCGGCAATAAGAATATGGGGCTACTCGTGAGACCTAAACTTGATGGATTGCAAACGAACACGACATGATTTATCCTGGTTCAGGCCCTCGAGATGAGGTAATACCCTACTTCTAGCTGTTGTGTATTGTCTTTAAAGTTTCTCTGGTGAGATTTCGCTATGCCCTCGAGGGGGCACCCTAACTCCCCTTATATACCGAGGAGACAGGGTTACAAGGTAGGAATCCCAGTCGGACTCCGACCAAGAGATTTCCTTCTAGGAATACAACGTGCCCGACTAGGACTATATCCTTTTCTTATCGTACAAGGTAATATATACTGAGTCCTATTATATCCCTAATTACAAGGTTAGGCTCATCCTCTGTCCGAGTGGTCTTAATGCTTCTCATGAGATACCCGGGGCCCATGGCCTCCACAGCAACCCCTAAGACCTTCATAATTGAGTCACAGCTGATGCCGAGTGCTCATCCTCCTTGGTGAAGATTTTTCGAGTGCCTTGCTCCCGAGTACTCATCATTCGAGTACTTTTTCTCCAAGTCCTGCTTCATATCGGTTGGCAACGAGGCTATGAAGGGCTCCATGGAAAAATATGAATAGTGTGCGCCGAATAGACACACCTATTAGATGTAGCCCCTGACTTTGTACTTAATTATGAAACAATTAAACATAAAGTCAAAGTTCTTTAACCTTTTAGTCTTTCCCGAGTAGTGTATTACTCGGAAGTTAGACTCTTCAGTATCATGTCAGTTGGAAGAATTCTTGCTCAGGGCAATTTTTGGCTAAGCATGTAATCCGAGTACCACTTCATGGATTTTAACCCAATGCGTGGTCAAGTGTACTCGAGAGATACCTGCATCCCCAATTTTAATGGGGACCAGCTATTGATCCTTATAAGGATATATCCTCAATACCTGGTAAATAATTCAAATATCTAAACACATGTGTCCAGCAATTAGGCTTTCATGAAGCATATCTGATTATTTAATCGGTTTTAGTAAATAGAATCTACACTATGATTTTAACACAGCCAGCGATCGGTCCAATAGAGCATGCCATTTAGAAACTCTTATCTTGTAGCCCAGTACTAAATTAGTCGGCCCAGGCCCACTTATCAGCACAGGATTTGTACAGCGGGGAGGGAGAATAGATTCCCCCTTCTTCTCCAGTTCGCCAATCGTTTCGTCTTCCAGCTTCTGTGCCCAAATTTCGCGCTTTCCACCTCACTAGGGTTCATTGTAGCCTATGCCCCCGCTCAAGACTCACCAGATTCTGCTCTGCCGCATCCATTTCTAACCTCCACAGGCCATTCCCCCATTTTTCGCCTCTGACGATGCCGAAAGCCCTATTTGAGATCCCTGATATAACCACCGGAGTTTGGTCGATGTTGGATTGTAACCCGATGAAGCTGAAGCCACTGGAGAAGCGGTTGATGCTACAGCAGCAAGATGTTATCCACTAGCGTACCGCGGAGGGGGAGTCTATGACGGCACCCAAATCTGGTGAGACCGTTGTCTTCACTTCGTTTTTCGACCGCAGTCTTGCCCTCCCTTCTTCGGATTTCCTCCGCCAGCTTTTATCTTTCTACCAGATAGAGTTGGTGAATTTGAATCCCACCTCTATTCTTCACATCTCCATCTTCACCACTCTGTTCGAAGCTTTTCTGGGGTCAAACCCCATTTCAATCTTTTTGATACCTATTCCACATCAAACCCCAGCCGTCCAAGAACAAGATCCAAACCATTGGAGGAGTCGGTCCTCAACTCAGGAACGAGATGAAGAAAGCATATCTCAACGTCCCCCTGAAGACTTCCCTGAAGGGCTGGCATAGAGAATGGTTTTACTGTTTTAATCTCAAACCTTCTCTGCCCCCTTTCACCGGTTGTCGACCAACTGTTCTTCTCAGCTGGTCATCAGTACCAAATTATGAAAAAATAGGACAAGTGTACCAGCTGATGGAGAAGATCGATCTCTTGAAGAGCACGGGGCCGACTGGTCCCTGGGTGGCCAAGTGCTTGAATCGCCGCACCAGACCACTGAAGGCCAGGAGCCATTTTGGTTGGGACTACTAGGATAAAGATGACCCTAGCCATGAATACCCCGACGTAGCCGACAAGAACAAGGTTACTGATAGCTTGCTGGGCTTCTTCGTCAATGGGGTGGTGGAGACTGAGGACGAGGAGCGCTCCCCCAAGCCTTACTGCCAGGGCAGGCCCTGGCCATAGGTAATCTTGAAAGATTGATATTGGATTGTTATCCTTCTATGATGAATATTTGTGAATATCCGTCTTGACTTGTTCTGCAATGCATGATGTATGTCATCAAAATACTTGCAGGACTGTAAGGAGTTCAATAATGACTCCCAGGATTAGCTGGTCACAAAATTAAAGAAGAGTCTGGCCAGCCCTTCTGCCGCCCAGCCCAGCCCCAAGAGGGCTGGGAAGAAGCAAATTGAAGACCCGGGCAAGAAGAAGAAAAGCACGCCGAGTACAGCGCCAGGGAGCCTGAAGATCAAGGACCCTGTCAGTTCAGCTCCCAGGCCGCCAAGCCCGAGACCTGCACCGCCGAGATCGAGGCCTGCGCCGCCGAGATCGAGGCTAGCGCCACAAAGCAACTCGACCCCTAGTCAGCTGCGTCAGAAACAAAGCCGACTGGGACAAAATCACCACCGCCGACTACCGCGCCGACTGACCCGACAGCCGGCAGCTCTCCGCCACCGAGAAGGCTATCAAGCCCCTCGCCGACATCTTCTGGAGCTCCCCTGTGGAAGTTCAAGACTTCCAAAATGTAAGAAATCTTCAATCTTCTAAGAATCTTGAATGATATGGTAGCATCTTGATATTTGACATATTGTGCAGGAAACGAGTTGACATAGATCCCAAGGGTACTATGCCACCAGCTCCTACCACCAAGCCCATCCCAGCCGAGCCAGAACCAGTAACATCACTTGCCAAGCCAGAGGCTGCCCTAGCTACTGAAGCTAAAGTAGTCCTGAAAGCAGAGTTACCAGCGCCAGCCAACCAGGGAGCAGATGCTGAACCTGCTGCCCTAGCCCCTGAGTAGATCCCCGAAGTCCTTGCAGCTATCGAGCTCAAGGCCAGGACCCCATCGCCAGCAGTATCGTCATCTTCTGATGAAGGAAATCTCCCCAGGCTCGAAGCCCCTCTGTGCAATTTCTCAAGGACGTTTTATTGGGTCACCCCCGAGGGAGTTGCAGAGAACCACTAGCATGACGAGCAAGCAGCACTGAGAGAGCAAAGAAATCTTATGTATACTGCAATTGCTGCGTCCAAGGGAGTATAGGTACACAGCGAATCTTGCCATGTTGAGTGCTTAACAGTTCCTGTTGATCTGGTATTCTACCTTCTAACTTTGATTTCCCCTGGTTTGTACTGAGTAGAAGATCGTTGATTGCTCAAAAAAGATAAACAAAGTCCTGACCAAGCTCGTCCCCCAGTTACAACAATTGCGCCAGCTCTAGGTAGCCAAGGACAACCTGGAGCGAACCAGCCAAGAGAGGGAGACATGGCTAAGGCGGTCAGTAGACAAGCTCAGGGATGAAAACTGGTCCAGGCTGAAAAGATCAGAAGTAAGTCTTCTGTGTTGTCCTGCCGAGTGAATCCCGAGTAGATTTCACCATCATTATTAATTCTCGACTATCTTGTTGAGTTTTGACTGCAATCTTGAGTTCTTGACTGTTTTGTATTGCAGCCCCCGAAGCCAAGCTAAAAGCCCAAACAAAGGAGAGGGAAAAGCAAGACAAAAAGCTGAAGGAAGTGGAGAAGGCCAAAGCCAAGGTAGAGGCTGACTATGCTAGCAAGTCTCCTGCTTCACAATGATCTTGGCTCGACTGCTTGTTGCTCCGACAGCTTGTCTTGGCTAACAAATATTCTTGTTGATGCTTCTCAATAGCTTCAAAAGCCAATGCCCAGATTCAGTTTGACGCCTTCGCGGAAGAAATTAAAATGATCAAGGAGTCACGGGAAGTCCTTGTTGAATCCGTGAAGGGGCTCCTGGACATCATGCAGCCGCATTATCCTAGGACCAGCTCCATCACCGTCACCCAAGTGCACAGACGCCTCAGCGAAACCCTGAGTATCTTAAAGAAGTACTCGGATGAGCATTTAGCTGTCGGCGTCGCCCAAGCTCTCGCAATGACCAAATCAATCTACCCTAGGGTGGACATCGAGGCCATTGGTGAGGGTTTTGTTGAGGGGACAACTCCTGAAAAGGCGCTGGAGTTAATCAGCCAGGTGAGGCCAACCGCGGATGCAATAGCCAAAGACCTGGGCATGTAAAAACAGAACAATTATGCAGTCAGTGTCCATTGGTGAACATATATGACTTTTGTAAAGACTTTTGTAAATATCTATAAAATGCTGCCGAATACTCTCTTATTCTGAGTCGTCATTAGCTTTACCCGACTACGTAGTCTGCGCTGAGTAGATCGAGAGAAACTTAGGAAAAAACGTTCACCTCTGAGAGCTATACTCGGGCAAACTTAGCGTAATTGTTATAGAACTTTGTGACTTAGATAAAACAAGCTTGGATTTTATTAACAAGGCATATAATACATGCAGCCCCGACTCACTACTTGGTTGAGACAAGCAATGTAGTGAGTCAGAGAAAAAAATCTTTATTCATATCTATAGAGGAAATACAAGACTCAGGTATAGAAAGGACGTAGTTGTTCTATATTCCATGAGTTGTTGACTAGGGCACTGTCTTCAGTCTTTAGTCGATAGGCGCTCGGACGTGTTACCTCAGCGATAATGAACGGCTCTTCCCATAAAGGGGATAGTTTATGCCTGTTTTTGGTGGTTTATGCTTTCCTTAGGACGAGATCTCCCACCAAAAAGGCACGGCCACGAACATTCTGACTGTGATAAAGACGTAGGTCTCGAAGATACCTTGCCAACTAGATAGTTGCGATGTCCCTTGCTTCCTCCAACTGATCGAGTTCGACCAGTCGATCTTTATTTGATTTGCCTTCTGAGTGGACCCGAACTCACGGAGAGCCGAACTCCAACTCGGATGGTAACATAGCCTCAGCACCATAGACTAAGAAGAAAAGGGATTACCCTATTGCCCGACTAACCGTGGTTTTTCGAGACCAGAGAACAGATGGGAGTTCTTATACCCACCGCGCTGCATATGGTTGTAGTCAGTCGAATACTCTCGCCTTGATACCTTGTAAGACTATGCCATTGGCACGCTCGACCTGCCCATTACTCCGTGGGTGTGCCACAGAAACATAATAGATCTTGATGCCGAAGTTGTCACAGAAATCTTGAAACACGCTGCTAGTAAACTGAGTACCGTTGTCCGTTATGATGCGGTTAGGAACTTCAAATCGGTATAAAATACTCATGATGAAGTCCCTTGCCCGTGCCGTTGTTATGGTAATAACAGGTTTTGCCTCGATCCACTTTGTAAATTAGTCTACTGCGATGAACAAGTGTGTGAACCCTCCTAGTGCTTTTTTGAACGGACTGACTATGTCAAAGCCCCAAACTGCACAGGGCCAAGAGATTGGAATTGTTTGAAGCTCTTGAGCTGGAAGATGTGTTTGCCTTGCAAAGACTTGGCATCCCTCGCATGTATGAACTATGTCTTTAGCGTCTGTTACCGCAGTCAGCTAAAAGAAACCCTGCCTGTAAGCCTTTCTGACTAACGTCCTGGATGCAGCGTGGTTGCCACAAATACCCGAGTGGATCGATTGCAGAATCTGCTTGTCCTCCTCAGGTGTGACACAGCGCATGAGTACTCCTGATGCGCTACTCCTGATGCGCTTCGACGGTAAAGGTCTTCCCCGATTACAAGAAAACATTTGCTTTGACATTTAATCCGCTTGGATTCACTGCGATCTTCTGGGAGTTCGTCGTCCAAGAGGAATTTGAAAATTGGAGTCCGCTAGTCTTGAGAGATGATTAGCATTTCATTTGTTACCGAGGTAGGTTTAGCCCCCGACTGTTCAAGCACTGGTTTCTTCTTGACTGATGGCTCTAATATTTGCTCGACAAAAATTCCAGTCAGGACCACTTCTCGTTTGGGTCCCATGTTTGCCAATTCGTCTACGGCTTCGTTGTATTGTTGTAATACATGAGTTATCTCTAGCCCGTCGAACTTGTTTTCCAGCTTTCATACCTCCTGACAATATGCCGCCATATTATCGTCGAGAGATGTCCAGTCTTTCATGACTTAATTGACCACGACTTGAGAATCCCCGCATACGACCAGTCGGCGGATGCCGAGTGATATGGCAATATGGAGCCCGTGGATGAGTGCCTCGTACTCGGCAACATTATGGGAAGCTGGAAAGTGAATCTGGAGAACATACTTCAGTTTTTCACTAGTGGAAGACGTCAGCACGACGCCAGCCCCTGCACCGCCGATTCATAAGGAACCATCGAAGTATATCGCCCAGTACTCTAGCTTGTCCGTGTTTGTAGCCGTCTGGACTTCTGTCCACTCGGCCACGAAGTTAGCTAAGAACTTGAGACTTGATTGCTGTCCGTGGCTGAAAGATGATGTCAAACGTCATCAACTCGAGCGCCCATTTAGCAATTCTGCTAGTGGCCTTGCGGTTGTCTAGGACATCCCCGAATGGATACAATGTGACAATAGTTACTTGATGCGACTGAAAATAGTGCATCAACTTCCAGATAGTAATGAGTAGGCCATACAGTAGCTTCTAGACTTGAGGATATCTCATCTTGGAGTCGGCTAGGACCTCGCTGACGATGTAGACTAGCCTTTGTGTTTTCTGTATATAGCCTGGCTCTGCTTGCTCGACCACCATCACCGTGCTGACTACCTGAGTGGTTGCCGTCAGGTACAACATTAATGGTTCCTAGGACATGGGTGATGCCAACACTAGTGGTGATGTGAGAAATTTTTTGAAACCTTCGAAAGCTTGCTGGGCTTCAGGTGTCCATTGAAAATTGTCCGCTTTCTTCAATAGTTTGAAAAAGGGCATGTCCCGTTCACCAAGTCGGGAGATGAATCGGCTGAGTGCCGCCATGCAGCCTGTCAGCTTTTGGACATCCTTCTTGCTAGTTGGAGGTGCCATGTTCATGATAGCGTTAATTTTCTCTGGATTGGCCTCGATGCCTCAATGTGATACGATGAAGCCGAGCAACTTTCTAGACGGTACTCCAAAGGCACACTTCTCCGAATTCAACTTCATCTTGAATCTCCAAAGGCTTTGGAAAGTTTTCTCCAAGTCGGTGATGAGATCTTCCTTAGATTTTGTCTTGATCACCACGTCATCGACATAGGCCTCCACGTTGCGCCTAAGTTGAGTGTGTAAACACCGCTGGATTGCACGTTGATACGTTGCTCCAGCGTTTTTCAATTCGAACGACATAGTGACAAAGCAATATGCTCCAAACGGTGTTATAACAGAAATCTGCAGGCAGTCCTCCTTCACGCTGATTTGGTGATATCCCGAGTAACAGTCGAGAAAGCTGAGTAGCTCGCACCCCGTAGTTGAGTTGACCACCTGATCTATTCTAGGTAGACCAAATGGATCTTTGGGGCACACCTTATTTAAGTCGGTGTAGTCGACGCACATGCGCTATTTACCATTCTTCTTTCGGATCAAGACTAGGTTTGCCAGCCAATCCGGGTGATAGACCTCTTTGATGAACCCGGCAGTGAGAAGCTTAGTTATCTCCTCCCGAATAGCATCTTTGCGGTCTTGTGCGAAGTGTCGTAGTCGTTGTTTGACTGGTTTGGGGTCCGGCTTGATGTTGAGGGAATGCTCGATCACCTCCCTTGGTACACCAGGCATGTCGGAAGGTTTCCAAGCAAATATGTTCTTGTTCGCCTGGAAGAAGGTGACGAGCTCGTCTTCCTATTTGGGGTCGAGTCCAGTCTCGACAAGTGCAGTTTTGGAGGGGTCGAAAGGGTTCAGGAGGATCTTTTTTATTTCAGAGTCCGCTGAAATTCCCGACTTGGGTGCTTTTTTTTGCCAAAACTTGATCGTCCTCGCTTGGTGTTGTAGCGGCTAGTCGGATGTTGTCGCGCCTGACTGCCGCTTCTTGAGATTGGGCCAGCTCGTAGCTCTCCTTGTCACAGGTGAAGACTTGCTTGACATCGCTACGAAGGAAAAGCACTCCAGCTGGTCCTAGCATCTTGAGTATCATGTATGTATAATGCGGCGCTGCCATGAATTTGGCCGTCCGAGTACGATGTGATACGCGGTCTCGAAGTCGGCAACCTCGAAGCAGATATTTTTGGTGCAAAAATTATCCCACGTGCCAAAAGTAACTGGCAGAGTTATCTGTCCTAGTGGAGTGGAAGATAGGCCGGGGATTACCCCGTGGAAGGACGCTGTACTCGGCTATAGCTCGGAGCGAGAAATCTTCATCTCGTCGAGCATTTTGGCGAACAGGATATTGAGAGCACTTCCTCCATCGATGAGAACCTCCTTCAATTTGATACTTCTTATGACCGGGTCCAGGACGAGTGGATAGCATCCTGGATGAGCAACCCGATTAGGGTGGTCCACGCGGTCAAACGTGATTAGTGTTTCTGACCAACGTAAGTACTGGGGGGCGTATGTAGAGACCGAGTTAACTTCGCGTGTTGTGAGCTTATGCTTCCTCTTGGACTCGTATGCAGCCAGCCCTCCAAAGATGTGGTTGAGCTCAGCCTAGGAATCTTGGTAGTCGTCGGCTGTGCCCGAATCTATCTTATCCTTGTCTTTATTACTGCTAGATATTGAGGTTTGCTCAGAAGCAAACTTCTTGAGCATGAAGCAGTCCTTAGCCGCGTGCTTACCCTTTGGGTGGAAAGGGCATGGTCCGTTCGTCACCTTTTGGTACTCGTCTATCCTCAGGGGTCGTGGCCGAGTACGCTCCACAACAGCCACCACGTTGTCCGACTTGCGCTTGTGGATGCCGGACTTGTTCTGTGCTGGCTCGTCGTTGTCTTTTTTGTCCTTCTGCTGGGGCTCCTTTTTATCATCCAGTGCCTCGGCAACTGCGTCGGCCGAGTTGGCGTATTTGTTAGCCATGTCAAATAGAGCCTTGACAGAAGAGGGAGGTTTCCAAGTAAACTTGACGATGAACGGGTGTCCCTGACTTCCTTACGAAAAGCGGCAATGATGACCTCGTCCTTGATCTTCAGGATTGAATTCCTCTTCTCTGAAAACCTCTTGATGAAATTACGAAGAGACTCGTTCTTCCTTTGATGGCACTGATACAGGTCGTACTTGGAAGATGGCCTCTTGTACATTTCTTGAAAATTGGCGATGAAACGTTCCCGAAGTTCTCCCTAGGAGCTGATTGATCTCTTAGGAAGTCCTATTAGCCATGTTCTCACCGAGTCGGCTAGAGCGACTGGGAGGTAGTTAGCCATAGCCTTACGATCTCCTTCAGCAGCTCGGATTAACAGAGTGTAAACTGTGAGCCAGGACTCAGGGTTGGTCTTTCCATCGTATTTTTCAATTCCAGTCGGCTTGAAGCCTGACGGCCAGTCGACTTGTTGCAGCTCGTGGGTGAAGGCCTGTTACACCATGAGTTTCCCCTTAAACAGAGCCACACAAAATATATTAAAGAAAAAAGCCTCAAAGAAATTATTTTCAAAGGCCAAGGAAATTAATTAAATAAGTAAAATGCAAAATAATAAATTATCTTAGTTGAGAATATTTTTCCTATATTCTCCTGGCCAAAATACACTAACATGATTTTTATGGGAATTTTTAGAGCACTGAAAGCAATTTTAATAAATCAAAACAAATTATCAGAATTAAAATCCTTCTGAAAATTCTCTTTTTCATCTTCCTTTCCTTCCTTTTCTCTTTTCCTTTTTCTTTCTTCCCGCTGGGCCACGGCCCAGTTCTGTGTCTCGGCCTGCTACAGCTCACATCGCCTCGCGCCTATCCCCGCTCCTCCTCACTGACTGGCCAGGCCCGGCTGCTAGCCGCGTCGGCTCACCTCGCCTGTTGACACGTGAGGCCAGGACCCACATGTCAGACCCATCTTCATCCTCCAGCCAACTTGGCCGAAGGGGATCGGCTTCCCTGAGCATCAGATTTTTGCCCGTCCCCGCTCCCCCGCGCCTTGACCCTTGATTCAAATGCAGCGGACCAAGTCCCCACCTATTTCCCCCACCTTCTCCGCCCCTCTCGCCCACGACCGCGGTTGAATCGCACCCACTAGCCGTCACGGTCGCCGCCCTCAACCCTATGAAATTTGGCCAACTCGGCCACAAACTCCCGCAGCCGAGTACATATAAACCCTCCCCGTGCTCCGCTCTCACTTTCCCCTCAGTTGCCCATGCCTGCCGAGTACCCAAACCCCCTCGTGCCGAGCCCCCGAATCGTCGCCGCGCTCTGCCGACTCCAGTCGCACGTCGCCGTCGCTACAGCCATCGCCGACTACCACGCTCGTGCTCGCTAGCTTCGCTGCACCCCGCTGCGTCCTGTCCCACAACCAGCCGTCTCGGATTCCCGCCGGAACTCCATCCTCTCTGTCATCCCCTTTCGGTAAGCCTCTCTGCCGACAGTCGGCCACAGATTTCCGTCGACCCACTTGATCTTCTTCTCTCCTAACACATTCTACACCTTCGCCAGGTCCTCCCGCATCTCGTTCGTGCCTCCGTCGTCGATTTGAGCTGCCGAAACGCTGTCACCGTCAACATCCTGAATCTCGTTGCCACTAATCCTCTCTGCTCGCCGCCGTTCGCCGCTCTCCGTCAATCGCCGCACCTCGGTGAGCACTCGGCCGCATTCCTCACCTCCTCCGCCACTCGCCTCTGCCCTCCGCCGCGTCGGATGGTCGCCGGTGGCGACCATCGGGCCGCGCTCGCCGTCGCCGGCTGTGCACGCCAGCGGGGCACGTTCCTGACTTGGTTTGAGCCATCCGATCTGCCTCGGCAGATAGGGACCGCTCGTGTGCCTATGTCCACGATCGCACGCGCGTGGACTGCGTCCACCATGCGCCGCACTCTCATACGCCACGGACCTGTGGGCCCGCCTATCGGCGCCGATTCCCCATGGTCTGCTGATACATTAATCCTTGTTAATGCACAATAAATCGTTTAGAAATTGTTTTTGCATAGAAAAATCACAATAAAACTTCTAAAATTCATAACTAATTCATTCGAGCTCCGATTAATTCCGTTCAAATTTCATTAAATCTAGAAAAATGCCAAGAATCCATTAAAAATACTTTTAGCCACTGTTTCAGTGTCCACATGTATTGTTTTTAATTGTTTGTGCGTTATTTGCTTTAGAAAGCGACGTCATCGATCCTCTAGTTTACTACGAAGTCGTTGCCGAATTCGCCGAGCCGGAGCAAGGCAAGTCGTATCGTTTTCTTGATCATGTTGTGCCCATTTATTGCAAATGATTTGTTTTAAATTAATAAACATGCATTATTTCATCAATTCATGTGGGAAGGGTGACCTATATACATGCAAATTTAATTGCTCTGACTTTATTCCACCTATACACCTTTGTAGCTGGTAATAATATAACTAGAGGTTATTGTTAGGATGCTTAGCCCTGCTTAGAAACCTTTAGCTCACATGGGATTTAAATACTTCAATTTACATTTATGGTTCGACTCAATATCGAAAAATGGAACTTTGGATATGTTGATGTTAAATTACTAAAATTTGACCTAAATGGTGGGCTGTGGGTGCATGGTTTTGTTGGTCGCATCCATGGCAGTTAAGGACCGGTTCGCGGGAACCCCTTGGGCAAATACTCATACATTCCACAAGCCAGCGTGGGCAACGACTGGGCTTGTAGCATCTCTTCTCCTTTTCCTAGGCACTGTTGATGAGAATGGGCGCGATGAAGTTGGGTCAACTTGGGGTTGGGTTGATCGGCTTTCGGATCCATTGTAGCGCAAAGGGGCTAGCCTGGCCGATATGGGGTGTCCTGGCGCCAGGTGCAACCTCAGCGTGGTGCGGATGGTTGGGAAGAGGTTGCATGAACGATCCTGTCACAGCCTCTCACGAGATGTCGTGGTGATACGCCAGCATACGAAAACGTGTGTGGGGCTGTCTTGTGGGTACAGTTGTACACCTCTAATCAGAGTAAATCTATTCGAATAGCCGCGCCCGCGAATATGAGCGATTGGTCAAGACTCACCGTGATTAGTCTTACCCTTACTTAATTAAGTTGACTTAATGAAACTGGTATAGTTCAGGTGGATGGTTGGGCTTGGTTAATATGGTGTAACGTTAATCAGTGGAAGATTAATATTGTTTAATTAATCAACCTTTTCACCGTTTACGAACTACTACTGTTTGCAACTGCTTTTACACAAATAAACCTCTAGCCTATCTTTGTCTTCCGTGCATTGTACATATTTGTGGGTATGATTTTGTGGAGGCCATAGGCCCTGGATACCTCATGACAAGCATATAGGCCACTCGGACAGAGGATGGGCCTAGCCTTATAATTAGGGATATAATAGGACTCGACAAACTTAACCTTGTACGACAGGAAAAATACAGTCCTAGTCGAGCACGTTGTATTCATAGAAAGAGATCCCTTGGTCGTAGTCCGACTGGGACTCCTACTTTGTAACCCTATCCCCCAGTATATAAGGGGAGGCAGGGCGCCCCCTGAGGGCAGAAGAAGAAATCTCACCAGAGAAACCTCAAAGAAAATACACCACAACTGGACAGAGGGTATTATCTCATCTCGAGGAACTGAACCAGTATAAACCTTTCATATTCCTTTGCAGTCCATCAAGTTTCGGTCTCACGAGTAGCCCTATATATTTATTGCCGGTGTAAAACATCGACAGATTTGTTGAGTACTGTGGGTGGTACTCAGTCTTGCTCCTTTTTCTCCTCTCAGTGATGGAGTACATGTCCGACAAGGATCAGCAAGAGAACTAGACTGGCTCCGCCGTTAAGATGCTTGTGGAATGGAAGCCTTCGCTTGGCTAGTTGTATATAGACTTTATTTGTTTTTACCGCTGCATTTATGTAAGACCATTTTATTCTATTTGTAAGACGCACTCTGTATAGCAACTTGGTATTGTGTACCCTGACTTTCCTGGACAGGGATTTAATACACAGAAATGTTCAGAATTCTGGTTAAGAATTTCTGGACGTTACAAGGTTGGTACACCTTCATCTGTGTGAGGACTCCGACTTCGACTATGGCGGTGAAACTGCTCATGGTGGAGGCCGAAGCACTCATTCCCGTCTTCTAGTTGGTGACGCTCATCTGCCTCGTGTTCGGGGTGTCATGCATTGATGTCTTGCCGAAGATCACGTCGTAGTCCGCCTCGGACATCTTGGTTATCTCGACGGTCATCTTGATATCGGTGCCGCCGGTCGTTATTGTGGTTGCCGAGTGACGTGTGGCGTGACTCCGTGTGCGGCTGACTAGAGCCGGTGTGGGTGCCATGGGCCCCGGGTACCTCATGACAAGCCTATGGGCCACTTGGATAGAGGATGGGCCTAACCTTGTAGTTAGAGATATAGCTAGATTCGGCGGAGTTCGCCTTGTATAGAAAGGAATATACAGTCCTAGTCGGGTGCGTTATATCTCTAAGGGGAGATCTCCTAGTCGTAATCCGATGGGGACTCCTACCTTGTAACCTTGTCCCCCAGTATATAAGGGGAGGCAGGGTGCCCCATGAGGGCAGGTGCACACAAGTTCATCAGAACTACCACCGTAATTCCATAAAGGAATACATACAAACTGGATGTAGGGTATTACCTCACAACGAGGGCCTGAACCAGTATAAAATCTCTCTGTGTTCCTTTGCAATCCACCGAGTTTCCATCCGCCGACTAGCCCCATATATTTATTGCCGGTGTAAAACATCGACAGTTGGCGCGCCAGGTAGGGGCCTCGGCGCGATCTACATCTACAAGCTCGATGGATCCAACAACCGGAGTCGATGGCGGCAAATTCTCTCCCGAAGATACAATCTCATTCGGAAGCCTCGACTTCACCGCCGACATGTTCGGCAATCTCACCTTGGCCGACACGGACCCGATCCAACCGGCCGAGGAACCAGCCGACTCCGCGCTAGTCGACCCACACGACGCTGCGGCAATCTTCGACGACATGCTGCGGCGATCTCCTATACGCCCGAGCCCAGGGACAACTCTTCCTTCAGTGTTCGACTCGGACTCGGTTTCGAGCCGGCGAGATCGGGCCGAGAAGGGAGGAGATCGTCAATTTCCCGTTCGGACTCGGAGACGCGCGGATATCTACAATCTACATCCGACGCGGAAACCCGATCCCCTGGAGTTCGACTCGGATACGGCCCCGAGCCGCTCGAGATCGGATCTAGGGAGGTCGGAGTTACACTCATCCCCATCAACCATCCCGACTTCGACTCGAAGTCGGACTCCGACTTCCAGTCGGACTATGACTCTAAGTCGGACAGCAGCTCGGCAAGCTTCTCTCCGCCACGAGAAATCTTCATGGCATCTAAAGGCTCTACTCCTACTCAGGAATCACGCCGACTACACGAGCAACAAGAGGAGGAAGCCTGCCGACTGCAAGAACAACAAGAGGAAGAAGCGAGACGCCGACATGACGCCCTACGCAGGGCTGGGCGAACCGCTCAGCAACAAACCCTCCAAACAAAAGTCAGCGACCACGACGTCTTCATCACGCCACAACAGAACGTCGTGGCCGCCGCGACCCTACTAGACACGGTGCAACTTGGGCCTGATCACCAGGCCACCCCGACGATCGCAAGGATAAAATCCCTGCTTACCGCTGCTGCATGTCAGCAGCACCAGCAGTCGGGTGATACCCTCATACCGACCAACCGGTCGACATTCCCAACGGCAGTCTCATCTACCTCAAAGCGACGCCGAGCGGCTGGCTTCAGTCAGCTGCATACGGAGGCACGTCAGGCGTCACTCGGCAGCCCCAACGACGACTGGCGACGTCAAAGCAACCGTCGGGATGATCAGGACCTTCGAGGCCGACAACGACGTGATCTTCGGCAGGACATCAACGCTCGACACCGCAAACGAGAAGATGATGAGCAACGCCAACCGGAAGACGAGAACGAGCGTTTCGGTCTCCACCACGAGTGGTTTTGCCGCCGTAGTCGGGGTCGGAGTCCTCATGAAGATGAAGGAGTACTGGCCTTCACCCAGGAGCTACAACAGGTCGACTGGCCATCGGGTTTCAAGCCTACAGGAGTCGAAAAATACGACGGCAAGACCAATCCCGAGTCTTGGCTCACGGTCTATACTACGGCGATCCGAGCAGCTGGAGGAGATCACAAAGTCATGGCTAACTACCTCCTGGTCGCTTTAGCCGACTCAGCGAGGACATGGCTAACAGGACTTCCCAAGCAATCAATTAGCTCCTGGGGAGAACTCCGAGAACGCTTCATCGCCAACTTCCAGGGGACATACGAGAGGCCATCTTCCGAGTACGACTTATATCAGTTGCATCAAAGGAAGAACGAGTCTCTTCGTGACTTCATTAAGAGGTTTTCTGAGAAGAAGAACTCAATCCCTAACGTTAAGGATGAGGTCGTCATCGCCGCCTTTCGAAAAGGAGTCAAAGACACCTCGTTCATCAACAAATTCACACGGAAGCCTCCCAACTCTGTCAAGGCTTTATTCAACATGGCGAACAAATACGCCGACTCAGCCCATGCTGTTGCTGAGGCCCTTGAAGATAAAAAGGCATCCTGACAGAAGAAGCGGGAGGGCACCAACGACGCGGTCCCGACTAAAGCCGGGAATCACAAACGCAAGTCAGACGGCTTCATTGTGGCAGTCGGTCACAATCGTCTTCGACTTTCAACAACTGAAGATTATCAGAACAACAAGTGACATGCTCGGGGGCTCACAAGCTCAAATGCAAGGATGGCATCCCCACTCCGAAATACCGAATAGCTAAGTCGCTTCCTGATAAATATTTCTTCACTCGGCCTTGCCAATGCCGCTTACACCTAATAGGTGCACAAGCTGCACTCTTCTCTGTTTTTGCTCTTAAATGATTGCAAAAGTACTCAAGTAGCATAAATCCTGATCCGTGAAACTTTGCTCCATGAAAGACGAACTCAAGTCACCCAAAACGCGTGTCTGGGAAAGAGCCATGAGCCAACTCCCGACGCTAGGGGGCTATGACTAGTCGGGCAGAGTGTTTAAACGTAAGGGGTCAACTACTTGGGGAAATTAATATCAAAAAGAGGAAGAACTCGTATTTACATATATTGTAAAATACATTTTATTCGGGTGATTATTTTCATCATCAGATGCTACTCATCCGATATCTTTATATTGCAGGCCCAGCTCCGGATATGCGTGACAGGAACTCAGGGCTGCGAGCCCATCTCCTACGCTCGGGGGCTGGACAAGTCTGCCAAAATACACTCGGGATGCTCCATGAGGGCTACTAACCGAGTACTTGCACCAGTCGGGATGTCATCTTCCCCGACTACGCTCCATGCGAGCTAATAATCGACCTCCGGCGCCAGTCGGGGCTGTGTACTACTCGGCTAAGTAGGGTACGCCCCATGAGGGTCGCCAGCCGAATCCTACACTAATGCTAGGTTCGGGTACCTTATTTGGTCACAGCTCTATCAGGTTGGGTACGCCCCATGAGGGTCGCCAGCCGAATCCTATGCTAATGCAAGGTTCGGGTGCCTAGCTTGGCTATACACTCTGTTGGATAGGGTATGCCCAATGAGGGTCGCCAGCCGAACCCTCTGCTAATGCAAGGTTCGGGTACCTTGTTCGGCTTTACCCAAGTCAGAGAAGACTTGCATCGTCAAAGTGCATCCGGAGTTCTCATGCACTGCGTCACACCTGAGGAGGGCAAGCAGATCCTACAATATACCCACTCAGGCTTATGTGGCAACCAGGTTGCATCCAGAATGTAAGTCGGAAAGGCTTGCGAATAAGGATTTCTCTGGCTGATTGCGGTTATCGACACCAAAAAACTCATCCTGACATGCGATGGATGATACTTCTATAGAGCTATGCCGGATAGGTCGGCTCAGGCCGGCTTATTTGGTAGCAGCCACTAAGATATGAGTTCCTACAGTAGCATGCTCCATGTGGGCCACCCGCAGGCTGAGTTGAAACTATAGCGCTGGTGCTACCAACAGGAACCGATGAGGTAAACAGATATGCTTCATGAGAGCCTTATTGCTAAACATATATGTTTGGGTATCTGTTTTATCCACCAGGTCTCAAGGATATATCCTTACAAGGATCACAAGCTGGTCTTCATTAAAATTGGGGATGCAGGTATCTTTCTCGGGTACACCTGACCACGCCATGGATTTATTTTCATAAAGTGGTACTCAGCCTACATGCATGGCCATCAGTTGCCATGAGCAACATTATTCCCACTGACATGATGTGGAAGAGTCTAACTTTCGAGTAGTGCACTACTCGGGAGAGACTATAAATTTCTCATTCCCGCTGACATGATGCGGAGGAGTCTAACTTCCGGGTGGGACGCCACTCGGGAAAGACTATAAACCTCTTTTCCAGCTGACATGAAGCTGAAGAGTCCCATATACGAGTAACATCTTACTCGGCAAGACTATAAACGCATATTCCGACTGACCTGAAGTCGAAGAGTCCTATATACGAGTAGTATCCTACTCGGCAAGACTATAAATCATATTCCGGTTGACATGATACCGAAGAGTCTCATGTACCAGTAGTAATCTACTCGGGAAAGACTACAAGGTTAAAGATCTTTGACTTCATGTTTAATTGTTTTCACAATTAAGCACAAAGTCGGGGGCTACACCTAATAGGTGCGCCTATTCGGCGCACACTATTCCTACATCTACATGGAGCCCTTCATAGCCTCGCTGCCAGCTGACATGAAGCAGGACTCGGGAGAAGCAGCACTCAGACAAAGAGCACTCGGGAGCAATGCACTCGGGAAGACTTCACCGTGGAGGATGAGCACTCGGCATCAGCTGTGACTCAACTATGAAGGTCTTGGGGGCTACTGTGGGTGCCATGGGCCCCGGGTACCTCATGACAATCATATGGGCCACTCGGATAGAGGATGGGCCTAGCCTTGTAGTTAGAGATATAGCTAGATTCGGCGGACTTCGCCTTGTATAGAAAGGAATATACAGTCCTAGTCGGGTGCGTTATATCTCTAAGGGAAGATCTCCTAGTCGTAATCCGATGGGGACTCCTACCTTGTAACCTTGTCCCCCAATATATAAGGAGAGGCAGGGTGCCCCATGAGGGCAGGTGCACACAAGTTCATCAGAACTACCACCGTAATTCCTCAAAGGAATACATACAAACTAGATGTAGGGTATTACCTCACAACGAGGGACTGAACCAGTATAAAATCTCTCTGTGTTCCTTTGCAATCCACTGAGTTTCCATCCGCCGACTAGCCCCATATATTTATTGCCGGTGTAAAACATCGACAGCCGACCGCTCGGCGTCGCGTTGAGGCGGATGAGATCGCCGTTAGAGAAGCCACCTTGTTGGACGGTATGAGAGTGTCACCCGACTGTTGACGCCATTAGCATGCAGCAGCGGTGATCATGGCTTTAATCCTTACTATCGTTAGGGTGGCTTGGTGATCAGACCCAAACTGGAGTGTATCTAGTAGGGTTGCAGCGGCCACAACATTCTGTTAAGGAGTTATGAAGACATCGTGGTCGCCGACTCGGGTTTGGAGGATTTCCTGTTGAGCAGTCCATCCAGCCTTGCGTAGATTATCGTTGCGAGCATCGCTCTCGGCCTGCAGGCGTCTTGCATCTTCCTCTTGCAAATCACGTAGTCGGTGAGCTTCCTCTTCTTGCAAATCACGTAGTCGGCGTGCCTTGAGTAGGAGTTGAGCCCTTGGACGTCATAAAGACTTCACGTGGTGGAGAAAAGCTCGCCGAAGTGCTGTCCGACTGAGAGTTGAAGTTGGAATAGTTGAGGGGGGTAATAACGACCCCAACCTCCCTAGATCCAATCTCGAGTGGCTCTGAGCCATATCTGAGTTGAATTCTAGGGGATTGGGTCTGCCGCGTCAAATGCTGATTGAAGTTATCCGCGGCGTTGCCGAGTCCGAACGGGAGATTGATGATCTCCTCCTCTCTTAGCCCGATCTCGACTGGCACAACACCGAATCCGAGTCAAACACCGAAAGAAAGAGTTGTCCCTAGACTCGGGCATGTTGGAGATTGCCGCAGCATGTTGCCGAAGATTGCTATAGCGTTGCGTAGGCCAACCGGCGCAGAGTCGGCTTGGTCCCTAGCCGATCGGATCAGATCCAAGTCGGACAGGATAAGGTTGCCGAAGCTGTCGGTGACGAAGTCGAGGCTCCCGAAGGTGATTGTTTGCCCGAGGAAGAAGTTGATGCCGTCGACTCCGGTGATGAGATCCATCAGGCTTGTTGAAATTGATCTCGCCAATGCCTCTACCTGGCGTGCCAACTGTCAATGTTTTACACCGGCAATAAGAATATGGGGCTACTCGTGAGACCTAAACTTGATGGATTGCAAAGGAACACCAGACGATTTATCCTGGTTCAAGCCCTCGAGGTGAGGTAATACCCTACTTCCAGTTGTTGTATATTGCCTTTGAGGTTTCTCTGCTAAGATTTCGCTATGCCCTCAAGAGGGCACCCTGTCTCCCCTTATATACTGAGGAGACAGGGTTACAAGGTAAGAATCCCAATTGGACTCCAACCAAGGGATTTCCTTCTAGGAATACAACGTGCCCGACAAGGACAATATCCGTTTATTGTCGTATAAGGTAATATATGCCGAATCCTATTGTATCCCTAATTACAAGGTTAGGCACATCCTCTGTCCGAGTAGCCTTAATGCTTCTCATGAGGTACTCGGCGCCCATGGCCTCCACACCAACCGTGCTAGACCTCAGCTTCTCCCTAAGCGTAGTCCCGGTCCTTGCCACTAACCAAGGTTGATCTCAAGTCACCTGCACACCAATAGACATAACAACCGTTTCTGGACACAGATATCGCAACCTGACCCACATTAGTCACACGCATTCACACCAACATCCACATATATTTACAAACTAAAATTCCATTAAACAAATCTTTTTCAAAGCCAATTGTTCATCACAAAATATTAATCATCACAATGATTTTACTTGATGACGTCCTGGAGCGACTCATTCTTCTTCTGATGGATCTAATACAAGTCGAACTCGGTGCGTGGCCTTTCTTAGGTGCCTTAAAAGTTGGCTACGAACCGGTCGTTGAGTTCTCCCCAGGAATCAATTGACCCTCTCGGATGCCCCGTTAGCCAAGTCCGTGCCGACTCTGCCAAGGCGACTAGAAGATAGTTGCCCATTGCCTTGTGATCTCCTCCGGCAAGTCGGAATACCAAAGTGTAACCCATGAGCCAGGACTTGGGATAAGTTATGCCATCGTACTTGTCGATTCCGGTCAGCTTAAAACCAATTGGCCAATCGACTCGGTGTAGCTCGGGCGTGAAGGCTAAAATTCCATCATCCGAGTGGCTTCTATGATCGGGGGATCGTCGGGGTGGGTTTTGGCTCCCAGGCTAAAACGGTTGTGGTGGAGGCCGAACTAGTCGCACTCGTCTTCTAATTGGCATCATTCATCTTTTTCGTGTTCACAACAGCGAGCTTGAATATCATGGCGGAGATCACGACGTGGTTGATCCCTGATGTCCCTGTCGCACCAGTCGTAGTCATCGCGGTGTCATCATTGGTCGTCATCGCAATTGAATTGTGATCCGCTTGGTTGCTTGGACAGTTTCCGACTGGATGTGGCCGCCAGACATCTGCTTGTGGACCTTGGGGTGGCAGCGTCAGACATCATCTTGCTTGATGAGAGAACCAGGGTCCTGGAGTCTTCCTGGTTGTGTTGCACCGCTGCTTCTGCTACTATGGCTTTTATCTTTGCGATTGTTGGCGCTGCCATGTGGTCAGGTCCCAACCGCAACATGTCAAGTAGAGTTGCTGCGGCCACGACATTCTGTTGTGGAGTAACAAACACATCATGGGTGCCTATCCTAGTATGGAGGATGTCTTTTTTTCTTGCCGCCCGGCTTCGCACAATTGATGGTTGCGCGTCGTTTGGCTTGTTGGCGTCTGTCTTCCTCCTTCTTTTGCTCACGCAGTTGGTGAGTTTCTTCCTCCTGTTGGTCACGTAGTTGGCAAGCTTCCTGACTCGGGCTCGGATTCCCTTTTGACGCCATAAACACCTCACGAGGAGGTGAAAAGCTTCCAGTACTGTCCTTCGACTCATCGTCGAAGTCAGAGAATTGGAGCCAAGTGATGATGACCCCGACCTCCCTAGATCCGGACCCAACTGGCATAGGGCCATATCCGAGCCAGACTCTAGGGAATAGGGTTACCTTCGTGTCGTTGGATGGAGGATACCGCCTGAGGATGGTGTGGAAGACGACTGCGACATTGGTGAGGCCGAGTAAGAGTTTGACGATCTCATCTCCCCTAAATTCGATCCCGATTGGTGAAGCCATGTCCGAGTCGAACCCTAGGAAAGTGAGTTGCCTCCGGCCCTGTAGATCGAAGTTGTCGCCGAAGCATGTTGTTGAAGATTGCCGCAACGTTGCCAAGGCCAACCAGTGTGTGGTTGACCGAATCTCTCTCCGATCGGTTGGTCTCTGACTCAGAAAGAGAAAGGTTGCCAAAGGCGTCAGCAAAAATGTCGAGGCTCCCGAAGCGGAAAGCCTATTCGGGAGCGAAGGTGATGCCGGTGACTTTGGAGATTGGATCCATCGAGCTTGTTGAGATGATCTAGGCGCTTTTCCTACCTGGCATGCCAACTGTCAATGTTTTGTATCAGCAATAATGAATATGGGGGTATACGTCAGACCTAAAGCTAGATGATTTGAAAGACAAAGAGATTTAGATAAGTTTAGGCCCTCAGCAAGAGGTAATAACCTACTCCTGTTTATGGTGGATGAGTTGTTCCCCCAAGGAGATTCCCTGCCCGTCTTATATAGGTCAAGCAACGAGGGTTACAAGATAAAAAACACCGTCGGATACGACCCAAGATTCCCTTATCTATACATAAAGTACTCGGCTAGGATTATATTCCTTTCCTTGTTGTCCAAGGTAACATGAAGCCGAGTACTACTCTATCTCTAATTACATAACCCGGCCCACCTCCTCTAAGGGTACCCAAGACCCTTGTCCTATATAAAATAAATCCTTGAACAGATTGGAATGATGATCCGAATATCATCAAACAAAGCTTGCTGCAAACGAGTTTGAGATAAAATTGGTCGAAACCAATATTGCTTAGGCCTGTAAGCTTAAAGCATATGAAGAATGGAACCATAATACATCAGAAGAATAGTATATAAAAATGTATAGGTTCCACGGATACAGTTCACCAACCTTAGCAAGCAACATGGCTCGAACTTTGTCCAAACCCAAAACCATTATTAAGAAAGATAATGAAATGTGTGTCACACCGATATTAATGGATTATAGAAAATCTAAAAGTCGTGAAAAAATCCAACAAGACTTGGGCCATTGGATCATCACTCGTATCACCATTCTAGAAAAATGTGATCAAAGAAGTGAGATGATTTATACTTAGAGACGCAAACTTCAGGGGGAGAATTTTGCTCATCCATTAGCGAAAGCTTGACCCGAAGGATCAAGTACCCAAATCGGTTTTGAAATCGAAAAAAGAATTGGGTGGATTGTACTCTTTTTCTTTTGAATAAGTTTTTCTGCAGTTCCTTATCAAGGTTTTAATGAGACAATCCATGCGATATAACATACGTATGCTATGTACTCTTTCTCCAATTTTTTCCACTGGGTTTTCTAGAGTTTTAACGAGGCACTAGAAAGTACACGCGGCTTTGCCGCGTGCTAATATATATGGGCTAGTCCAATTGGATCAATGATCTATATAAATATGGTCCAGCCCAGTTATTCTTACAACAGGGGGATATCTTCCACATCTGCAGTAAACAGTAAGTGTTTAAATAAAACATTTATTCTAAACTCAAGGTATCAAACTTAGAAAAAGTAAAAACAAAAAGAATATATTTGCTGATCACTTAATTGCATATTGTAGTTAGCATATTATATTGTTTTATGAAAATGATAAGCCTATAATGTAGAATGATGTTTGCTTGTATTAACAATTAATAAATTATTTGTATGCTTAGGACTGACAGGAAAGTGACCTGAATGGTTTTCTTTCAACAATGTGGTAAAGGCGGCCTGGCGCATAGAGACACCTTGGATCTCTCAACATCGCACTTTCAGGTATACAAGTGTCTATATGGCACCTTCCACATAAAAGGCCAAATATCAAATTTACACATGTTGGCAATATCTGGTGGTGGAATTGACTCACCTGAAGAATAAATATGCTTCAGAGTTCAGAAGTGAGACACAGACTAATGGAGGGCCCGCATAAAAGAAAAAGTTGGACTATTCAGAGGTGTTGAAAGAGAGTTAATTTTATGGAGGTCAGTATTCTAAGAATTAATTGAGATTGAGGTGTAATTCAATCACAACAAATTGGAAGAGTGAATCTTTGGGTGTTTCTATGAGGATCCAAGGTAATAATTGTGGTGGACTGTCTCAAAGACTAAGAAAAACAAAGACTGAAATATATTTCAAAAGAGGAAGATTTTACTGAAATTTTCGGGAGAAAAGATGGAATTCCTACCGAGAAATCCAGCGATTAAGCTAGAATCAACCAACCACCGCAATCGCAGCATCCAAGATCAAGAACTTCCGTACCAAACACCACCGATTTTATCGCAACTAATTCAGTTCTATGTTGTCCAGAAAAGACGCAACACACACCCCACAATATAATTATCGCTCATTAGTAATATATAGTTAAACTTTATATAACTGTATGAATGAATACATAGAAAGATAGGTTGTCTACTGTTTTAACCTTTTCTGTACTTTGTTTGCTCCTGTTTGTTCTTTATTGTTTCCCGAGCCTAAATAAAAAAACAAACGATTTGTTAGTATAAGCTATTAATCTTTTGCTACATTGCAAGTGCAGTGTAATCTCACAGAATAAGAACATGGCCCATTAATAACGTTCCAAATCTAACAGGATTAGCATTCAGCATGTGCCTTAGTTCTTGTTTCATGGGGCTATTTCTCAAATTGCTACATTTTTCTTGTGGGAATGTCATAATACTACCAGCAAACAGGTAATATTGTTGGCTAAAAATGGATGCTTAAATATTGGGAGCCAATTTGTTTGCATTTCAGAGCAGAGAAGATTGCATTATTTGTTTTCCTATAAGTATGTAATTGTTGAGTTGCAAGTACTCTTATAGAACTCTACTGTTGTACTATATGCTGACAGTAATATACCACCTTGTATATCTTATTTATGTGCTACTGTCGCAAAATAAACTTTGCGTTTGAAACCAGCATGCTTATATAGTAGTGGAGCAGTGGTCTGATAATTGGTAGAAAATACATTACTCTAGACTCACGAGCAATTCAATCAATGCTCTTGCTGACACGGTGACATCACCAATTACCCGATGATGGCAGGATTAAGAAATTTAGGAGCTTAAATTTCATGGTGAGAAACTTCTACGATGACTGTACTATACCCATAAACTTCAAAAAAACTAATGTTTATTTTCTTGAAAGCATGCATATGACATACAAATATACAGAAGATTAGTGTCAGTTAAAATCTCTAGTCCAAATCAACCTTTAAGATATGAGTTGGTCTTCTCTTTACAGATTTTGAAGTGCAAAAAAGAAATCAGCACAGCTTAACCACTACTGTCCTCTTCTTGATAGCACCATACAGGGACATTGGACTGGGTAAACAAGCTTTCCCTTTCTCATGACCATCAGAAAGCAGTAACTAAAGCATATTTCACGTACTTATGCAGGTGCAGCTACAGTTTTACAAACTTTACATAGTTTGTTATGAAAAGAAATGGAGATATTAGAACATGAATTCTGGATCTTTGCTTCTTCTGAAAATCTATCAAATTTCTGGAATTCTAACAGAAAACAGAGGTTCTAAATGTATAAGCCAACAGCTAATGATATTATAAACAGAGTATCTAGGGCTGTAATCAAGCTTGGAGAAAAAAGTACTTAAAAAAGAACACCCTGTGAGCATAAAGATGAATCCATGAAAATATGGAGGTAAAACATTTGAACAGACATTTTGGTAATAAGTTTCTAGAATTTTCAATATTTTGCCAATAACAAATCTATGCATTTTATCTACATTAAAATCACTATCTACTACATATCATAGTAAGGGCCTGTTTGGCAGGGCTCTAGCTCCTAGATTCTGGTTTGGTGGAGCTGGAGCCCAACCAAACGGTCCAGCTCCAGCAAAAAATGGATCAGATCAGGCTGGAGCACTCCTAAAAAAAGAACTAGCAAGTTGGAGCGGGTCTCTGCCAGCTCCATGGCTCCAACTCCGTCCATTTTACATATGTACCCATAGAAGTTGTATTGTAATTACCCGTAAATGCCACTGATATATCCTCCCTCACCCCCTCCCAGAGGCACAGTGGCCTCTCTCCCGATCTCTCCCAAATCCGTCTCTTGACTCCTGCGCGGGCTCTAGCGGGCAGAGGGGAAGCAGGCAGCGGCCGCCGGAGAGGGAGCAGGCGGCGGCGGGAGCAGGCGACGGCGGCCGGAGGGGGAGCAGGCGACGGCGGCCAGAGGGGGCAGCTCTCCCGACCCCATCTCTCCCTTTCTCGTCTCTCCCGAAACCCCACGGAGTCCCGACCCCGTCTCGCGGGCTTCCTTCGGCGCACCAGCAGAGCAAGCGGCGGCGGAGGGCGGCGCACAGGCTGGGCCCTCGCTGCATCCTCCTCTGCATCCCCTCTCTGCACGGTGCACGGGCGACGGAGGGTGGTGCACGGTGGCTGTGTGCGGCGCACGGTGGCGGTGGGCGACGCAAGGCGGCTGACGGCATTTGATTGTTGAAGGTAATTTTTGCCCAAACCCTAAAATTTCTCCTACCTCTTCCCTTCATTTGTGGCTAATTTCTATGGGAATGATTGATTGATTAGGTTGATTGGTTGCGATTTTGCAACGAACAAATGGGGGAAAATTCAGATCCTGATTGGTTGCCTGATCTTTGGAAATCTAGTCAGGCAATCTGAACTGAAATGCATCATCTTGCTCCTGGACCAATAAAAAACTAGTTGTTGTGTTCCTGAGAGAGTGAAGCTGAAAATCTGAGAAGTATTTAGATGAGGTTTTGCACTTTCAGAGTTCTGCCCAGATGTAAATTGTAATGCACATTGTGGGAGAGCTCTTTACCGATTATCTGGTATTATAGTACACGTTGTTTTTTATGTTTCATGCTATGAAAACATCTGAAGTATCAGGATGCTGGCGCTCTGAATCTTTGCCACATGTTTCCTTCATTTTGCTCATATGGATGTAGCAGTGTTAGCCTAGCTCTTCCCATGTGAGATCCTGTCTTTTGTCTAACTGCTACAATGCCATTGAATCGACTGATTTTTCCCATCATAGGACAGTACCTACTGATGGAGGTTCTTGGAACATCTTGATAGACTTGCAAAGCTAATTCTGACAAAACTAGGAATTATGATTGGTCATAGGAATCTCATATATGATTGTTACACTCTGCACTGAACATTGGTCAGTATTGATCACAAATACTAGTCCGAATCCTTTATGCTTCTGCAAACTGATTTTTATTATTCTTGCTATCAATTCCCCCTTTTAGTCCAAGTTTGGATGGCAGGCATGGATCAAACTATGCCATCGGGGAGTGTTAAACTACCCCTGGACCCTGCTGATTGGACTGACTACAACACTAGAGTTATGTGTGAGATTTTTGCTGATCAAGTAGCTGCAGGTAATCGTCCAAATACCCATCTATCCAACACGGGGTTTGACGAAGTCATTGAGCAATTTGCTGCAAGAACCGGTCTTAGGTACACTAGGCGTCAATTTAAGAACAAATGGGATAAACTTAGGATCGAGTACAATTGTTGGAAGAAGTTAAACTCTCAAACAGGTTTAGGATGGGATGACACAAAGAAAACAGTGACGGCAACTACAGCACGTTGGGCTCAGCTGAAAATAGTAAGTTTTTCTTTATGCGGTGTTATATTAAGAACTAGGAATCCAAATTCAATGTTCTAACTCATTTTATAATGTACTATTATGCAGGACATACCAGGCTGTTACAAGTTTATGAAGGTTGGATTGAAAAACGAAGAGTTACTGGCGAAAATGTTTGAAGACATTCGCAATAGTGGTGCTGACCATTGGTCTTTATCGCAAGGCACCATACCAACAGCTACCAATGATGCAATTAATATTGATGAAGACAATGAAAATGATGACGAGATAGAGGAAGATGAACCAAGCGCCAAGAGAAAGAAAGGTTGTGGCTCAAAGGTGGATAAGTTGAAGAAGAAGAGTGGATCTCAAAAGAGGTAGAGGAAATGTCAAAGAGTAATGAACTCTCTGCACAAACTTTATCATCTATTCAATCATTTACTAGATTAAGAGAGGATCCTTCGGGTTGTTCAATAAAGGATGTTATGGCCTTGGTGGAGGAATGTGGTGCTGTTGAAGGGACAAACGAGCACTTCATTGCAACTGAAATATTTGTCAAGAAGGATCAAAGAGAGATGTTTATTAATTCATTGCGTACTCCTGCAGGACGTTTCGCATGGCTTAAGAAGTATGATGTGAAGTATGGAAATTAGTTTTATGTGTGGTGTGCCTATGGAATGTATCACTTTAATTTAGTACTATTGTTGGATTGTATCACCTTGTTTGTGGTGTTATATTTTTAGACGTATGTTTATGAATGTCCTGCACTATTGTTGGGTTTAATCACCTTATATGTGCTACTTTATTTTCAGCCCTATGTCTATGTATACTTTTGTTTTAGCACTATATCCATGTATATTCTAATTTATTTTGTATGTGACTTTATGTGTAGATGTCAAGTGAGAGTAGAGAGGATGGTTCTTCAGATGAAGAATCTGATTGTGATATGATTATTATGCAACTGTACCAAAACATTGCAAGTAATCTTTCTTCGTCTAGAAGAATTGTAGAAAATTACCACTCAACCTACTTGGAAAAGACTGCGCCTAGGACATCACGACTTAGTGGAATGGGATGGGTGCAAGAAACTTTGGCCACACCAGGTGAATGCTATCGCATGCTTCGTATGAATGCCAATACCTTTCTTGCCTTGCATGATCTTTTGGTTAATAAATATAAGTTGGCATCTACTATACACATGCATACAATGGAGGCACTTGCCATTTTTCTCTTCATAGTCGGTGATGGTTCATCAAACCAAAGGGTGCAAAACCGTTTCAAGCATTCTGGTGAGACAATTAAGAGAAAGTTCGAAAAAGTTTTGTTTGCCGTGGTAGACTTGGGACGTGACATCGTGCGTCCAAAGGATCCAAACTTCCCTATTGTCCATAAGAGAATTAGAAAAGATCGTCGCATGTGGCCATATTTTAAGGATTGCATTGGAGCTGTTGATGGTACTCATATCTATGCGATTGTTCCAGATGAAGAGAAGGTTAGATATATTGGTAGATCCAAGACTACTACTTAAAATGTGATGGCTATTTGTGATCATGATATGAGATTTACATATGCATCTATTGGACAACCTGGTTCGATGCATGACACAACTGTTCTATTTAATGCATTGGAAACAGATAGAGCTATCTTTCCTCATCCTCCTCAAGGTAATTACCACATGTTATATGTTGTATTTTTTGGTAAGTGATTCTAAATGATATATTAATGTTTATCTTTATTGTAGGGAAATATTATCTTGTTGATGCTGGCTATCCAAACCGCCCAGGATACTTAGCACCATATAAGGGTCAAAGGTACCATGTGCAGGAATTTCGAAGAGTTACAGCACCAAGTGGCGTGAAAGAAAAATTCAACTATTTGCACTCAAGTCTACGTAATATCATTGAGAGATGCTTTGGTGTATGGAAGATGAAGTGGCGAATTCTTCTCAAGATGCCTAGCTTTCCAATATGGAAACAAAAGATGGTTGTGGCGGCAACAATGGCATTGCATAATTTTATTCGTGACTATGATGCGCCGGATAGGCATTTTCAGAGGTTTGATAGAAATCCAGATTATGTACCTAATTCCATCTAGATATAGAAGATATATCATCTCTTAAGATGCATCGGATACATCAACCGAGGGTGCGAGTGATGCATCAATGGATACATTTCGTGATGACCTATCACATCGTATTATAGGATAATGGACAAGTAATGTATGGTTTTTTTTGGTCTTTTAGAATGTTTTTGGATGACTATACTACTAATTATTATTATTGAACATTTATTATATAAACGCCATGCATAGATTTTAGGTTTACTTTTTACGAGTATGAATGTTATCATATATTTTGTTTTTACCCTTTGTACTTGTGGTGTTGAAAACATACAAGAAAAATTAGCATTTATATATTAGTGATAAATTTCAAAAGGTACATTCATGTCATAATCAACAATTATCAATTATGCATCAAGTAAAAAAAACCAAGGGTAAAATTGTCCATCTTCCCCCACCTATCTCTTTCAGGATTTTTGGAGCTGATCAGGCTAGCCAAACACTTTCAGGCCACCTCCATATCCTAATCTAGCTCTTGTTGGAGTTGGATCCAGGAGTTAGGATCTAGGAGCTGGAGCCCTACCAAACAGGCACTAATTGGAGGATGTGATAGGACTGAAGGAGTGGAAAAAAATTCAACCAAGAAAATTCATAAATCGTAAATCATAATTGGTAAACAGAAGCAGATGATCATCAATCCTCCTTGTAATTTACCCTGAACATTAACCTCTCCCATCCCTGACTCTTTCCTTGTCCCTCTCTACCAAACATACATGTCTACAGCATCCTGCTGATTCTGCAGTCCGTACCACTAAATCGACAAAAACCAACACAAGTATGAATCTATGACCAGCATAGATGTATGCAAATTGCAAATTTTGGTGCTGATTAATGAACCATAATCATGATTAGACCAGATATGTAACAAATCCATTACACCCAAATCGTAGCAGCATGCGGCAAATCCGAACGCGAGGGATACATCACGTCCGGCAGGGGGGGAGGGGGCCCTAGAGATGTCGATCACTTTGAAATTGAGGTACTGGCCGACAGCGAGGAGGACGACGGAGTAGAGCGGTGGCGGCCAGGAGGAGGCGTGCATTGCAGCTGTAGTAAAACTGGCATTACTACCTGCAATTTAACTCAAACTTTTCTCCCTCCTACTTAAACGTGGCAAAAAGGAAAAGCTAGAGAGAGAGAGAAAGAGAGAGAAGGAGTTCTAGAACAGCCTGAGCTCTCTTCACCTGCATTTGAGGATGACCTGCACATTGACTCCCTTCTCCTTATCACCTTTGGGAATTGTGTTGCTGTTAGTGTTTGCACTGCCATTGGCGTCCCCACCGGATCTCAAGTCTCTGCTTGACTTCTCAGTCGACTTCGGTGATGGTGAGGTAAGGCCAATCCTCTTATCCATCTTCAACCTCTGATTCTCTGAACAATACAAGCTCTAGTCCCTATCCAGCACCCAATTCTGCAAAGGAACACTGATTCTTGAAATCCAGATTCAAATTGCCCAAAGAATTGCACTGAGAAAAAAAAAAGATAACTGAATGTGACAGCATGTGTCAAATTTGGCCAGATCAGAGTAGCAAGAAGAGCCAAGCAAATGCAGAAAGAGACAACAGGGCAAGGACAAGGGAGAAACAGATGCAAATCTTGAAGGTATCGCGATGGGATCTTTATTCAGAACGAATTAAGATAGGACTGGCAGCTGTTTTCACAAATCAAAACGAGATCTTTCTCATTCCTATGTTATTGAAATGGTAAGCAAGCAATCACATAAACGGGGACTGCAAGAAATTGTTCAACCAATCAAAACAAAATCGGAGAAATATCACCGCAATCGCAATTAAGGATTACCTTCTGCAGCCACTCGATTAGCTATCAAAACGAGATCTTGTTCCGCAAAAACCTCGCAGGAACCATGAACTGAACTGACAGAAGAAGAACAATGGAAAAAAATTAAAAAAATTCCGAAAGCATCAGAACTCAAGAGTTGCAGAAATAAAAATAAGATCTTTCTCGCAGGAGCAAAACAAATCGCCTCCACCTAGCACCAGCAGAGCAAGAAACGCAAGAACAGACTCAAATCGAAAGACCGGGGCACACACAGTGTCCCACCCTCAGATGGACAGCAAGCCAGTGCGATCCAAACAGGTCCAGAGCTAGGAGCAAGAGCAGTAGGTAGGGAGTAGTGGCAATGGCAATGGCGGGATCCAGGGTCGGCACGGGTTGGCGCCGCGGCCGCACATGTCCCCCCACCGCTACGGGTGGTTCCACAGCGCCCAGTAGAACGGGAACGCAGCAGCACGCCGACGGCCGCCATCTCCATCTCAGTGTACCTACTTTTCCCTCAACCTCGATTTGTGGGAGGGGCATCAAAGTCTCACATGTTTCGTGGCGGCCGGGGCCTCCTCGGGTGGGGGCTGCGGCTTCGGGGCGTAGGAGACGGGCTTGATGGGCAGCGGCCGAGGTGGGTCGGAACCGGAACCGGAGCCGGCGTTAGAGGAGAAGCGGAGGAGAGAGAGAGGAGACGGTGGGGTTGCTTGGTGCGGCGGGTCGAGTGGGAGAGGAGGAGGCGGAGCTGAGCCATGGCGATGGCGGGGCGTGGCGGCGGCCGGAGGCCACTGGCGGGCTGGCTATCGTCGACGAACTACCGCCGCTCAATGCCGTCGGGACGGCCAGATCTGATGGCCGCGAGCTCAATGCCGCCAGATCTGATGGCGGCGAGCTCGTGGCCACCGGATCCAGCGGTCCGGCGGCGGCGGCGCTCGCGGTGACGAGGAGGGAAGTGGGGGATGAGGGGACGCCGAAGGGCGGCGAGGCGAGGAAGGAGGACGGATGAGTAGGGATTGCACACTTTTGCAAAAAAGACCCTCACGATCTACGATATTACAACGAGATCCACTACAGAGATTTCGCACCGTCGATCCACGATCCGACGGCTACGGGAGGTGCGCGAAAGCTGGATCTAGGCTGCACTACGTGGATTAGTATTAAGAGATCATTATCACTGAGATATAGGTAGCCAAACGGGCGGATCGGGCCGCCATGGCCCGAGGCACGGTCCAGCACGGTCCGTGTAGGCACAGTTCCTATAGCGGGCCGTGTCGTGTCGGTCCACGTGCCTCTCCTCCGGCCCAGGTACGGCACGTTGAGGTCGTGGGCCGTGTCGTACCGGCACGGCCCGTCGGCGGCCCACCGTGTCCGGGCCGGCCCACCGTGCCCGGGCCGGCCCGGTATCGCTGACGCCTGCCGCCGTGCCACGGCCTCCGCCGTGCCCTCTGCCGCCGCCTCCCGCGCTCGCCTCCCCGGTCTCCGCCGCCCTCCGCCTGCGCGGCGCCGCCTCCCGCCACCGCCTTCTCCCTTCCGCCGAGGAGTGGAGTGCCCCTGCAGCTAGCCGACTGAGATGAGAAAAAAAGGAAAAAAATAGAGGAGGAAAAAATGTAAAAATATTATCTGAGATGAGTAAAAAAAATATGAGGGTATTTTTTGATGATATTAGAGGAGGAAGTTTTTATTTTTTTTAACAAGCAAAATAAAAGTACATATAATTATGTAATTTAATTTCTACATAGATATAGGGGAAAATTGCGCAATGATCTTTATTGATTTTCATATTACATAGCTGCCTCATTAAAAACTCTATCATATAAAAACTCAATATTGAGAAAACCATGACAAAGAAAAAAGAGTACAGCTAAAGGTCAACACTCAAAAATAAAAAACATTACTCTAATTCCTCATTTTGTAGGTAAAGATTTTCGAACTGCTCAGCCAAATCTTGGTTCTCCGTGGTGTGTTGGGCATGTTCCTTAGCTAGCTCCTAGTCTTTAACCGCAAGTAGCATTTCTACCACCTCACAACGGAGATTTCTTCTTCTCTCCTCAATAATTCTTCCTAAAGACTGAAGACCGATTCGGATGATACCGTAGACACAGGCACCATGAACACATCCCGTGCTAGCTTTGAGAGCACGGGATATTGGGTCTTGTAATCATTCCACCATTGAAGAACGTTTAGATCTTCCTGGTTGATGGAGTCACTGTCCAAGTAGGTGGACAGCTCAAGGGCTTCAAGCGAAGCGTGTGTAGGACTTGCTGTGGCCGAACTTCTACCACCGGTGCTCGAAGAAGGAGAGGAACCACCCCAAATTTGGCCCCACTGTAATTTCTTCTTACCTGGGACAGGGACGGGTGGGGCTCTTTGCACGCGAACTCCCTGAAACTTAGTTTCATACTTTCCAAATACTTCATACAATTTTGTCTGAGAATCAGAATAGTAGTTAGTGTAATCAATATTCATTGTATCCCCAATAAGATTCAAAATATTTAGAAACCCCCGTATTTTACCCCTAGGATCAAGAATAAATGCAAAAGCATACAAGTATGGAATATCTCTCCAGTATTTAAGATATTTTTGTTTCATGTGAAATACTGCAAGTCCTAGTAGTTGGTCATCTTCATATTCTTTTAATAAAATGGCAATCTCAAAAATTTTATGCAAAATTAAATTAGCAGTTGGATAGTAAACACCAGACAAAGTAACAGTTGCATCATAAAATATTTTAAGAAAATAATAAACCTTTCTACAACATGCTAAGATTGTTCTGTCAGTAGCGGTTGCCCGTCACTGTTAACAACATTCTTGGACTGCAAAAAAACTGTTAGTACATCCTTATAAGGTAAGACGTGTCTGAACAACAAATAAGTAGAGTTCCACCGATGGTCCGCATCCGTTTGGAACTTACATGGACGCTTGTCCGAAGCGATGCAAAATCACTTGAAGGTTGCAAGTCGAGAATTAGAACCATTGAGCCATGTTATGGCTTCACGGATGGAATCGAGATATACACTTACTCTCTTAAAACCGGATTTAACTATAAGATTAATAACATGGCAAACACAACATTGATGTAAAAGAAATGATTGAGCATAAACATTGAATAAAGGCTACAAAATTTCCATTGCTCTTGAATTTGCAGTTGCATTATCTAGAGTTACTGCAAATATTTTATTTATGATGCCAAAATCCTCACAAACTATTCGTTCAGCAATATTTTCTGCAGTATGTGAAGCATCAATTAATTTTAAAGCTATTACTCTTTTTTGTAGTTCCCATTCATCATCAACATAATGAGCAACTACACTAATATAATCCTCCTTAGCCCTGCCACTCCAAATATCAGATGTGATACTAATAGAAAATATGCATGTAGTAAACAATTGTTTAATACTATCCCGGCCTTGGTTGTAAACATTCACCAAGTCCCGGGTTGTGGTCTGTCTACCAACAGCTTGAAACCTAGGATTATGAGCAGTTTTAATGTAAGTCTCGAATGCAGGAGACTCACCAAAGTTTAGGGGTAAATCCTGTCTAGCAATTAAACGGGTAAGGGAATCTCGTGCTACCTGAGGGTTATACTCCCATGAACGTACCGTACCGTCAGGATTCAGTACTAGTTGCTGCTGTCGTAGCTGGTAACCTTACTTCTTCGAACACGCCTCAACATGCCGCCTCAAATGCCCTGTTCCACTAGAAGATTTTCTAGAGAGTTTAGTCTTACAGATTTAACATTTCGCGTACGTTACCTCCCTTCCATCCGCGCTAGCTTCCTTGATCTCATCCAAATGTTGCCAGGCGGACAAAGTTCTTGATCTCTTCGAGCCGGTTGCCGTTGATAGGCTCCCGCTCACAGTTCCGGATCTTTCCGAAGCTGCATGTACTTCCTCTAGATGTTCTTGCGGTGTAGGAGCCGACCCGGAGTCGTATCCTTGCGACATCGATAGATAGCTCAGGTCGAAGTTGCTCAATTGGAATGTCGGGTAGTTCGGATCCATCCTGCAATATAAATAGAGAAAATTAGTAAAAAATAGTATGAACAAAGAAGAAAATTTAGGATTTTTTTGTACCTTGCAGGAGCACCAAAGGCTGCAGCTATCAGCTATGAGAATGTGGAAAAAATTTGAATTTGAGACAAATTTGTCTAAATCAAAAATTTAGAGCACAAGAGAGTAAAAGAGAGGAGAATAGAGCACAAGAGGAGAGATTGGAAGTCTTGAATGAGCAAAAATATGGCTGGTGGTTCCCCTATTTATTGGAAAAAAATTTCACAATTTTTCGGATTTTTTTGATATTTTTTTGGATTTTTTTAGTCCCCTAACAGCTAGTTGAAAAAAATTTCATAATTTTTCGGATTTTTTTGATATTTTTTTGGATTTTTTTAGTCCCCTGACGGCTAGATTCAAAATCTAGCCGTTATTTCGGACCATTGGGACACCTGGCAATTTTTTACTAGGCCAACGCGGCCGAACAGTGCAGCAAACGGTCGTCTAGCAACGGGCAGATGTGCAACGTTCGACCTCCCCGAACACTGTAGTGACACTATTGCTATAGTGTTTTTTCACTATACTGTGAACTATAGCCTCGACTAAACCGACGCGAGCGCTCCGGTCGGCCTGCTCGCGGCCCTCCTCCTGCGTGCCTCCGGCCGGCCTTGGCCTCCGCCGCCACCCTCCTCTTGCACCCCTCCGGCCGGCCTTGGCCTCCGCCACCACCCTCCTCCTACTCGGCCTCCGCCGCCGCCCTCCTCCTGCGCACCTCCTGCCGGCCTCGGCCTCCACCGCCGTCCTCCTCCTACTCAACCTCCGCCGCCGCCCTCCTCCTGGGCGCCTCCGGCCGGCCTCGGCCTCCGCCACCGCCCTCCTCTTGTGCGCCTCCTGCCGGCCTCGGCCTCCACCGCCGTCCTACTCCTACTCGGCCTCCGCCGCCGCCCTCCGCCGCCGTCCTCCTCCTGCGCGCCTCCCGCCGGCCTCGGCCTCCACCGCCGCACTCCGTCACCGCCGCCCTCCGCCTGCGCGCCTCCCCGGCCTCCGCCTCATCCCACACCACCGGTCCTCCCGGTCGTCGACGCCTGCCGCGGCCTCGCAGCGGCGCGGCCTCCGCCGCCGCCCTCCGGGCGGGCCGTGCCCCGTGCCATGCCGTGACAACCCGCTACAGTGCACGGGCCGTGCCGCGGCCCAGGCACAGCACGGCTACTCGGGCCTTGCCGGCACGGCCCATGGCCAACCGTGCCGGGCCGGCTCGGGCACGGTTACTGTAGCACCGTGCCCGGGCCGGCTCGAAAGGGCACGGCCCATTTGAACATGTCTATCACGAGGTGAGTGCCTAAGGAATTTTTTTATTTTTATATTTTTTAATAAAATATTTACAAAAGTATATTTTCATTTTAAAAATTTACAAAAATATACTCCCAATGTCCTCTGGGAGCTCCCAGAGGGCGATTTGATGATGTGGCTGACGGCCGAAAGCCGGACAGCCAATGGCCGTCAGCACTTTTGCAGGCGGCCAGGGAGCCGCCTGTACAATGGCCCATTTTATTTAAAAAATTCTTTCCGAGTAAAAAATTATCCTCCCATTGGGCGATTTTTTGCTGCCTCATTATAAAACCCCCTCCCAGCCTCTCAAAAGTTTATAAAATTCACAAAAATAACAGAAAAAAGAAGAGAGAGCTGAGAGTGAAGGCGAACGAAAACGGCAAGCCCTGCCGGTTTACGGATTCATCTACAGGTAATATTTTATGTCTTTTTGCAATTTCCATTTCTATTGATCAAATGATATAGTATGTATAGTATTGTACTAGTTTTTTCATAGGTAAGTAAATGTTAGGTTTGATCCACAGGGTGTAGATCTATTGTAGTTGAGCATAACGACTAAGGATATTGATAGGCCGGATGAGAGAAGTTAGGTTTTTTTACTAGATGAGTAGCACTAGTTCGAGAAATGCTAGGGAGATGGAAATGAGGACGATGACATTTTATTTTTTGTAGTTATGTGTAGTATACCCTAGGTATGTAGTTGTATAAGGTATTTTTGGTCTAGCGAGTTATAACTTGCGTTTATTTGTTTATAATGTAGGTTGCTATGGATGCGTTCGGTATGTCTAGTCGTCAATGACCTCTGATTAGCGTGCCTCCACCGATGTGTTGGTGCAGAGATAATTGCAAAGTTGCAATAAGTGAGCACGATCACACATACCGGCAAAGGTATTGGATGTGTGCTAATTATGCGTACTCCCTGGAGAAACCGAAGCCGCAAGGGAAGAAGGGGAAGTCGAAAAAGCTAGTGGACGTAATACGAATTATGTTGTAGTACGAAATATTTGAACCTTTGAGCTAACAAATTTGCATATGTCAAGGCACCGAAGCCTCCTCCGCCTCTGTGCGACTTTGTGCAGTGGAAAGATACGGAGATCCGTCCACATGACGCAAAATTTCTTCGCAGGTTAAAAGATTGGAACAGGGAGTGGCGCAAACGTCTTTGGGCGGCGGAAGCAGAGTGGGAGACTGAGCAGAAGAGGAAGGAGGAGAAGGAGCGGCAAGAAAAGGAAGCCTATGAGGCAGACAGAGAAAGGAAGCGGGAGAGGGCACTATGTGCAAAGGAAGCTAGGCCGGAGGCGGCGAAGAAGGGGAAGTACCCACGCTGCACACAGTAGTTGCATATCTAGTCGAATATCCATTTGAAATATCCTAAGGCATGTAATAACAATAACTAGAAACATTTCATGTGTCATTTGTACTTGTTGGATGGATAATTTTATTAGGTTCGTAAGCAATTAACGTGCGCTCGGTTATCACCGCTCGGAATCTACTTTCGCCATGAAATTGAAACTCGAAAATTCATGTTTTTCATCAGTTTCGTCGCAAACGTAGATCGTGAAGAGTACATCGTTTGATCGATGAGCGTAAACGAAGTAAAGGGGTTTCTTCAGTAAACAAAGAATTACTAAAACATGATGTACAACAGGCGAACTAGTACTAATACAACGTAGTAGGGCCCTGATCGTAACCTCTAGCCCTCTTCGTCCTCCTACCCTGCGCTCGCACCTGGCTCTAGGAGTACGTCAGCCGGTCTGGTGGTATGGCACGGCCAGCGTGGGTCGCCTGCACGGGTGTGGCAGCTGGTGGGTCCTGTGTCTGTGGTGGCGGAGCTCCTTCGAGCTGCGAGGAACCTAGTACCTCCTGGATCTTCTCGTCCTCGTCCTCCAAGTCGTCCCCCTCGAAAGGATCCTATGCCCAACCGCTGCCGCGTGCGCCCTGCGCGGAGGAGCTAGCGCCAGCAAACATCCCCGGTGATGTAGAGTGAAACCCTGTGCACAAAATTGTTGATAATTGTAAACCGAAATTTTGCAAGGCAAAAGTAAACTTTGATATAACCTAAAGGACCTCCTGTGGTGGCCCCGGGGGTACTTCTCATGCGCTGCTATGCGTGTGGTCGTGTGTGGTACGCTCCCTGCATCGATGTGCCAGCCCCGGAGGGAAGTAGGTACGGTGTAGCGAAAGCTACAGGAAGCATATTGATGTAAAACAGTGCATGTCGTAGAAGGAAACATGTTATGAACCGATGGTTAGCGGAATTTACCTCTGGAGGGGCCAGCTGGCTGATTGAAACCCTGCGGGCGCACTCCTACTCCTGCTCCTGCTGGCCGTGGCTGTTGCTACTGTACAGCTACAGGAGGTACCGCATCGGCCGCACGACAAGTGAGCGTATGACTCACTGTGTGCATCGCTTGACGAATCCTCCCAAGGTCGTCCTCTACTCGTCCACAGTCAGCACGATCCCACTATCCAACTGTCCGAACGCTGCGTTCGCATCAGCCTGAACCTGTCGCGCTGCGTCGGCCTATTTCAAATGTGACGCGAATATGTGTTAGAACCGTGGACACCTACAAAGGGAATAGCAAAGTGCAAAGATAATGTGACTTACCCCGTGGAAGAAGTCCTGGTTACGGTGTCTAGGATACATGTCTGTCGTAATGGCGATGTGTGACTGTGAATCATCTGGGGTGAACGTCACACGTGTGCGGGTACGGGGCTGGTACCACCTGAGGTATGCTAGGTAGGTGTCCTCAGTGTGTGGATGTATCTCGTCGATGACCTCCTCCGTCGCCAACAACCAATCCTCCACGTACTTCTGCATCGGGGATACCACTGAGCACCGCCTGCTTGTCCCCTACGATTATACCTATTTGCAGAGAGTGCATTAGACTACATTAAAGAGTTGTAGTACTCAACAAAGATCGCAGCTGTACTAACCGGTGCACGTCGCGTGGCACAACAATCTCCACGGGCACAGAGAAGTGCTGACGTAGGCCGAACTGTCGCATCATGCACTGCGAATAGTGGGGCTCGATGAAGATGTTGAACACCAACGGCACTGTTGTCATCCAGTATGCCTGGTCACGTGTGCAAAGAGCCGAGAGTCCGAGCGGTGCACGGGCCGCGATGGCATGCAGACTATACAGCTCCTATACGACGTCGCTGGGCAGCAGGCGGTCGAACTCCATAACAAAGTCGGAGTAGGACCTCCTAACCTGCGTGTGGGCATAACGACGCTGCAAAATAGGACAGGGGAACACGTCAATGTTTGCGCATAGGTAGTAAACATAGAATTTCACGTTACGTACCTCACGGCGACACCATACCGTTCCCATAGTCGGACGGTCCTCGGGCGACTTCCCGTGCAAGCCTCCAAGGCCGCCCTCGTAGGGAGAGTGTTGAATCAGAGGGCGGCCTATCGCGAACCGCTCGGCCGCCCATAGCTGCAGAAAGAGAGGGCAACCGGCGAGAATTGCACTTGGATCGGTCTTTGTGCACGCGTCACAAAGAGCACGGTACATCGCCGCTAGCACAGCAGATCCCTAGCTCCACTGCGGTACGCAACCGTCCTCGCTGTCGGCGATCGCACGCGCGTAGTGGATCAATCCCTTGTCCACCGCGTGGCCCATCATGCTGGTGAACATCACTCACCCGAACAGCCACAGCAGGTACGCCTCCATCCTCCGCTGCACCGAGTATTCGTCAGCGTCAGGGTCTAGCTGATCAGGTTGTAAAGCAAGATTATAGTCAGCACCACTGTTGCTTTATAAGTCGGATGATTGTGAATCGAAGAAATCCGCGACTTACGGTGAACTGTAGTAGCCACGCCTGCGAGGGGCTGCTCGTGGTGTAAGGCGGTAGCGAACTCGGCATACCAAGTTCAGGACGACGGTGCACGGGCTCGAACCGAGTAGTGATGTCCTGCGACCAACCGTGCGCACTGCCCGTCAACCGGACTGACTGCGTACCCTGCGAGGGGAAGTCCTAGCAGGTAGGACACGTCCTGGAGTGTGGGAGTCATCTCGCCGCACGGTAGGTGGAACGTGTGGGTCTCCAGTCTCCAGCGATCCACCAATGCTACCAGAAGTGACCGGTTAGCGTCCCATCGCCTGGCAGGGTCTCTCCCGTCCGGTGCGGGCTCAACTAGCCTGTACAGCGGAAGAAGTCCAGCCTCATGCAACCGGCAGAATATAGCACTGTAGTCAATATTGGGGAACATAGATATGTACAAATGATATGAATGAATGTTGGTACAGCTCTTACCTCTCACGGAACCGGGGGTCTATCTGCAGGAGGTGACGTGAAGGCCGTGAAAGGAAGATGGCTAGCTAGGCACCCTCGACGGCTGACAAGTAAGACCGGTGGGACTGGTCGAGGCCCCGATCGAGCAATTCCGGTGTATGGTACGTCATACCTACATGCAAATAGAGAGTTAGCATAAATTTTATTGTCAAAGCAACAAGTAAGAGTAAGTTTGCAAAGTTAATTGAACAACCATATTATAAGGTGAGACAAAATAACGTGTTTCTATCCCGCACTCACCGCTCGCGGCAATAACATGAGAACATGGCTTGTGGAGCAGAGTAGGCTTTCGACACGAGCACTTGCAGGTCCCGTCTTCCTTCAACACGCACTCCTGCACAACTCTTTTGCGGTAGATTCCGCGCATACCCTTGTTGACACACAATATTTTAAATCTGTGTTCTTGTGTACCTTGAGGTATACCTCGATGTCTTCGGGCCTTTTTACTTTTATCTTGCAGGTACTTAGTCAGTAATGTGCCAAAGAAAAGATTATTATCCGCCATTGAGGGGCCGGCTGCTCTGAACCGATTTCTGAAGTACTTGCATGTGCTATACAAGATAAATTCAACTATACCAACAAGTGGGAGTCCTCGAACACCACGCATCACCCAGTTATAAATCTCTACCAAATTTGTGGTCATTATGCCAAATTGAGAACCATCCTTGTCATACAACAATGCCCATTTCTCCTTTGGCTCATTCTCAATCCAGTCAGAAAATTTTCTAACTGAGGATGCCGACCTTCTTCTCATATGAGATCCGCCACTTGATAGAGGTCCAAGAGCTTGTGGAGCCTCATCCCCTACAAGGGTAGCCCTCCTAGACTGCTCATCTGTTTGTTTAGAGGTCAGCTAATTCAACCTCCTTCAAAGCTCATTGAATTTCTTCTCTTGATACTGGGCGCACAGCCTCTTGAAAAGATCCATAAGGTGCTTATTCTTAAATTGCCTGTAGAAATTAGCACCCATATGACACATGCACCATCTACTTTGGACATCAGACCACCTTGGTGGGTATCCTTTCTCAGCATATCCATATCTTAATTCCTCAATTGCTCGCAGCAAGCCAGCGTGACGGTCATGTATGAGGCATACGTCTGGTCTCATCCGTATAACTGCAGACTTAACCCTTTCTAGGAACCAATACCAGCTATCAGTGTTCTCACTCTCAACAAAAGTAAAAGCCACCGGTAGAACTTGGTTGTTCCCATCAACTTCAATTGCTGTTAATATCTGCCCTCTGTACTTTCCAGTCAGAAATATCCCATCGATGTAGAGGATGGGACGACAATGTATAAATGCCTGAATGCAAGCACTTAATGCAAAGAATACCCGTTGCAACACACTTTTATTACCATGGTCAATTGATGGAAAGGCTTTCAGGTCGTAGCAGGTCTCCGGATTCCTTTGAAGAATATAGGCTAATAGACGAGGCAAATTATCATAAGATGCTTCAAATGTGTCAAATCTTATCTCTACAACCTTCTGTTTTGCCCTCCAAGCCTTAGCATAGCTAATTGTATATTTGAATTTCTCTTCAATATGTCTAACAATTGACCTTGGTTCATACCCCAGGTTGTTCACAATGTGAGAGTACATCTCTTTGCAATAAATGGAGATGTCATGTTTCTATGATATTTTTCAACACCTGGTAAGTAACATGAATGCTCGGTCACGATTGAAACTTGCCAATAATCCTTCCATTTACTCTTGAATGCGTGCACCCACCATGGACACCCATCCTTTATGCACTTCACTTCATACATAGATTTGCTTGACTTCACGACCGAGAACTCTCTCTGAAGTGACACTGCTTATTGTTTTACTATCTCCTTCAAATCCTCTACATATGCATACTTAGCCCCCTGGATGACCTCGTTCTCCTTATACTCCCATGGCACATGATGCCGCTCGGAGATAACAAGGCCAGAGAAATCCTCGTTGCTCCATTCTGCAGGCATCACAATGTCCTCATGTCACACCCTAAATTTAGCCACACAAAAATAATACTTGAGAAAAAGTCCCAAGAAATTAAATTAAATGGCTAAAGGAATTAATTAAATGTGTGAAATACAAAATAATAAGCTACTGTGGCTGGGAACATTTTTCCTATGTTCCCCTTGCCAAAATATATTAACTGGATTTTTATTAGAATTTTTAGAGCACATGAACTATTTTTAATAAATCAAAAACAATTATAAGAATTAAATTAACCCTGGAAATTCCTTTCTTTTCTTTTCTTTCTTTCTCCTCCTTTTTCTCCCAATTTCCCTTCCACTGGGCCACGGCCTAGCACTGTGCGACTAGCCTCCGCGTGGCCCGCGCTCGCCGTGCCACGCCTCGGGCCTGCCTGTCGGCCGTCGTCCCGCTCTCCCTGTCGCCGTGCTGTGGGGCCCGCTCATCAGGCCGCTTCGCCCGCTTGCTCGCGCGTCGCCCCGCTGACAGGCTGGGCCCACCTGTCGGATCCATCCCCTACCTCCGTCCGAATCGGGCGGAGGAGAAAATTTCCCCTCCGCTGTTCGATCAGCGCTGCCTCCCGCCTTCGCGCGCCCGCTCCGGTTCAAACGAGGGTGGACTTGGTCCTCACCCACTCCACTGCGTTCTTCGGCGCAGTCGCCCTCTCTCTCACGTGAATCGTGCGCACGACCCCACCGACACCGCCCTCAATCTAGTGAGGATTCGGAGCCGTTTGGCCACGATCTCTCTCGGCCGAGCGTATAAAAACCCTCGCCGTTCCCTCCTCTTCCTTTCCCCACAATCCCCGACGCCTCCTGAGCTCTCTAACGCCCTGCGCCGTGCAAACCAGAGCAGCCGCCGTGCTCCGCCATCTCCAGTCGTCTGCCGCTGCTGCTGTAGCCACCGCCAGACCTCGAGATCGCCACCGCTAGCTCCACTGCACTCGTGCGAAGTCCGGCCACCGCATCTGCGACCTCCTACAACGCCGGAGGCCCGATCTCGCCGTCGCCCTCCTCGGTAAGCCTTTCCACCGGTCGGCGGCCGCGTTTTCTCGTCCATCTCTTTAGCCATTTTGGCCCTAATTGGTTCTCACATCTTCGCCAGGACCTCCTCAACCCCGTCCACGTCTCCACCACCGGAACGCCGTTTCCGTCGTCGTCCCGTACCTCCGCCGCCGCCTGTCTCCTCTATCCGCTATTGTTCACAGTCTTCCGACCGTCAAAACCCCTCGGTGAGCTCTCTTTGGTTTTCCTCACTTCCTCCCGCAGCTCGCCATCGTCTTCCGGGGGCCGGATGGTTGCCGGCGGCGACCATCGGGCCACTCGCCCCACCACAGCGTGGCTGCGCCGGCGGGGGAGAGTCCCCGTTTGTCCAGGGCCGTCTGATCTGCCTCGAGGTAGATCTGGACCGGCCGCGTGGCCTCCCCACGGGTGCACGCCTCCCTGCCACGTGGCCGCCTCCCGTCGGGCCGCGGTGGACTCGGTCCACCGTGCGCCGCTCTCCTCCGCGCTACTGACCGGTGGGGCCTGCCTATCAGCGCCGGCTTCCCGGTCCAGTGACACATTAAATCGATTAATTGCGCAATAAATCGTTTAGTAATTAAATTTGTATTAGAAAACACAGTAAAACTTGAACAATTCATAACTAATTCATACGAGCTCCGATTAAGTCCATTCAAATTTCATTAAATCCAGAAAAATGTCAAGAATTCATTAAAAATATTTTCAGCCCATGTTTGCTTACCCACATGTACTATTTTTAATTATTTGTGCATTGTCTGTTATAGAATCCGACGCCGATGACTCTTCCGTGTATTACGAGGTCGTAGCTAAAATGCTTTGTTTACTTAAATAAACTGTATTATTTCATTATTTCATGTGGAGGGGTTATAACCTTTATAATGATAGGACTGTGCCTTAGTTTTGAAACCTGCATCCTTATCACCTGGGTAATAATATGATTAAATTACTATTCCTAGGATGCTTAGCCATGCTTAGCAACATAGCTCACCTGGGAATTAAATACTATCATTATTTGATTCGACTCAATGTCGGAAAAATGGAACTACTACTGTTTGTAACTGCTTTTACGCAAACCAATCCCTAGCCTATCTTTGCTTCCCATGCATATGCATAATTATGGGTGTGATTTGTTGAGTATTGTGGGTGGTACTCAGCCTTGCTCCCTTTTCCCCCTCTCAGTGGTGGAGTGCACGTCCGACGAGGATCGTACTGAGGAATAGGCTGGCTCCGCTGTCAAGGTGCTTGTGGGATGGAAGTTGCTGCTTGGCCAGATGTTTATAGACTTTAATCTATCTTTTCCGCTGCATTTATGTAATATAATTTCACTCTATTTGTAAGATGCACTCTGTATGGCAACTTGGTTTTGTGTACCCTGGCTTTTCTGGATAGGGATTTATTGCACATGAATGTTCAGAATTTCGGTGTTGAATTTCTGGGCATTACACCTCATCAGACGAATCATCATACTCTGCATGCTCGTTTTCAGCATCTTCCCTATCCATTTTTCGACAATGGTGTCGATTAGTTCTCCCTCATTTGCCGTACCTGTTGGCTGACTATATTCGTCATTTCCTCCTTCATTCCCTCCATCATTTTCTTCCATTGTTTCGGCATCACCTCCCGCCATACTTGGACTGTCACAGCCCTAAATTTAATTCCAAGTAATTAGGGTTATGACCTACTGCCACTCGAGTGCACAAATTAAATTCTTGCATTATCACTTCTTGCAAAATAAAGTTTGCAATATTTAAAACCATCAATACACTAAAACCCTAATCGGCAACATTAGCCCAACTCCTAAAAGTGCATCAAATTGAACAGAAACATATGTGGGAAATAATTTATTCAAATACTAGCTTATTTATCATGAATCAATATAATTTTTTCAGAATTTATTTCATTAGTTTAGACCCCTTAAAAATTCAAACAAGTTTCAGCCTGGGTCCTTTCCTCTGACATATGCTTTTGTATAGTCTAGGGTTTTTCTAAAGATGATTGGTCAAACATAAAATCATGGAAAAATTCCTGTAAACACTACCCACATACTTAACCCACTGAAAATTTTACATGATTTTATCACTTCCATAGCCACCCCAATAAAATCCCTCAAAACAGCAAAACTAGGAGGCTAGCTGAAATGAATAGGTATACTTCTAAAATTCACCAAATAAAAATGAAGACTAATTAGACAGAGCCCTTTTTCTAAAGTGTGTTCCAACATAAACCATACCACCAGTAATTTTGGCACAATTTAATTCCTAAAGAAACCACATAAAATAATAAGAGCAAAGCCCTAGGGATATAAAATGTACTGCAGAAAAACTGGACCAGCATGCCTACTCTGCAATTTCACCACAGATTAACCAGACCTCTTCTAACCACGAAATTTGGCCAGCAGGTTAAACACATCTTTCTCTATCTCCAATAATTTTCCCATAATTTATATCCCTTATTAACCTACTGGAATCACATATGCAAGACAGCTGCCCATACAGCTCACAACACTTAGTCTCTAGAGATTTCTCCTCTCATTTCTCACTTCCAGGTGGACCCCACAAGACCTGGCCCACTTGTAAGCCTTACTACAGCATGGGACAGAGTGTTTCACCCCAAAATTCTACCACACTCCTCACTGTCACCTAGGAATTAACTATTTGGACCCACAAGTCATAGACTAAACCTAGCCAAAAGTGTGTGAAAAATATTCTCTTACATGTGGGACCCACCTTGGACCACTGTAGCAGCGAAGCAACTTAGCAGTGCATGAGCCAACATGTCAGCATCTCGTTCTTCTCCCTCACAGCACACAGAGACACATAGATGAGCTCAACCATTGGAAACCTCGACATTTTCGCTCCAAATCTCACCAGCCATCTCTCCTCTTCTTCCTCTCCACGTTCCCACCGAGAAAACCCAGAAAACCTCCAAAGATCACCGCCGGCAAGCCCATCTTCTCCTCTGCCGAAGGTGTTCGGTTGAGCCCGAGTTAGATCCGGTGAGTTCCATCCCTTCTTGACCTCGGGAACGTGATATACACATATTAATCGTCCCATTTTTGCACTTGGCCGCCCCAGATTTGCTGGTCGAAGTCGCCCTGCTGCCGTCGTCCCTGCTTTCTGCGCTGCCGAACCGCCGCTGCTCTGGTTGTCGCCGTTCCGGCCGACCCAGTACACCGCCGACCGAACCACCGCGCCTCCAGCGTCGCCTCACCTCTAGGAGCACACCGACCAAAGGAATTGGACTGCGAAGCCCCAAGTCCCGAGATCGGCCATCGTCTTCCTCGTCTCTGGCCAAGCTCCGCCGCGCGTGTTTTGCCTCAACCGGTGAGCCTTCATCCGATTCCTCGCACTGAGACCATCTCTATGAGGCCTCTAACCTTTTCGGCAACTCGGCTTCGTCGCAGAACCCCAGGAGAAGGCCAGCGATGTAGTCCCGAAGCACGCCGCCGCCGCCGGACCACTCCTGGAGCAACCGCCGCCGTTCCAGCACCGCCGAGTAACCCAGGACCTTTGGTGAGCCTCTCCGGTCCCTCAGACGTCACATGCCTGCATCGTTTCAGTCTATAACGTGACATCCATATGCAACCCGAGCCGACTTACCGCCTCCGCCGTCGTCGCCATCGATTCCGGCCACCGCCGGCGATGAGAAGACCACCGAGGTGTTCGGCGTGAACTCCTCTTCCTTTTCTCTTTTGGCCCCGACTGCAGCCGACGCCGCCATCGCCGTCGCCACCGCCGAGAAGCTCGCTGGCCTAGCTAGCCTGCGCCTCCTCTGTTTTGGTGCCGCCAACAGATGGGCCCCAACTGAGGAAAAATTAGGAAAAGAGAAGAAAAGATTAACTGATTTAATTTCCAACAGAAAAATGGTTAAACTTTGTCAATCCATATCTTTTTCATTTCAACTCCTTTTTTAGTGAAACCAATTTTGTTAGTTCTGTAAATTTTTGAACTTTAATACTGTAAAATAAAATAGAACCACTTCTGTACAGAAAATGCCTATAAAATAATGTGAAGCAAAAATACCTTAATTTGTGCCTAAGAACTTGGAATATTTCTATAAAATCCATTATAACTTCTTTTGAGGTGAACCAAATTTCTATGGATTCATAAAAATGATCTCTTAAATTTTGTAAAATAAAAAGTGAGAACTTCTGTGTAGGATTTTTCTCTAAAAATGAAAATACCTTTTGTATACCTCTTTATAACCTAGAAGTCTATAAATTTCTAGAAAATTCATCCTAACTGCTAAAAATGTGAAACCACTTTTGTTTAACTCAGAAAATTGTAACCTTTACTGTAGACAATTTGTATTTGACAAAACTACCTCTCAAAATAGGCCTAAGTATTTTTCTAACCTTTCTCTTGATAAACTTGTAAAATTTACAACTAAATCATTTTAAATCAAAATCCAGTGAACTAAATTTTGTTAGAACCAGTAGGTTATGCTCTTTTATATAATAATACTTGCCTTCTTGAAATCTTAATAGAAAATATCCGTCAAATATAATAACTTAAGGTTACAATACAAATAATTACCAAACTGCCATTTTCAGCCTTTTTATCTTGTTATTTTTGTAACTCATAAACTGTAAAAGATTTTGAGGCGATTCTTTCACTAAAATTCACTTTAGAATGTGATCTACGTACTATATTTATCTCAGCATTTATTGATCATTTTTGCATAGACATGTTTAATTGCTTCTTATTTGCATATTCGCTTTTTATCGATAGATTCGGAAGTTTCGGAGTACGAGGAAACTAATCCAGAGGTTGAGAGTGAACCTTCTCTGTAGCAAGGCAAGCATCTAGAGCAAGCATCTAAGTATATTGCACCTATATTTTCAATAAATTGTTTTGTTTGCGAAAGCAATATCTATATGCATGTTTCGGTCTATTTAAAATGGGAAAACGAGTAGAGTCAATATACCCAATTGTGTGCATTTCCTTTCCTTGATTGTTGATACCATACTTTTACCTTGTCACCCCTGGTTAAGGACTTTAGGATACTTTTATTTTACCGAATGCTTAGCCATGCTTATTTCTAGACTTAGAGCAATCCGATAGATGGAGCTATCGGTTCAAAACTAGTTAATGCGAATGGATGGGTTAAAATCTGAAAAGAATAACTTTTGATTTATAATTAAGAATATGTTTGACTTGGACGGATGATAGGGCGATGAAGGAATGGTGTTTTCCCGATGCACGTAGCTCCGTCTAGGTCATTAAGGACCGAACATGTTGACATCTATTCAAGCACCCTACGTACTTCCACACACCGGGAATGGGACAGCTTAACTCAGTAGCACGGGAGGCTGTGGCCATCTACGCCCGTCCGTCAGTCGTGAGGACAGAGAGTCCTTGGAGGGCCTCGAGCGAGCCTGGTTTTGGCCGGAGGTGCCTCCCGCGACGGTGAGCCCGCCTTAGTTACCACGCACGCACGTGACTAAGTCGTCGGGGGCCTAGACGTGGTTTAGGTGGTTGGGGCTAAGCGTGCAAAAGGTTCTGTTGTGACCTCTAGTCCACATTCAATGTGTAGAGTGTGGGTACCGATGGGTACGGATCAAACTAGAGTATAGCCGTTTGGCTTCTATCACATCGTGTGGGTAAAGATGTACACCTCTGATCAGAGTAAGAACTATTCGAATAGCCATGTCCACGGTTACAGGACGACCGCTTGATGTGTTAGTTACTCATGTTAGCATCCAACTTGGGATATGTGGTTACGGGAATATATAGTGATACCATGACTTAGGATAGTCATGGATGAATGGGTTTATATAAAAGGCTTTGATGTTAAATATGACTTGGTTTAGTCATGAAAAGTGGTATGCTTGTGTAGCATATATAATTGGGCAATGGTGGCCCATGGATGATGATTAGAGCATGGTTTGTGCTCACTTTTAATTACATTTCAGAACTATAAGCTTGCTGTCCTAGAAATTCAGATTGCTATATTTTGCAAATGCTTCTGTTTTAAATGTAGTACTTGCTCAATAAAATCAGCTTTATGCAAAATCAGATCGACATAGCCATACTCCTTGATGTAGAGACTAGCATTACTCCTTTGAACTATTATTATTGTATAAGTCTAGCTGAGTACTTGTGTACTCACGCTGCATCTTTCAGGTGAGGACAACAACGACATTGATGTGATCTACTATTATCCCGCCGAGGGTGGCGAGGATAATGTGTAGTTGAAGTTAAGTTCTGCCCCAATCGGTTGCCTTATGGGATGGGTATGGCACCACTGGTCTTATCCTTTATGTTGATATTCCGCTGCTATCTTTTGCGCTACTCTGTGATGTATCAGGGTGTGTAAACCCTCTATGTAATATATGTAACCCTGTTGCCCTTTTATCCATATTTAGAGTACTTGTGATGTTTATCAATTGCTTGCGATGAAAGTGTGAGGCTAGTCGCTTTCCTAGGGACTAGCTGAACATGAGTATGAGTTGTGTAGAACTGAGATGGTTGGGGGATAGCTATTGTGGTTCGAGTCCTCTGGGGTACGTATCGTGTTTGGTCGCCACCATCGAGTGGTTTGACGGGCGTATGACGGGGAGGACTGGCAAGCTATTCTTATGATTATCTCTTTTGTACACTTCTCGGCATTTTGGATTTGTATTATGAACGGGTAAATATTATGGCAAGGCTGCGATGAGGATGGATGGTTATTACACTTATTGGTTTTTATTCAAGATCCCATCCATCAAGATATTTCGCGTTGTCATAATAATTACTCTCCATAATGCACTTCCGGGGTGCCCACATGGACCCTCATCATCTTGCACGGGCATTGCAGCAGCGGTGTTATCCTTCTCATACACCGACACAAGTATACCCAGTGGCCAACCACGTTGGAATGCATTCTTCACGTACCATCTCCAAGTGGCAGTGCAATCCACCAGCATCAGTTCCAAAAAAAATTCAACTGCACGACTGACTACAACATACAAGGTTATTGCGTTGATCTGGGGGTCCAGTTGAAAGCCTCGCATCAGCCAGTTGTACACTGTCCCGAAACTTCTCTCAGCTGGCCTATCAATGCCCTTAGCCGTTGAACTAAACTCCGATAGATCTACACCTTCTGGACCGTACCTAACATTTCCTTACCCGTGAAATAACTGAAATATCACCTTATTTGACATATCTATTGATGAAAAAATACAGTTAAACTAGGTACCAACATTCTCCTCACATCTAAAACCGTGTAATTGAGATTTTATAACTAACATGTCTACACAAATTAAGTCGTCTAACAGATTGACTAAAAACTTACAGATCTACGAGTAATAACTTATTTTCATATAGTACTACACACGTAACCAGTTGTTAACGCCAAAATTTGGTAAGGCCCTGTATTGGATTCGGTCAAAGGAGAAATTGCAGTCAACTGACGGAGAAGAGACCGGAATCGGAAAGGAGCCATGAAGACCGTTATTTGGCAATTATTTGTTGTACATATTAATTAGGCAGATGTTTATCTTTAGGAAACCTGACCTCGTGTCCGGTCAGGGTTAGTTAGCGTTTTCTATTATGGATAGGAAAGTGTATACCGTGTCCTATAAGGACTCATGTAACTCGGGGTATATATACGTATGCCCGGGGACCTTGTAAATCATCACAACGATCAATACAAATTTCGGCGCATCGCCACCCCTTCGACGGGATCCTGCTTCTCGAGCCGGGCTGCATCGGTTAGGTCCGAACTCCTGCGAGAGGGTAAGTCTCGTCACCCCGGCTACCTATCGGCTAGGACTTCCTCGGTTAGGTCCGATATTCTAGTCGGTTTATGGTAGTCGGCTTACCACGATATATTTACTTTATCTATGGCTGCATCAGTTTAGTTTGACCTCATAGATTGATTAGGTATATCACATCACGCGTGCATAGATTGTATCGGCTTACTGGGAGCGATTTATCATCAGTTCGTGCTGCATCGGTTAGGTCCGACCTACTGAACTGCTAGTGATAAGTCGGTCCTGCTAGGCCGATGCTTTGTGTGCAGGCGTCTTATCGGAGTGCATAGCCGGTAAGTTATCTTCATCACGATCGCATTATATCTATCGGCCCATTGAGGTATTGTTATCATTGTTGGTCTGTGCTGCAACGGTTGGGTCCGATCTACTAGACTGACGATAATAGCTTTACTCTTGACGAGCCGATGGTGTTGTGCGATGGTGTTATCGGAGTGCTTAGCCGATAAGTTATCTGTTAAAACCGACTACATTTATTCATTGTCTTATTCTATACTCGCTTTGTTCAGTAGTCGGCTGGCTCATCAATTATCTATCATTTATATTATTGCATGCTTTATCATATATTCTTGCCCGTATTATTGTTACAATCGGCTAAGGACTAGCCGATGGGTTTATTCTGCCGATCCAAGTACAAGTACAAGCAAGTTCCCGAGCACAACCCCAGGTGAGGACCCGGGCACGAGCTTAGGTAAGGATCAGTGTACGGGCCCGGACAGCGGATGAAGACCCCGGGGGCCGATATAAGCAAGGGCCCGGGCACAGGCATAACTTCATGGCAACGCCAGTAACACTAAACTATGATCGGCTAGGATTTATTTGATTTATTCACTTATGCATTATACCTGTTTATTTCACCAAGTTTATAGCCGGTTTTTGAATATCTTTTCGATGATCGGCTAGCGCGATACTTGCATATTATTATATTATTGCTCCTGCCATCATCGGCTCTAAGCCGATGTATAAGTGCTACAGTGCGTATCAGCCATCGGCCGATGAGATGAGTCCAAGCCGGCTTCCAGCCGATTGGCTCGCGAATTTAATATTTCTCTCCTTGTCAATTCAGGGTCAAATTGACTGGCACGCCTACGAACCTCAAGACTTTAGGACCTGCACTGGAGTGAAGCAAATCTCCCAGGCCTTCGCGTGTCAACCCGACGCCGAACCAGATCCCAGCGATTTTCGGCGTCAACACCAGTACAATACTATATCAATTCTTGCATAGAAATAGAAATTACAAAGGGACAGTAGGTTTTACCTACAGACGAATCAGCAAACCGGCAGAGTTTCGCTATTTTCGTTCAGCCTCGCTCTCAGCTCTCTCTTCTTTTTTTTCAGTGATTTCTGTGAATTTCTAGCTATCGAGGAGGGAACTCCAACCGCAGGGAGTCTGGGGACCCCCCTTTGAGGTTCGGCCAGGGGAGTTGTTCACAGGACGGCAGCGGTGTCGGGACGATAATATGCTCGGGCGCCGGGGGCCCAGGCTGAGATGGCACGCAAGGAAGGCAGGAGAAGTAGACAGGTTTGGGCCGTGCGGAGGCGTAATACCCTACTCCTGTGTGTATCTGCTATGTGGGAGATGAATGTGGTTTGTTCTTACAAGGCGTTCTTCAAGGGGTGCTCTGGAGCTAGCCCTCGCTTGGGGAAGAACTCAGAGTGTTTCTAAGTCTAGCCGCTCTCCGGGAAGAAGAGAGACTGAGAGCGGGAGAGAGCCAGAGAGACCGGGCGAGAGAAAGCCAGAGAGACCGGGGGTCCTCTTTCTGTTGGCATGGATCCTCCTTTCATAGTCCAAGGGGAGTCCACAGAGCCTAGCTCACATGTGAGGAGAAAGCTTTTCTAGGTATGATATGTCTTGTTGCACGCGGCCGCCTGCAGAGCCACGCCGGAGTCGGCTCGGGACGTCCTGTCGTCATGTCGCTCGGCGGCTGCGGGCGGCTTGGTCGGGGAGGTGTGAGCGCACGCCATCGCTGCCAGTGTGGAAAACTGAAGCCCTCTTAGTCAAAAGTTCTCTGACTGCACAGGGAGCGGGCTCACAGGGGGTCTTCATGAGAGCCCACGCATGCCCGACCGGGCGACAGGCGTGCCGCGCCCCGTCGCCTCGTCATTAATGCGGGTGGTTGGAGAGCTGATCCGCTCGAGTCAGGCTCGTGCCCGGGGCAGAGAGCTCATCGAGCCCTCCGCGCGCACACGGCGCCGAGCTCCTCAGGGAAGGAAGCTATGAGCCTCGGGCTCGGGGAGCGCGCCCCGGGCCCGGGATTGCGTCCCGGGACCGAGCCAGTGGGTCTCAGGACCGGGGCCCGAGACCGTGGTTTCCGGGAACCGGGGGCGAGACCCGGGGCCCGGGAATGTCCAGTAATGTGCCCCGGGAACGCGCCCCGGGGCCGAAGCTGTGGGTCCCTGGCCCGGGGGGCGAGACCCAGGCACGGGAAGTCCCGGCAATGTTCCCGGGGACATGCCCCGGGACCGAGGAGGTGGCTCCCGGGACCGGGGGCGAGGCCCGGTCCCGGGAAGGTCCCCGGGACGCGGGGCTCGAGGAGGTGGCTCCCGGGACCGGGGGCGACGCCCGGGCTCGAGAAGGTCCAGCGATGTGCCCCGGAGACGCGCCCCGGGATCGAGACTGGCTCCCGGGACCGAGGGACGAGACCTAGGTCCAGAAATGTCCCCAGGCTACGGGGCCCGGGGTGGATATGAGCGGTCGTCGCGACTCGCTCGGGGAAGGTGCACCCGGGCCCCGGCAGTGCTCGGGCCCTAGGCACTCAGCGGGACTGCGGGAGAACGGCCGTAGCCGGCCACCACATGTGCAGAACGTGGCCCCCGGAGGGGCTGACGTGGCCAAAGATCCACGCGTCCCCAAGGACTGGGGGCCCCCAGTTCCGTTTCGCCGACAGGTATAATTTTTAGAAAACTTTTTATATAGAAGTTTCATTAAAAATTTAAATAAATTTATTTTTAAGTTGTATTAGTTAAACTTAATTAATCATATGCTAATTAAATGTCTATCTATGGAAACATATAATATGCACACAAGTTTTCCGTATACATTCGACCTGGATTAATCATAGTAAGTTAAACTCGTAATTATAATAAATCAAGCTTAGATCAAATTAGTTTGAACTCATAATCATAGTAAGTCAAGTCAAACTAGCTTGCTTTTAGCTCGCTATATTAATAAGCTAGCTCAATGACCTGCTCATTTAGCTCGTTCATATAAGTACTATAATTACTTCCAAACTACTCGTATTTGTTTAGCTTTTACTAGTTAGGATTCACTATTACGTTAACATATAATAAATTAGCATATTTAAAATTATAAAGGAGAAAAAAATTAAAATAGAGGTTGTTAACGAGCTAGCTTGAGCCAAGTGGCTCGTTATCCCCCTCCCTGGATGGAGAGGAATGCTACCAGACGTGCTGGTTCACATATGAATGGTGTTGCCCACTTTTTTTTCTCTTTTGTCTCAAATCAATTTAGCTTAATGTAACGGTAAAGATGGTATATTTTAATATCTCTTGTATCCATATCTCAGGCTTGTTTGGGATCGCTTCAATTCCTGAATTCTTATATAAAAAAGAGTTTGTTACCTAAAACAAAACAAAGTGATTTAATAATCTAATTTATGAACAAAAAGTCTCACATTAGCACCTAATCTAGTCCCATCTCCAACTCCAACAGAAACTTGAAGTTGGAGGTGCCATACAGCCAAACAGGACCCTTTTCTGCTAAAGTGATGATATGTTTTCCTGCTTTAGTACAATAACATGCATAGCAGTTGCCAGAAAAGCCCAGCAGAGTGCATGATATGATCAAGGGCAGGGAAATTTCGTGTACAGCAACAGTAAATATCACACTGCATCAATGCCCAGTGCTGCTGTGCCGTTTGATGAGCCCTCCACATCTTTGTCATCGAACTTCTTTACAGGAGCAGCAGCATCAGCCTCGATTTTGCGCTTCACGGTCCGTGAGCCATCGATTGCGCCTGCCTCGACCGCCTCAAGATACAATGCCTTAACGAGATTGATGAACCGTCTCCTGAAGCTCGGTACCCAGGACATATTGACAACTATGCCTTGCAACCTGATTGATCAGTTTCTCTTTATGTTTGGAAGTTCCTTCAAGTTTACTACCAAAGCTAAAGTATGGAAAGAATCGATATGTAAAAATACTAATAAATCAGGAGTATTACGTACCTTCTGATTATTGCTTGCAGCTGAGCTCTCTTTATATTATCGCTTGATGAGAAACCACAATCGTCCCAATCAGATGGTTTGTCATTGTTATTTGTCATGATGAGCTTCCTTAAGCACAGCTCCTCGTCTTCAGTTATATCTAGTTTCTTTATTTGCTCCTTTATAACAAGAAGTGGTCCAAGCATCCAGTCAAACACTTTGTCTTTAGGCCAGTTGAAGTTTGTCACTTCAACATCATCAGCTATAACAGAAGAGTAAGAGAGAGAGAGAGAGAGAGAGAGAGAGCGAATTACTAAGATCAAATTACTCAGGAATGAGATGCAACGAATGAATGAAACATGAAGTTGATCTTATGCTTAGCATGCAGTCATACATATTAGCAAACCGTGCGAATCATATTTTGCGGATCGTATAAGGCACTGAAGGATGCACCAGGCAGGCAATTTTATACTTAATTTCTTGCATTTTCCTTTGATGATAAATTCTTCCATGTCCTCAGCACTAATCAATCCCTCACTCAGTAATATCCTTCCATTCAGCTCACAAGATCGGAAGAGCCAATCCCATATCTGAGAAATAAATAAAAGGAAGACGGATAATTTTAGAATTTTGAGCTGTAACCTTAAGTCCCTAGATTGTAGTTTTTAGAACAGAGACTCAGATCATGCACGAGGAAGAGAGATCCATATACTTGAATTGGTCTAAGCCGCTGGATAGTTTCCATAAATGTCTGTGATCTCGGCAAAGCCCTCATGGTTTTGTGGTGGCCATTTTGTTTCTTTTCTCCCAATTCAGCCGTAATGTTGTGCCCTTCATTGTTCTGACCAGTCTCATTATTCATTCTATCAGTTTTTCGGTACCTGGGCCTGTCTGTCAAAAGTAGTTTACTGACAGCTAGAGTAGATATCTATGCATGGACACAAATAAGTAAAGAGGGTTCACATATGAATGGTGTCTCACGCACCTTGGAAAGCATGAACCTTCTCTTAAGTAAAGCATGTCATTTGTGTATTCGTCGAACAATGCTACTGCTGAAATCATATATGCTAGTCCCATTCGGAGAGAAGCCTCCTGTGTGTATTTAGTATTTACACAAGGTCACAAGGATACAAGCATAATGTCACAGCATACCGAACATAAAGAACGACACCACTACTTTCATTAGAGAAAATGGTAGTCATACCTGATAAGCAATTAATCCAGCACGCATACCAAGGAGGAAGCTGCTAAGAAATGAAGCAATTACTGCCCCAATTACAGCAAGTGGCCATAATATGATGGACAAACCAGCGAAAGGAACACAGACTGTTTCTAGAAACGGTCCTTCCCTTCCAACCAAGTCCTCACACAACCTTTGCCATCCTTTCAATAACATGCAGGGGCTTTTCCACAATGCCACTCCACTTATCATGAATACGTCGAAAGGAACAGCAATAAGAGCAACGAGCATGCTGTGTGGTAGATAAGACAATCTTCACCAACAAACCAAATTGCACTCGTAAGGGAAGTGCTCAAGCCATTTGATACAGGATGTAGGTTTGGCAGAATCAAGTCTAATACGCCCTATCATAATACGCCCTATCAAACATAGTTAGCCCTGGATTCTTCTTTAGAAATTGAAGAACTATGCGTATTCTGAATAAGATGGAAGTATGTCGGAATGATCTTTTTTACTTACATAACAGATAATGAGAACATACTTGATGTCAAGAGGAGTTTCATTATCCCCCAATTTTTGTATGAGCTCATCCATGAACGAGAAGTATGAGTGGAAGCAGAAATCAGTAACATCACGCACCACCGTGCAAGCTCCAGCTATCGTACTGACTGTGCCGTCCTACCATCACATAATAATGTTAAAATACTACAAGATCTTCAGTGGTACATCAGAAAACTAATACATGTATCAGAATTTCAAACCTACTTACCAAGAAACAATGGGAGAGCTTGTCTGCAACACCCTCACCTCCAGCCTCAAAAGTTGACATTAGTGGAACAAAAACTCCATATCCTATACCACCCAGAAGGCTCCCAGCAATAGCAAGTACGGGCAAAAGGAGCAACAGAAATGGCAGCAGTATTGCAGCAAGGATCTTCAAAACTAGCCCAATCCGTTCCGTTCTGCAGTTGAAAGCCCATATGAAATATTTTTTAAGACTAAAGATCATAAGAAATGACCCATGATGCACACTAGGAATTACTATCTCCGTCTTAAAAAGACTTCATTTTAGCCCACCTTACCCATACCAATATAAAACTGAAAGACTATAATATTTTTCACTTTAGCAAACTCTAATGCATTTATCCCTTACTTTCACAAAGTCCAATTCAATGATCGCTCTAAAGATAAAGTTTTTGTAGGACAAATAAGATAGACAAAAGATAAGTTATTTTTGGAACGGAAGGAGTAAACATTTGCTACAGTACTATCACAATTTTTTGTTTACATAATGGATATCAAACTAAGCATCAGCTGCAAGTATTGGTGCCAATGCAGAGGAAGTTACCGTACTTCAGCACACAATAGTATGTCCATATGAAATGCGCAGGCCAAAGACCGATAATAACAGCAGAATTTCCCAAGAAAATAATGGTGGCCGCAATTGGGCCAATTAGCACAGCTGCACAAAAAAAAACAACATAGAGAATCATTTCAGACTCCATCTATCCATTACACACCATCTGACGGCTGAAAAACACCTGCTTGCTACAAACCATAGCCACCGAGAAGAATACTACAAGAAAAAATAACCAGCTGCAAAATACCCATATTGAGTATGTTGTTGTTACCTGAGACCTACCTTTGATGGCGCCCAGGAGCAGCAGGAGGAGAAAGAATGGCAGGAAGGACACAAAGCTCCAGAGCTTGGAGATGAAGCCCACAGGCACCTGCATCTTACAGGGACCAGTCCAAACTCCCCTAACTAGCTCCTGACACCAACCCCTGCAGCCTTCAGGGCAAGAGCTAAGCCCCTAGCTGGCTTGCCCCAGCTCCTTTCTAGAAGCTTCTACAGTCTTGTCTTCTTCTTTCTGCCCTAGGAGAGAAGAACAGAACAGCCAGGAAGCATTGAAAGAAACTGCAAGCGATTGAAGAACTAGCTAAAGAACAGAACAGCAGGAGTAAGAGGGGGAAAAAAACACGAAGGGAAGAAAGAAATAAAAGAGTGGACTTGCCTTGCCTTGGGGTTGGAGGTGTTGGTAGTCGGCAAGAGGGAATCAGGAGGTGGCATTGTCTCAAGCTGCTGGGAGTTGACACGTGTCGTCCTGCATGGGCCAGAGTCTCTGCTGCCTGCTGGGACTCGGACTTTCTACGGTTGAATGACGTGGGTCGGTGGGTGCCGCGGCAAACCAAAAGAGCGATTGCGTGTAGTCGGACTTCTCAGAACAGCAGAATCCGAGTACTCATCCACGTTCAAGCATCTCAGAATAAAGGGAAAATTAGACCCACCAAAGCAGGGGGCCAAAATGCCATGTTAATTATTTCATCAAGAATAACAGGATGGTATAGCATGTTAAAATACAGTAGCTTGGAAAGAAGCCTACATGCTACAGGACTGCCATATATAATTGATCTGAAGGTGACAAAAATGGGCACGTCTAATGTTAGTATCTCTTTGGAGAAACACTTAAGAGAGTTCTTTTTCCTTGACAATTATGTTCGGGATGATAAGTAGTGGCAGCAAACTTGTACATAGGTCATGCAACAAAAATGTTCCATTGTTCAGACATCAGAGTGTCCCAGCTTGCCCCCAACCAGATAAGGGCTATCTTATGTGAATGATCATCTTGTTGAAGAAAGCCTTGTGCTCCGGAAAATACTCCTGCAACTCATCTTTGGTCACCCACACGTAGTCCTGGCATTTCCCGATATGGAGTTTCGTGGCACCGACCACTTGTGACTTGAAAAAGAATCGCTGCAAGAAGCATAACTGGATTATGGGACGATTAAAGCAGAGAACACATAAATGGAATGTAAAATATGATGACGAAAACTGGATGAGCAAACTAAGGTAAGAGTTCAAGATGGTGACATATGGATAAGTTAATCACTTTCAAGTATGCAAAGAATTAGAAGTGCACACATCATTCTTTTTTTTTCAAATGGTAAAAACAAGAAATAAGCACCTTGAATGGTGAAACGCTTGAATCTTCATTTTGTTCAACTACCATATGAGCCATTGGTGCATTGCCAACAAAATATGTATTGTTGAGCCCACCAAGAACCGAACTTAATGCTGATTCAGCACACTGAAATCAAAAGGACATGATGTAAGAAAATAATAGGCGGAATTTGTTAGTGTGAGACCAAATTCGAAACTTGATGTTCAACAGAATGAAAGATGATACCATAGGCTGAGAAATCAGAACCAGACTACGGCATAAATCAGATAATGGAAAATTTATAGGTAAATTTTAGAGGTGCATACCAATCGCATAGTGCCTTCATTTTCATAAACTTTTTCTGGAAAATGCCAAACAGGCTTGTCATCAGTAGCCCCATAAGCCTTTCCATACAGAAGGAGATAGAGTTTATTATCAAGAGCTCGTTGCAGTGACCTACAGAAAACAATCGTTTAGCGCAAGCTAGATAAAGTGCTAGGCTGACAAGACAATAAAACGATCAACACAGCAATCCCATGAGAGTATATTCATTAAACACATCAAGTTTCAATACAATTTCATGATGCTGTGTTTATATGGAGAAGAAAAAATAGCCAGTACAAAAACCTACGCATGAGAAACAAGAACGATGAATGCATCAAAGGATGCTACAGCAACATAACAAGTCTAAACCTTTTTCAATAGATAATTCACTAGGACTAAGATGCAGACTGACGGAAAAGGAGAGGATTCTCATGAAAGCATATAATGTATGTAGAATCTGAAGCAGCTTGCTCCAAATTTGGAATTTAGGTCATTTTGTATACTTAAAAAAGCTAACGTAAGTTTCAGTGATATCCATTAAATTGCACAACAAGACACATACATGACAGATAACAATTTCAACAAAACTTAGCACATGATTGCACAACAAGAGGGTGACACATATTATCAATGTCAACAACAGCAAGGCATGACTTCATCAAGATGCAACTGCCCAACAAGATAGAAAAACAGAGCAATACAACTACAGGAATTGAAGTTCAATGCTTACTTCCGGTCGTTTGTTTTGTCAGCTTCTGTGATTCTTGGAGCAGGCACATAATCTATCTGATAATCACCCTTACCCCTACATGCAAAAACCATTTAGTTACCATGTTTCCACATATAATGTATAAGACTAGAACTGAATAAAGTATCAGATTGAATTTGTTGTATATTCTCAAATGCTAAAGAAAAGCATACAATCTATGTTATGGAGCAGATAACTCTAACTGAAGATATCAATTTCTGCTAAGCTCATGATTAATTCACATGAAATGGAATGTGCATCCTTTACAGTTGGTCATCTTAAGCTCCATTCCAGATTGTGAGATTGAAACGGACATATTTTTTTAACAAGGTGTCTATTCAACGTCCAATTGGTTGGCTCACTCAAACTCTCAAACCAGGACAAAACTTGTTTATCACTTGACAGTTAACACGTATCCATTGGATATTATCTACAGGGTGCAATAAGATGCAACTACTAAATAAAACATTCCCTATTCTTTTACCATTTTTAATGCTCCATGTATGATATTTATTGATAACCGTAGATCAGAGTAAACTGTAAACTCCAAGAAAAAAGGCACAATTAATGCAGTTTGTTGACTGGTTTCAAGTTCACAACAACTCCCTATATGCTTACTCATAATTGTTTCCCATGCTTACTCATAAAGCTGCTTAGTCAATCATTGTGAGTCTTTTAGTTTTTTCTACAGTCCTTGGGAGGTATTGTGAGGTATATGCACATCATAGTGTTGGAGGTATATACCTCATAGTAGGAGTGTTATACCTCCCAATTAGTACTCAAAATCTACCTCCCAAGGACAGGGGAAAAACTCTGATGATGTTCCTTCTGCAAATACTATCTTCTCTATTTCCAAATCTTACACCAATGTAAACTTAAATTACCATCCGCAGCTACAGAGAACAAAATGTGCTACTCCTACACAGAGCATTTACTTTACTGCATTGTACACATGTACTTATTGTCTATCCTAAAGCAAATTCGATGTAACCAGAAATGGCCGTCCTGCGAATTAGAAAAAAAAGAACATATGATTTGGACACGCGAGGGAGAAAGAATCACCTCGCGTCAGCCTTTCCCAGCACATCGTCAGGGTACTTCCGTCTGTACTGCTGGCTCCACCGAAACCTAGCAGCAAAAAAAAACCCAATCAGAAACGAAGAATCAGACTAACGAACAGCCATTCGACGCGGCGAACCGAAAGGGGCAAGGCTGGATCTGGAGTACGAGAATTCTTGGAAGGCGTAGACGACGGGGTGGATCTTGGGGATGATGACGGGGAGGCGCTCGAACAGCACCGACGCAACGATCTTCCCGTCGTCCCCTTCCGCCGCCGCGGAAGCCGAGGGCGACGACGAGAAGGAGGAGGAGCTGAAGTCTCGCGCCCGAAGGAGCGAACGGAGGTGGAGGCCCGACCTAGCCGGCGACCGCAGAAGCATGGTGCCGCGGAGTGAGGGGGGAGGCGCCGCCGCGCCGGGGTTTGGGTTTTGGGTTCGGGTCGCGCCGCAAGGAGTGCGCGTGTGTGTCAGTGTGGCCGTGTGGCGGAGGAGGAAGCGGAGAACCCTGCTTAAACCCGGCCGGGCCGTATGGGCCTTCTTCACAGGCCGAATAGTCGTTCTGTTTCTTCTAGTGTTTTCTCTATTTTTCTCCTAGTTTAGGTGCGGTTTTTTTTTCTAATTTTTCTGAAGTTATTTGTAAGATATTCTCAAAATATAAATCCATTAAAATTTTGAGATGTGAAATTTCTGTATGAAAATTTTTTAAACAAATACCTAATACAATTATGTATGATTTTTTTTCAAAATAAGTACCCGTTGTTTGTAACAAGTGAACTTTTGATTATTTTCAAAATAAATATATGTGTTAACTTTTCACAAATGAACCCTTTTGGCTATCCTTTGAAAGTATATCGGGGTCCCTAATTTAATTTAATGGTTAATAACAAAAAATTACAGAGGACTAATGGTTTCATCGAGTGTTTGAGTAAGTGATAGTCCTCGAATCAACAACGTGGATGCTTTGGCGATCCCGTGATTGAAAGAATCAAGTATGGAGCCAAGATTCTTAGTGGTAAACAAAATTTTTAAATTTATTGATTATAGGATTCCGCATGGATAGCTGGGATGGAATTTTAGTGCTCAAAGATAATATTTCATGTCTTAGTGGTAAGTAAAATTTTAAATTTCTTAACTACTAGCAAAATACCCGTACGTTGCAAGACAATTTTAATTCTACATGTTAAATGTGACCACATGGATGAGCCAAGCATAATTTCAATACTATAATTAGCACACAAATAAAGGTGGTCACTTTGATAAATAGTGATATCATTTGGCAAGTTACGTTTCAATGCATCATTGCGTTGCCGAAGCAGTCGCTGGAAAAGGAGGTACCGTGCAAGGCCTCAAACAAAGATTCAAACTTAACTTATTTGGAAGATGCTTAAGAGCTACAAGAAGTTAACAGAGGTTGCTTCCAAACCAAAAAACGAACAGCTTGTCAGAAATTGAACTTGCAACTAACGCTCTACTTCTCCCGGAAGAAGCTGTTGAAAGGGGATTCAGACATGTACTATTGGACACAATTCAGAATGTTCATGTCATGCTTAAGAGAAAATACTCTGAATCTGAAGGAGCTCATGTGGACTTGGTCTTAGCTTCGCAGTTGGAGCAAATCGTCACATCACCAACCGGGTTTCTGTAAACTGACAACCCAGTGTGTATGGTTATGCATTGCATTGAGTGTTGCTTATGTCAGTCAGGCCGTGATACATGTGTCGTAGTGGTAATTTAGACGGTTCTCCTGTGCTGCCTGTTCTTGGCTGCAAACAGTCATTATAGGCTTTTTATTGATAGCATTCTTCACCTCCTCCCTCCTATCAATGAAGGAGATTATTAACTTGAATAGTAGTTAACCTTGCTGGTTGAGTTACAACCTCTGGTTCCTGGCACTCAAACCTGGTTATTGTACTTTTTATATGTTGACAAAATTTTCACAAGAAGAAAATTAAGAGAGCAAGGACACATGCAAAGCCACAGATGAGGTAGAGCCATAGAAGCCCCAGAAGCTTGCAAAGCCACGGATGAGGTAGAGCCATAGAAGCCCCAAAAGCATGAAAGGTTAAAACGGTTTGAGGCAATCTCATTCCATAGTAAATTTTAGCTGACCAGAAACCCCCTTGGAATTAGCAGAGATAGCTCATTTGCTTAAGATTCCTAGAAACGAGTACTGCAAGCAACTGAACAATGAATTACATGGCCGAGGCAAGGGAGAAGGAGAACCAGATGCCGAAGGGGACTTGGGCACGGACTGGGGGGAAGAATCGGAGGGAGGAAGGCCCCTAATGCGGAGGGAGCGACGGAGGTTGACGGGGCTGGCTGACGCAGCAGCTAGGGCTCGCGTGTGGCTGCTGCCTCTTGGGGCACTTCGATGACGAGGACGACTGGATGGAGTGATGGCAACGGGTACCCGATCTTCCGTCAGGTAAGGATAACTCTTGATTTGGTGGAGAATTGACACTCATGATCCAGCTTCTGATCACTAAGACCTGAACCCTGTAATTGCAGCACCACGTCTCCTCTTGTTATTAACCGTGCGCTGCCCGATTGACCTCGCCACGAAGACTAATCCCTACATGTGAATCGAAGAACACAAGCAAGAACAAGGAAGATTGCAACTCAACTTGCAGATGAATGGTTATACTCTCGAAGTTGGGGTCTCACAAACCAATAAACAACGAAACTGTTCAAAGACAAATTAATCTAAGCAAAACCCACTCTAAACGACGGCGGCTACTGAATATATATGAGTTAGGACATCCTAGGGTTAAGAGTTGCCCTGTGAGGGGCGCACTCCTCATGGGTTTAGCCCACGACATAAATACAAAGTCTAAAGGCCCAAACTGACTCGGATAGAAAAAATGGTGCAACTTGTTTCAACAATTATGGACAGCTTAGGAGGAATTTTGGCGTGAAACCAAAACCATCTGAAAGTAGACTTCATGAGCTTTCCAACAAGTACTTGTAGGCTTTGTAATTCCTTCTGGCTCAAAAGTTATGGCTATTTGAAGTTGACGCTGTCTCTCAGCCCGAAACTGAATCGGTCTCGGGAATAAGAGTTTACTTATACTTATTGTCTCCACTTTAATATTTGGTTTCTTGAGCTATTCTCCATGTTCTTCTCCCAGGTTCCTAATAACAATAAAATCATCACAAGAATTAAATAGCATGCTATTCATAGAAATATTTCCATGTAAGTTTAGGAACGCATTCACCTGGCGATTAAGTTGACGGGCACGTGCATGAGTAATTGGTCCTTGAATCTGTGGCACATCTTGTTTAACATGAGGAGGTTGTAAGTGTGTATCTAAAGAAGTGATGTCCTCATCATGGAGGCAGAGAGCTTGGCGGCCTTGCAGCGGAGGGAGGCAAGCGTTGTTGCGCGCTCGGGCCACACACGTAGGGAGGGTGGAGGGGGCACGCGGGGACGGACGGCAACAAATGTGGACGACCTGGATGTTGGTGTTGCGTAGTATGGATAGATGTGGACTGCGTCTGCTGCAACCATGGAACTGATCTGGACCGTGCGACAAATGACGGATGAAAAATCAGACATAAACACTTTCAATTTTTATAATAGTAGAGATAGGAATGTTGTACTACTAAGGATAGTTGGAATTTAAATTTAGTTCTCAAAGATAATATTTCATGTGCTTCCAACTCTCTAGAGACCGGAAGTTCCTATCAGTGCACTGGAAGTTCTAGTCCATCAGAAGGTCTGGTTTTCCCAAACCTTTGAGCCTAAGGCTGGTCACATCGAAAGACATTGAAAGTTCCGATCAATGCATCGGAAGTTCCAATGCTTCGGAAAGTCCGGTTTTTCTCAAATCTTGTTGGCTTAGGTCTATGTCTCAGAACTTATCAGAAGTTCTAGTGTCTGTACAGGAATTTCCGATACGGTCAAAGTTCCGGTTTTCATGAAACCTTTTCTCTTAGTTTTCAAGTGCCAATATTATTAGAAGATCCAATATCTAGACCAAAAATTCTGATATGTTGAGTTTTCTAGATTTTGAGTGTGTGAATTCTAACCACTGCAATGTTGTCTAATCTAACCGGATGTTCTAATGTGAAGATCGGAATTTCTGATATGGGAATCTTTTCGCTCCAATGGATAGAAATCTGGAGGTTGTATTTAGATCCAACCCAACCGCAAAGCAAGGCTGCTGAGCTTTGTGCTAAAGGTGTTCAACTTGCTTTGAAGCTCTCCCTCAAATCCCTCCTCGATCTATGTGATTTGCTTCTTTTGTGAGTGGATTAGAGTGAGATCTCTAGTATGTGAGCCAAACACCAAAACTGTGAGCACTAGGGTTAAATCTAAGGCTTTTTTTTGTATATTTGTTACTCTTGGAGGTTAACGACTTCTAGATAGCTAGTTGTCACTCACGAGCCGCTATCTACTTATGGTGTGCCGTGGGAAGTTTGTGAAGGCCAGATTTCACCTCCACAAGGGAAGCATGTGCGGATGTGCGATCATCCATCTTCCTTTCACATAATTCAAGCACATAAAATTGAGTAAAATGTGTCTATTTTGACATTTCAATCATCTTTGTTTATTGAATTTTGAATTCAATCATTGTGCTTACATGGTTCCACCTTGTATAAACATTTATAAGCACATGTATGTCAACTTTTAGATATGTGCCCTTATCAATATAAGATTTATTCATATAGATGTTGATGTAATACATTAATTTTTGCCTCTACTGTGAGCTCCTAAATCATTAGTATATGAAAGAACGCGATTGTTTTTTCACCTAAGTGGATATCCACTATTCATTTGCATGTGATTCAAATAGCTGTAGAAAATTTTGAAATAATTTTGTAATGTAGATTATGATGACATGAGTTTATATTCAAACATGGAAGATTAAGTTCTACATGTTAACGGTGTAATTTGTCTACTTGGAATATTTTGTTGGCCAAATTATTAGGTCGGGACTATCTAGATTTCAGTTCCTTGAAATCTTTGAAAAAATCAATCACTTTTTTTTTCTACCATTGGATGTGGAATCAAGGGTTGATGTTTTTAAACCCACAAATCAACTGCAATATTAATGAGTTTGTTTGCAGGCCCGTTGGGGTGACAAGGTCACAATGTAAATAAACAAGTTTGGGCCTTGTTTGCTGTACACGTTTATGGGCTTTGTGTGAGCTTATCTGGGCTTAGTGTGTTGTGTGTACCTATGGGCTTTGTAGGCTTTTCTAGGCTTTGTGGGCTTTTTAGACTGTTTTGAGGCACTTCTAACAAGACAAGACTTCAAAAATTATAATATACAAAAATTTGTACAAATTTTGGATCATATTCATGGTTATATCAAAATCAAAAGGTAAAGACACTAGCTAGATCTCTAAAAAAGAAAATAAATCTAACATCATATAGAAATGCAGTGATTGGATTCTCTGAATTCCAAAAATTCATATTAGAAGTTATCATACATCTTTATGTTCAAGAAAGCAACTAATTGCACTGCCTTATAGCGAATATTGCACTATAGTTTACACTGCAAATATATCAAAATTAATATGCAATTTTGACATACCACAAGAAAGCTGGTACTGTGGATGAGGTTATCCTAAATGACCTAGTGGCAACAACTTCTAGAGGAAGACCACTAGCACAACAAAGAAACAAAGTGACTGGACACATGCTTAGCCTTTCTAAAAAAACTAAACACCAGTTTCTTACTCAGCTATCTTAAAATTGTGCTGACTCAACCCTAATGCTTACAAAAAGCACAAAAAACCCGGGCATACAAATAATTGCAGATGCTATGTATTAAAATTGCACAAGGATATGAACTGTAACAAAAATGAACATTTACAGGTTGCTGCAGCCACAGAACATGCATGTTAACATAGGGGAATCCAATCACTATATATATATATATATATATATATATATATATATATATATATATATATATATATATATGCACCAATTAGTAAAAATCCATAGCTTACTGTTAGCCACAACAACAGATTGCTTATGTAAAAGATTTAGTACATAGCCTCAGTTCTCCCATCAAGAAAGAACAAAAGGTTCCAGAGACACTCTCGGAAAAAAAAGATTAAATTTAAAATATAGGAGAGGTATATATAAGCACACAAGTCAAATAACTACATATGTTATGCTTCAAAAATTGCACAATCATATTAATTGCAGATGCAAATTTTAACTTGAATATAAACTTCTCTCTAGGCTTGTTTTGAATATTTTGCTATATGAAACTTAACGACTAATTTTGTAACAAAAACTGAATAAATATGTGATGTGCAGGAAATGGTGCCTGTAAATTATATTTATAATATGTGATGTGCAAGTTTCATGAAATGAGAGAAAAACCTTAACACTACTGAAAGACAAAGAAGCAACAAAAATTAAAATAGCACCTGCAGTACATATATCCAGTGTCAATAAGGAGAAGAAGACTTACAAGTACCACAGGCTAGGTGACAAAAGGTTGCACCTCAGAGCTCTAAAGATTAAGAGAAGCAAAGAATTTCAGTTTTAAGAAGCAGAGACACCAATATATGGCTGTCAACTAAAAAATTCCAAGAGTAAGTAAAAACTTATTGTTAACATATGTGAAAAAAGCCTTGAGCCTTTAATAAAGCCTTTAGCCTATGGTGACACTTTCTATTGACAAAATACATCAGTTTCTGAAAAAAATAACAACACTATAGTAGCTCACATGGCCCACACAAATCTATGTTTAGAGAGAAATTGTTTACAGCACAAATCATACAGAAGTGTAGTAATTGGATTCCCTGAATTCTAAAAATTCATACCAGAAGTTATCATACATCTTCATATCCAAGAAAGCAACTAATTTCAATACCTTACAAGAGAGCTGGTACTGTGAATGAGATTATCCTAAATGATCTAATGGCAGCAACTTCTAGAGTAAGACCACCAGCACAACAAAGAAACAAAGGAACTGGACAAATGATTAGCCTTTCTAAAAAAAGTGACTAGACACCAGTTTCTAACTCAGCTATCTCAAAATTGTGCCGACTCAACTCTAATGCTTACAAAAAGCATAAAAAACTGGGCATACAGATAATTGCAGATGCTATGTATTAAAATTACACAAGGATATGAACTGCAACAAAAATGAAAATAGCAGGTACATGTTGCTGCAGCCACAAAACATGTTGATATAGGGGAATTCAATCACTATATCTATATATAGGGACCGTCTATTGGTCAAATGTTTGAAAAAAATGAATCTATCAAACAATTTTTTCTGCATCCAAAGACCAAGCTGCGAACCATTAGATGCAATTGTGCATTTTTGTGACTAAGTTGCACAAATTTATAACTAAAGTTGCACAAATCGATAATGGTAACTATAACAAGTTGAAAGTGCAATTACAACAAGTTAAAAGTGCAACTTGAAACTCGCTTTCCCCATCCCAAATCTCAAAGTTCTATCCAACAGCCAATGTTGTTGTTTAATAGAATTTAAAAAATCAAACGTTTGATCAATAGCAAATCTGCTATATATATATGCATCAATTAGTAAAAAAATCCATAGCTTACTGTTAGCCACATCCCAGATGACTATCATAGAACATAATAGAGTAAGTACATTGAATTGTTTCCTTGCCCTAGCACATAAGGGAACAAAGTTGCTTTCATCCCTCAAGGAACAGAACAAAACACAATCTCAATTTGAACGATCATGCATGAAAATAATGCTTGGAACTGGAACAAGGTCCCTATTCAAAACTCAAATCCACACAAAAAGATTAAACTTAATAGAGAATTGTCGAACATTGAATCCCTAGATGGATTATGCATTCATGCTGAGAAAATAGGCCATACAAACAGATCTCTCATCAGCAATTCCATGCTCCATCCACCAGAAAATTTCTCAATGCACATCATAATAGGCAATGCAAAATCAACAAGAACTCAAAAATCGATAGCACTAACCCTAAACATGGGGATTTGCGAGGGGGGGGGGGGGGTTAATGAAACCCGTCAAAAGAGATCATGTACATCTCATAGAATCACAAATCACTGGCTACAAAAATCGCAATTGACCACATCTACAGAAAACAAAAGGCAACTACATCTAAAAGCAGAAACCACCGTACCATGGGGCGTGCGACGACAAGAGCTTGGAGAAATAGAAACCATCACTGTGAGTGGGGCGACGTCCAGGGAGCCGAAGGGCTTGAGGGCCAGTGGCGACCGACGGCACCACGGCAGACCCAGATTTGAGCCCATCGCCTCATCATGCACCACTAGAGCACCATCCATTCCAAGGGACGGAGAGCTCAAAGGAGCAATGGCAACCGACGGGGAGACGCCAATGACCACATCAGATTCAGACGACGATGACCCTTGCCGAGCTCGCCTCGGTCTTGGAGCCTATCGCCCGCCGAGTGCTTCGCCTCGCCTCCCCTCACGGCCTCTCTCTCTCTCTCCTTCTCAAACACTCAGGCGGGCCCCGGGATCAATGAAAAACATAAAGAATTTGAAGCATGGACCCCAAAAAAGGCCCACCCAACGTTTCCGACCCGGGTCAGGCAAATCAAACAAACTTGAACCAAGCATGAATCTTGGAATAGAATGGACGGCCCAAAAATTTGACTGAAAATTTTAAAGTTTTGAGGTGACTGAAAACTAGCAATTCCCTATTAGGTCATATTTGTAGGCTGGTTTGCTTGAGAAATCAGTTAAGTTTATGTGTGCAGGAGTTTGTGATACACTGGAAGATCGCATTGCGAATTACTGGGTGGATGCAGTGTTTGACCCGGCTTGAAGATGTGTACATGGATCATGCAGTTGAGTACTAGTACTCGCTCTTCTGGATTGGGTGCAGATGGCGCAGATGGAGTGCAGCGAGCTGAGGAAATCATGTATGTAAACTGCTGGAGGCTGCTTGATGAGGTGCAGAGATCAGTGAGCTTGGTGCATGTGCTGGTGCTGCTTGATAGCACGGGAGCTGTACTGCAGAAGACAAAACTCGAGCCAGGCGCAGGAGGTCGAGTATGCTGGTATTGAGCTGCATACAGGGAAGCGACCGAGGCGAGTACGACCGCACAGGAGCCAGTTTGGTGGCGTTGGCGTCCGCATGCCATAGAGCGTGTCAAGCACATGTTGCGGCAAGGAAGATTAGAGATATAATTTTTGGTAGTTAATTTGTGGAAATCGGAAGTACGTTCGGCCGCGGATCCACGTAGGAGTTTCTATGCACGTTGAAGCCGTACTGCTAGTGTTTAGGTACCACTATATATATTAGGGTATTAGGTCAATTGTTTCCCCCCCGAACAATCATCAATCAATCTACTATTTTCTTCTTACTTTGCTTTTTCAGTTATTTTCTATTTTGTTTTTATGGCTGAGTTCTAGCAACCCTAGAATTGGGTTAATCTTTGCCATTTTGCCCTAAAAACGATCGTGCTTCTCCACGAAAGCGAGGATGTTATCCTTTGCTAGTTTGCTTGAAAACTAGTCGTGTCGTCACGTAAATACGATTTATCTTCTTTACTAATTTGCTCATAAATTAGTCATGTGATTTGACGAGAGTGAATTAATCTCGAAATCGGCTCTGCTGGCTAATTTTGATCTTAACGATTTTGACGACTCCGTTGATTACACCGCAAATCATTGGGTGACTCCGTGTTGACCACGAAAAACCGTCAATACTACAGTTGAAGAAACAAAAACAATAAAATCAAACAGCGAATAGTACCTGCATACATAAATAAAATTTGTTGTTTTTATTTCTCATTGTGTAGATAGAATTTAGACTTGCATGTTTTTTGTAGTGACTAATATCATCATAATCTCTCATACCAATTTTGTAGTGACTTACAACCTGTGTAGGTGGAGTTGGGATGAATGAGAGGGTGGAAAGAGCAACCATAAGAAGGAAAAGCAATCCACCAGCCAACTTTGATCCAATGATTCACACCGCAAGTCCACAGGCAACCAGATCTAAACCATGGACTTGATTTACAAGTTGCAGACAAGGCAAGCTAGCTGGACTAGATGGGATCATGGGTATAAATATCCCCTACCCTTCCTGCATTGATTGAAAGTGAATAAGATGAAAATAAAGTTGCAAGTGGCTAAACAGCAACAGCTGATTGAACCACACTTGACGATAAAGCCAATACTGCCCTTCCTGCATTGATTGAAGATGAATAAGATCAAGATAAAGTTACGGGCTAAACAACAACAGCTTGATTGAACCACACAAGATTATAAAGCCAAGACTATGTCTAGCTGAATCAACAATTCATGTACCCAACAAGGTGATCACCCCGCTGATTAATTTAGAAAAGAAACTACCTTAGTATGTACTTGATTTACAAGTTGTACGATAAGCCGATTGGACTAGCTAGGATCATGGGTAAGAATACCCATACCTTTCGTACATTGATTGTAGATGGATGCTATAAAAAATCAAGTTAGGATTCTAGTTGCTGTAGTTGTATTTTATAACATCATTAGAGGACTAAATGGTCAGGAGCAAGTTAGGATTCTAGTTACTGCAGTTGTATTTCATAACATCATTAGAGGGCTAAATGGTCAGGAGCGGTGGCTGGATTATTGACCAAGTTATATTCCACAAGAAAGTTATGTTGATCTTCTGAATGAAAAGATATACCCTAATGATAATGAGTCAATCAAAAAATCAAATAGCTATGCAGATGTGGGTTGATCATATTAGTTAGCCAATCATGCATCTTATAAAATAGTGTTTGTGTGTGCTGGACAATTTAATGTACTTTGTTGTTGTTGTTGTTGTTGTTGGGTCTGTTCCTCTGTACTTGGTATTAAATGTAATGTATCTCTACTATCCATCATCCAATTATTTGTTCTATCCATCATCGAATTTTTATACCATTTTATTGGATTTGTTTCGCTCTACTCTATATTGCTACACTTTATGTACAATTAATTTGTATATGAATATTCATAAAAATTATAGCCATGTCGACCAAACGTGCAAGAGCAGAAAAGACTTGTTGATAATCAACCAAGATTGAGGGCTCAAAATGCTTGGATACCTGAAGGATGGTAAGTATCACCTACCATTTCAATGAAAAATGTCCACATGTTTATTCACTAAAAACCGATCCAAGTGAAAGAAAAGGAGCTCAAAGGGAATTACAAATTTACATAAAAAAATGCACGAAAAGAGAAAGAAAAGGGGCTGAAGTTACAAATTTAAAAAAAAATGCACAAAAAGAGAGTGCTGTGGGCTTACTTGTATAATTATTGCCGAACCAACAATTTGGGATAATTTGGGATAGAATACTTTATGTAAGATCTTTCTTCCCTCACTTAAACTAATAGTGTAGAATAAAATTACATTCCATAAAGACATGCTGGCCAATTATTACTCAGGATTTTTATATTCTTTTTGCTCACTTTCATGCCAGTATCCCAGACATGCAATGTATAAACTCCTCTTATATCACATTAGTGGCAAAGAAGAATTCACCAGAAATGGTAAATGATTTTATGCCCATTTCTCTAATGAATCAGAACGATTTCTCACCAAATTCTTGGCTGACAGACTGAAAGATAATGGATATCATTCACAAAAACCAGTATGGTTTCATCAAATCCAGAACAATACAACATTGTCTTGCATGGGTTTTTGAATATCTACATCACTGTCAGCAGTCAAAAAGGGAGATCATTTTACTTAAACTAGAATTTGAGAAAGCTTTTGATACAACTGAGCACCAAGCCATTCTAGAAGTAATGCACTATAAAGGTTTACTTGACAAGTGACTAGCTTGGGTAAAAACTATTTTCTCTACAGCTAGTTCATCAGTGCTTCTAAGGGTCCGTTTGGTTCATGGTCATGGATGAATGAGATATGGCCATCTATATTTTTTTGGATATGGTGATTCAATTTTTTGTTTGGTTTGTATGGATGGGATGATCTAATTTCTTGTTTGGTTGGAGGGATGTAACTTAGACAGGATAAACAAAAATTTAGTTGGTCTGTTTGTCATATATATTTTTTAATTAAAATATAATCATTTGATATCTTGTTTTAAAGATTTAATTGCAATGAATATAATGGTAGAATCAGATCATAAAATAGATAAATAGTCTAGGAGAAAAAACACTTCAAAGCTCATTAACAGAAAATTAAACCCACCCAACCAATCAAAATAGGCCATGTCAGCAAGAGTAAAACATGGATGGCTCCATCCGGCTGATTTGGCCAGATTCACTCATCCAGCATCTTCAAGGAATATTCCCTCCCCGGCCGCCCTATCTACCTTTGCCCACCAACCAAACATCCTTAAAAGTTAGACCGCCATACCCTATCCAAAGATATCCCTCCAACCAAACACACCCTAAATGGTGTGCCTAGAAAACAATTTCAATGTAATAGGAAAATAAGGCAAGGAGATCCACTGATTTATTACAAAGTATCATTAATGGAGCTTTTTCTTTGGGGCTTTTAAGCAAGCCCATTGACCATGCTGATATGGACTTTCCTATAGTTCAATATGCAGATGACACCCTTCTTTTTTTAAAGGCTGATGCTAAAGAATTATTTTGTCTCAAAGCTTTGTTAAATACTTTTGCACAGTCAACTGGTTTGAAAGTGAACTTCCACAAGTCAAGCATGATACCTCTGGATGTTCCTGAAGAAAAGGCAACTGTACTAGCAGTCCTTTTGGGTTGCTCCATTGGTAAAATTGCCCTTCGCTTACTTAGGGTTACCCTTAGGTACGTCAAGGCCAAGAGTTTTAGAGCTTACACATCTAGTTGATCGAGTGAAAAGGAGGCTAACAGCTACTACGAGATGTATGTCTTATGGTGGTCGTTTGACACATGTTAACTCTGCCTTTTCATCTCTTCCCACTCATTATATGTGTACTTTTGCATTGTCAAAAACTATGATTGAAGCCATTGATAAGTGTAGAAGGCAGTGCTTGTGGAGAGGTTCAGATATAACTTCTGAGAAAAAGTCCCTAGCAGCTTTGTCCAAGGTCTGCAAGCCAAAGAATAAGGGAGAATGGGAGTGATTGATCTCAGAAAACAGAACATTGCCCCCCTTTTGCTGAAAAATATTCATAAGTTTTATAATCGTCTTGATCTCCCCTGGGTGAATCTGGTCTAGAAAACTTATTACAATGGCAAGGTACCTCATACTGTTTATAATAAGGGCTCATTCTTGTGGGGCGACATTATCCAATTTGCTGACATATACAGAACAATTGCCTTTTGTTCATTGGAAAATGGAGAATCCCTTCTTTTCTGGGAAGAATTATGGAATGGATCAGTTAAGATGCAGACTTATGCAAGATTATATTCCATCTGTCAATATAGAGATGATTCAGTGGCAAAAATGTTCAGCAGAGATCTTCCGAATGCTTTTCACTTGCCACTTTCACAGCAAGCCTATCAAGAGTATCTTCAACTTATTCTGAGATGCGGGATACTATGCTAAGCACACAGCCTGACAAGTGGACATATATATATGGAATAGACAAGTTTTCTCTTCTCAAACATTATATAAACTCTTCTTTGCTGGAATACAGCCTCCAAGACCTCTACCATGCATCTGGAAGACCAGGTGCGTAATGAAAATAAAGGTTTTTGCATGGTTGTTATTCAATGATCTTTTGAATACAAGGGACATGATGGATCATAAGCATTGTATGCCTCCTAACGCTATATTATCTTGTTCCCTCTGCAAGCGCAACTTGAGAAACTAGGATGCACCTGTTTTTTGGTTGTGCCTTCAGTAGAGCTTGCTGGAGAAAACTAGGAATTTAATAGAACACTTCTTTGAATTTTTATCAGATGATAGTGCTTCACTCAGAGATTTTGTTTTAGACTGGTTGCAAACTCTGTAATTTTTTTATTCTCTTTTCTCTTTTCATGTACATATTTTTTGATATATTACAAAATCTAACTACTCGAATAAGCAAGTAGTGTTTCTTTTCAAAAAAAATACATTTTTCATACTAACTATGTTTTAATGTTGTATTCAATAGTCTCATCCAAAGGTCAAGAAGTTTCGCTCCAAACCATTCCCTTTTTCAATTCTTTATTATTGTATGAAGGTGATATATCTTTACCATTTCATTTCTTGTTGACCATTTATTTTAATTATAGCTACGCTGTTATAATTTCTCTGCCTTTTTATTTGGTACGGGAAGCATAGCATTTTTTATTTGGAACAAGAAGCATAGCAACTGGAGATTTGTGTTTCACATCAACTCAAGAAATGGCATTTTCAAGTGATCAAAACATGGAAAGGGCACAAGAGGATTATGAAAGGATCGGTTGAGGCCTAGAGGGGGATGAATAGGCGAATTAAAACTAAATATAGAAGCATAAGCGAAACCAGGGTCAGATATTCCGATCAACGGTATGATATTCCGATACAGTGAGTGCACAAACAAGCTCCTAATAGATCTAGATCAAATTCACAACAATCATAATCAAGCACATAAAGCAACTAGCTACAAGCAGCACGATATAGCAAGGAGGAAGTTGTTGACAAGTAATGTCTCAACTATCGGTATTTGGGTGTATAGGGTACGGCCATTATGAGGATATCATGGAACCTGCAAACAAGGAGATAAAAGACAAAGGATTTATACAAGTTTAGGCCCCGGCGTGGGTAATAGCCCTATTTCTGTTTATATGGTATTGCTTGTGGATCATACCGAGTAGATAGAGGGAAGGAACCCTAATCTAGCCTATCAATTAAGTCGGCAAGATGTTTCTTGGCGATATGGTTGATGGCGGATTCCAAGGCTCTTGGTGGTGACTCGATGTGTATGGCTATGGCGTTGTAGAACTCAATGCCCTTTCTGGCTAGGGAGGCTTTGTATTTATACCCTCAGGTGCCCCCTTATCCAAGTAGAACTCGAGGGATTAGGAAGGATACGACAAGGTGGTCCTAGTCGTGACCAGATCAAACCGTGTAATCCTTTCCTGGTACCTGGTTTGCTTATCTGCTTGATTTGCCATCCCATATTTGGGTAACTTTCCTTACACAATTAGGTATATGGTATTCTAGTGCAGTACGGATATGCCTAGGGGGTATCCGGTATTTTTCACACTGACAGAAGTAATACAAAGAGAAGCTGATGTATTTCCTGGAGTTCAAATCCTTGAGGGGATTCTACTCTCCATTGAGGAGCTCACAAAGAGCCGGGTCTTTGCCAACCCTATCCTCATAAGGTTGCACAGATTCACTCCTCCACTAAGGGTATCTCATTCCTTTCGAGGACAAGCTCCGGCCTTCACAAACTTATCCCAGCTCACCACACGCAGATCAGTGGCTTGAGAGCGATGCCTAGCTGTCTAGGAGTTCTCAACCTCCAAGAGTAACAAATACCACATTGTCTTGGACCAAAACCTAGTGCTCAAGATATATCTGAGAGAAAACACTCACTGGATCCCCAAATCACCAAATCCAATCCATAAAGAGTCAAGCATGAAAACCAATGAGGATTTGAGAGAGAAGATTTGTGAGCTCAAAGATCAAAAGCATAAAGCACAAAGCTCAAGTCAAAGCAATGTTTGAAGGAATTTGAATAGCTAGCTTTAGACAGGGTTAGGTGTGGAGTTTAAATAGGTCACCAACATCTGCCAGTTGGGGGGAATTTGTCAATCCTACCTTGGATATTCTGACTTCTAGGTCCGATATTCCGATCAAGTAGCAGGTCTCAGTTAAAAATAATTGATCAAAAAGTCCGAAGTTGCCAACGGACATTCCGATGTAAGGTTTAAAACCAAACAGAAACTTGAGTTCAATGAAAAATCGGACATTCCGAATCATCAGATGTTCCAATTTGAGGTAGAATATTTTGATGCTATATGTTGCCTCAACCCGAGGGTCGAGTTCCTTTGAATTTCGGACATTCCGGAATGTCGAATATTCTGATATATACGTTGGAAGTTTCCGATGAAACTTGAAGAAGAGATCGAGACTCGAGTTCATCTGAAAAAGGATAATTTGATATATCGGACATTCTGACATTGTCATCGGACAATCCAATGGTTGTCAAAGTGTGGCAAATAGAGAACCGAGTTGGTTCTAAAAAGGGAAAATCCGACACTTCGTATATTCTGACAAAATTATTGGACATTCCTACCTAAAAGACAAAGACACTTAGGGAAAAAGAGGTTTTGAGCACTAGTTTCTAATCCAATCATACGTGTGTGGCATCCATCTTAATAGTACAACATCCTAACTCAAGAAATGCAGAAAATACAATTTTATACCATGGGTTATGATGTCATTTTCTTTTCAACTTCATTGAGGAATTGCCATTTTGTCGTTTATCGAACTATACTAAAAAACAAACTTGCAAGCACATTAGTCCGATCTAATTGTCTTGTCATTAATCACCAAAATACAATTAGGGGCCTAGATGCCTTTCAGCTTCAAGTCTAGATGGGCGGACAAATCCATTTTCAAATCTAAATGGGCCGGAGACTTCAAGTACAAACATGGAAAAGGCACAAGAGAGTTCAACTCCTAGCAAATCAGGAGAAAAGGAGGTGCTGCTAGGAAGAAACGCAAACAGAATCAAGTAAAATTGGTCCTCAAGAACTATTTAGAATTCAAAAAGGAACAAACACACTAGGTGGTGGAGAAAATAGTAGAGGCATCAAAGCAGGAGACTGGCTGTTCTATCCCCAATCATATTGTTGTTGTAGAATCGATTCAGGAGTTAACAGATGAAGAACAAGCAAAGGCTTTAGGACTATTTAGATGCCCACTCAATAGGGAAATTGATGAGCACCCAGCGATGAGTACCTTGAATTTTCCCTCTCTTTCACAGTACGAAAAGAATAATCAAATTTACTCAGATTCGCTGAAAGAATTTAACAGCAATTAAGCAATAGCAAATAGATTGAGAGCAAGTAGATATGTGTGTACTCAACGAACCAACAGAGCAGCAACTTAATTTCCAATCGCAAACCAAATGACTCACAAGAGGACGCACAAAAGAAACAGAGATCCAACCCTGATACTTCCACCTGTGTAAACATAGCTCATGATCAGAAGTTGAGGTTCTCTTACGAACCAAAGTGCACACCCAGGAACCGACCGCTTGAACATGTTCTTCTTCCTGAAAGACATGGGATGTCGCCTAGAAGGGGGGTGAATAAGTGTTCCTGAAAAATCTTGCACTATAGCGGTTAAATTCAATAGGCCGGAACTTCCGACCAAAAGGTAGGAACTTCCAGCCAAAGCTCTCGGCCAAACCAAGAGGGCTGGCCGGAACTTCTGGCCTCCGGTCAGTTGTGTGTTGCTCTCCCAAGCAATACACAGCACAATCAAATAGCAAGATGTGGAACCCTAAACTGTGAGGAAATATATGCAGACAGCTCAATATAGAAATATATCACAAGATCTAGGACAACTAGAGAGTGATAGAGTGAAGAACAAGCAATTTTTACCCGAAGTTCAGATCACAAAGATCCTACGTCTCCATTGAGAAGCTTCTAAGAGCTGAGTCTCGATTAACCCCTTGCCTCACTAAGCGACCACGAAGATCAACTCGGTTATTTCTCAAAGTTGCCTCTTTTCCTTTCAGAGATAAGGTCCACCCTCACAAACTTGCCCGGGTCAATCCACAGCTTGAGCATGCTCGTGGGCGATGCCTAACCATCTAGGAGGTTACCCTCCAAGAGTAACAAGCTCCAAACAGTAGCCCAACGTCAATCCCCAAGTGCTCAAGGAACTCCTAACTCTCTCAAGTGTAATCCCTCACTAATCACCTAGATCAACCCTTAAACTACCATGGAAGCTCAAGAACTAGGTGGAAGGAGGCTTGGAGCCGTGGGAGAGCCCTAGAGATGCAAAAATAAAAGTGGAATGGCCAACCTTGCCTTGGAGGGGATGGAGGGATTAAATACCCATATCCTTATGTCATGTAGCCGTTACTCACAGAACCAGGGCCCGGAAGTTCCGACCCAAAGGCTAGGAACTTCCGGCCCACACTTAGCACCAGACAGAGAGGGCTAGTCAAAACTTCCGACCCAAATGGCTGAAACTTCCGACCACCCTGACAGGAAACCCCCCAAAACCCGTGCAAGTGCTATGCAATGGTGTCTCTTCTAGACAAGATATGGACTTGAGTTTTTTGTGATACATGAGACATTGTTTGAAACCCCCTTGATAGTACGGCTTGCCTAGACTCAAATTCAAAAACATGAGAGAAAATTAAAATAAGCGTCTAGTCTTCTCGCCGCATTGCATCATGTTTGTAGGGGTCTCCATTCATCACCCTAAGCAACCTAAGACTAATCTCTACACGTAGCTCAATAGAACCATTAGTCACTTAACCGTTTTGTCATTAATCAACCAAAACCCATATAGGGGGCTAGATGCACTTTCACTTCCAACCTTGATAGGGCAACAACATCTGAATTATGCAGTAGATGGGATCACCAGCGTGCACCTAATATGGCTACGGAGCCAAATTGCTGCATAGGTATGTTGTTTGATTAATATAGTGATGAGGGACCATCACATGACCAATTCATAAAATATATAAGTGTTCCAAGTAAAATTGAATTTTTCTACTAAGAATAAGAAGTCAATTTGAGCTTTACTTCTATGATACATGATTCATTAAGGGACAAGAAGACTTGTGACGTCATTACATATGCCATTATACTACTATAAGATGCTTGTATGTCCTATGAGTTGTGTCATTGAGTAATAGATGAGTTATTATGAGTAACATTCTAGTTGTCAATTAGGTTGTCATCTAGTTGACTAGTAGTTGTCATATAGTTGTGTATGAGCTGTACATGGCTTTGTAGCCTATAAATAGAGGCAATGTCCTTTAGTTTTGTTTCTCACTTTGGTTGCTACCTTATCAATAGAACTAGATGTTCCTATTTCAGATCTTGGATTAGATCTTCCTTTGAGTTTTGGACTAAGCTCTTGCTGTCCGTGGATTCGGACTGCCCTTAGGGCATTATCTACTAGCATGTTGAAGTTGTTCCTTCAATATTTTGTGCTATATCTATATATTTGCACATTGGGGAGGTTCCTCCGATACCTTGTGCTGCGTCATATAGCTAATTGTATTTACTTCCAAGAGGACAAAAAAGAATCTTACAGTTTGCAATTGTGTTTTCACTTTGTGTTTGCTAGACCTGATGCTCAAGCCAATCAAATGATATATCTTTTTTCTATTCTGATAGCATTTATATGTAGCCTATTGATGCCTAATTTGTGGTTCTTTTTATGATATGATAATAATAGGATGAGTGCGGACTGAGGGCACCAACGTTCCTGCTCCTCCTATCTCCAATGTTGTAAGTGCAATCTGTTTCTTATCCATGCTGATGAGTAACATATTTGATGTCGTATCCAAATAAAGTTCCTATTGATTGGATGTAGGCTACAAAATTTTGCCAATAGTGTTTAGGTGATAGCCATCATAAATGCTAACAAAATGTAGGCATGCATACAGGAGGTTGTCCTGCTTCAGAAAACAGCTAGTTTTGTACAGCATGACACACAACAAGTCTGTTGAGAACATGTTGGAGCAGTTATCATTATTTTCCCTCAAGCACATGGTTTTGTTTTTCAGAGGATGTGCTTAAAAGTCATGCTCATTTAATTTGTTGTGTTTCTGCAGCTGTTTGCACCGAAGGAAGCAACAACGAAGTTTCATGGATCCTTCAAAAGAGTCACTGGTCACGAGGACAATTATTTGTAGCGTTGTTTTGTGGCTATGTGGATGTATCTATATGGATGTATTGATGTAGAGAACTATAATTTGAATGTTAGTTGTAACACTCCCGCCCTGGCACCACCTACAGTGACAGCAGAGAGGAAATGCCGTAGAAGATTGGCATGAACCAACTTCTACAGAACCGTGATGCCGGTACCAATCCCAGGAAACCTTGCTGGTACCCACGGCCAATGGAGATGTACTATAGCAATTATATATATATATATATATATATATTATACATTTATAAGTTGCAACTTCGGGCAAGCCCTGAGCAGCAACCTTCAAACAGAACAGCAGTGGAATGATAGCGCAGCGAGAACTCAATCCACAAGCAACAACTTGAGATTAGGAAAGAAACCCAAATCCTCATTTCAACTTCACTCTTCCTGAAGGAGAGAAAAGGATAATGGATTGAGTACATACGTACTCAGCAAGTCACGGGAAAAGTGAGTTATACAGGTCACCAAGGAAGGCTGGGGTTTATTTCGCAAACATTTTATTTTAAATATTTTCCCAAAACTCTAGATGTGGGTTGATCCAGTTGTAGCTGGAAAGAGGCTCTCGCCTTGATCCTGTCCGCGAATTGCTTTGCAACAACTCAAACGGACGAACAGATTTTAATTGAGTAAAGTTTCTAGTCCAGTCTACAGCCTATCGGACCATGACAGCGGTTCAGGGTATATTATCTATTAGTTTATTTTCACTTTCGTCCCTTCTAGGACGTCATCTCATTCTTACTCTATTATTTTCCTTTCACTTTTGTCCTATTCAGGACATTTTCTTAACTCATATTTCATTCATGTGAATCCTCGAGCCATCTATAATCTCATCTCAAACCATACATTCTGCTTCCACTCGAGAAGCCTAATCTATGATGCCATACGACATCCCGGTCACACAATCCTATTTCAGACCACTCAGGTCATCCATCAGCCACTAAGGCCGATTCTGGTAACGACTCCCATACCACAAATCACTTTCACAAAGCACTGGTGTCATGCCCGGAATTTCCATCCAAAATTTCAAATGCTTTCATCCAGGAATCAGCCGAGGCACGCAATAACAAAGTTGATAACAAAGTACAAATCTTTAACTAATAAGGAAATGGGTGTATAATTATTACAGAGGCAGATGGAACCTCTCAACCAAATAAAAATCTAAGCAACGGAATATAGCTAGCGAAGACGACGACTCTAAGCTCCATAGTTAGCTTGACCCAAACTCAGCCTAGTTCCCCAGATCACCTTCATCACTGTAGAACTCCTCCTCTAATAATTGATTATTGCAAGGTGAGTACATGGAATGCTCAACAAGCCACACAGCAAGTATGCAGGTGTTGACACCGAAAATCACTAGCAGTGTTGAGAATGAGCTGAGGATCTGGTTCGATGCACTAGACACGCGAAGGCCTAGGAGATTTGCTTAACTCCAGTGCAGGTCATAAATTTGAGGTTCATAGGCGTGCCAGTCAATTTGATCCTGCAATTGACAAGGAGATAGAAAAAAATTAGACCAGTGAGCAAATCGGCTGGAAGCCGATTAGGACTCGTTTCATCGGCTGATAGCCGATATGAACTAAAGCACTTGTACATCGATTGGAAGCCGATGATGGCATAAATAGGTAAAATAAATAAATCAACCGACTACCAATAGAACATGTGTGTCGGCTAGAAAGCAGATGATAGTGTAGACAATCAGAAAAATAGACAATGTAGTCGGCTTAAAAGATAACTTATCGGTTAGGCACTCCGATAAAACATTGCATATACACCCATCGGCTTAACAAGGATAAATCTATTATTATCAATCTACTAGGTCAAACTTAACTGATGCAGCACAGATTAATAATAATAAAAGAACCTCGATGAGCCGATAGATCTAATGCAATTGTGATGTACGATAACTTATCGGCTATACATCCCGATAAGATGCTTGCATAAAATCTATCAACCTATCAGGAATAACTTATCGCAGGCAGTTTAGTAGGTCGGACCTAACCGATGCAGCACAAACTGATGATAAATTACACCCAATAAGCCGTTAAATCTATGCACGCGTGATGTGATATATCTACTCGGACTATGAGATCAAACCTAACTGATGCAGCCGTAGACATAATAGATATATCATGGTAAGCCGATTAACGTAGACCGACTAGAATATCAGACCTAACCGAGGAAGTCCTAGCCGATACGATAGTCAGGGTAATGAGACTTACCCTCTCGCAGGAAGTCGAACTTAATCAATGCAGCCCGGCTCGAGAAGCAAGAACCCGTTGAAAAGGGTGACGATGCGCCGAATTTGTATTGATCTGTGTGATAATTTACAAGGTACCCGGGCATACGTATTTATACCCCGAGTTGATACAAGTCCTTATTGGACACAACGCACGATTTCCTAATTACAGAAGGAAAACACTCAAAAGACCCGATCGGACACGAGATCAGGTTTCCTAAAGGAAAGAAATACTAACATTGCCTAATTAATAGATAAGATATTAACTGCCTTTCCGTGGTCTTCACGATCCCTTTCCAAACTCGGCTTCCTCCAGATTAATCCCCGCTAATTGACTGTGATTTCTTCCTTAACCGAATCTGATAAAGAATCATACCAAATTTTGGCGTTAACACATGCCCCCCAATTTCGGAGTTTTCCTTAAGACTTCAAAATTCTCCCATCTGGGATTTCAGATTCCTTTCACACCGAGACGGCCCAAGGTAGCCCACTTTCCTTAATTGTTTGAAACAGTGCCAACGGCCTCGATTCCGGCCCGGTCATCATTCCTCTATAAACCGCTTTGCCTTCCTAGCCTCCTTTCTTTACGCTTTCACATCATCAGAACTCTCTCGCTTCCCTCGAGACCTCGACAAGCTCTAGCGATCCAGGCGAACCGCTGTGATCTTCTTCCTCAACCATCGGCCTTCGCTCATTTTCTTCTTCCGCGATGGCTTCAGCAATCGCTGTCCTAGAGGTAACCCTCTTGTCTGATCACCCTCTCTGCCTTGTAACTTGGATAGATTGAATCTGCTACAATCTTCACCCATTCTTCATTGTGTTCTTGTTTACTGTAGAACCTTAAAAGCCAAATCTTGATTCCGGCCGCCGATTATCCAAATTTCTTCTATCACGGTCCCATGGGTAGCGAAGACCCTATAGACTTCATCAATGCCGAAACCCAACGCCTCCCTTTCAAGAACTCTGCCATGCTAGCTAGCGATTGGACCAATAGTTTCAGATCATGGCCTAGCAAGCTTCCTAGGTGGAGGAACTGATACAATAGAGTATCAGCCACAAAGAAAACTCTCTGGGAAGAAGCAGATATTGGCCATTGCATCAATCTTTCCCTAGCCGAGATGGAGAAGAATGAACCTTTGCTCGCATCGGCTTCGTACTTCTGGTCAGACGCCCTCAACGCCTTCCTGTTCGGACATGGGCCGATGACTCCAACTCTGATGGATGTAACCATGCTCACCTGCCTCAACACAACAAATTACATCAACCCCCTCAACCTCCAATTTAAGCCTACTTATCGGCTACAGACGAAGAATATCGGAGGTTAGACCAAGTACATATCAATTCACAACAAGGGGACTGGGCCAGTTGACGATCGGGAACATGCTGCTTTCTTGAACTTGTGGTTGGAATGATTCGTTTTTGGTGGTGCAACCCTCGGCCCAACAACCAAGATGCAGTGTTTGGCAGAATGCTTGGTTGATCGGAAACAAATCCCCTTGGGGCAATACCTTCTCGGTGCCACTTATCAACTGCTGCATCAGGTGGCAGTCAAGCTATCGGCTGGCCAGCCAGTTGGCCATATTGGGGGTCCTTGGTGGTTTGTGCAATTATGGCTCAACGTTTATACATCCAAGGCAATCCCCGGGACTTCCTTCCTCAATTTAACTTTCCCAGCTGATCATACAGAGGAACAAGAACCCATCTGCCACCGATGTATCTCTGTGGGCGAAGCTGCATCGGCCCTCCCTGGCTGCAAAATGACTCCTATCGGACTCAGCCAATGGTTCAAAGGTTTTTATTATGGCTTCACCAGGGAGGCCACACTCTGGTTTGCATACGATGATGCAGCATCATTCGAGATGCCCTTCAAGTTCAATCCTCTTGACGCTCTGGCCGATGAAGAATCCAAGACCATATTTCTATCGGCCATTACCCCCTGCCTTCTTCCGACTGGCTTCTCTCAGGGCCGATCGCAACAACCATCATATGAGTTTTATCATCCATCGGTTGGTTCTCACTAGCTCGGCCTCGGTCAACTTCCAATCGGCCTATTCTTCATTGATAAACTTCAGGCCCGGGGTAATGTAAACAGTGCTTTAGAGTACGATCGGATGCGGACTCTAACGGAATCCCTACCTCTGGGCACCGCCACCAGCGTGGAGACCTGTACTGCCAACACAAAGCTTTTTGCCCGATGGTGGTCAGAATGGAAGAAACACTTGTTCAACTCATTGGCCATCCAATACTGTTCTCGTCTCAACCCCGACTACGTCGAATCCGATGAAGAGGTAACATCCTATAAGCCTTAAATCATTCTCTGATCATCTCTTATAATCTTATCTCGCAGGCTGTCGATGAGGAACCGCCAACAACAAGCACCAGCGGCCGGCCGATCATATATCAACCACCACCAATCCACACTTGGATCATGGTGCTCCCCCTCCATCGTCTCTTCTCCGAGTGCCACGATCGATAGGACCAAAATGCAAGAAACTGGCGTCTCGCCCCTCCCAAAAGAAGCAGAAAACCAGTGCCGATGTCATGGTCACAGCACCACCTGCTATTGGAACAACATCGGCCCCTTCATCCCTGTGAGTATGTGCTAATTCTTGATATTATTATCTGTTTCTCATCTTTTCATTATCGATCTTATTTTCAGCTCGAGTCATCGGCTCCCGAACCTCAACCTTCACCTGACATCCTTACAAGCATCGAGCCGATGATTTCTCCAGCTGTTCCAACTCCAGCACCCAGCCCTCAAGCCGACATTGAGGCTGTTCTTACAACTTTAGTGCTAGGCATCGGCTATCCTGAAGAACAACCCACTCATCCATTTGATGCCAATGTTACTCAAGCTGCCGATGTCTTGCCTCAGGTAACCTCTTTACATCCATATTTCATTTTAACTCATTACTGATCCATTTACCGATGTCAATCTGCAGTCCTTAGCCGACTTGTTCTCCTTCGACATCGGCAAGTACCTGGAGGCAGATGAAGAAACAACCACCAGCACGGTAACCAAACCATCTTTTCCAGCTGACATGCGTGAATACTTGCTGAATATCATTCGTCTGCTGGAAAACCCGATCGATGCTTTGGTGGAAGACTGCGGGCCGATCCGGGCAAGATTTGTAGAAATTGAGCATCATTTGCCCGAAGAGCTCATTGACGCATTGACTCCTGCAGCATATCTGGAATCCCACAAATTCCAACTCATCAAGCTTAGGCAGCGTATAGCCGATCGTGCTGATCAACAAAAAATGGTCCAAGATATCCAAAACGATCGACTGTCAGCTCAAACAGAAAAGAAAAAGCTTGACGATATGGCAGCTGCCCTTCAAGAACTCCAATCCAAACTGGACCAGCTGAAGAAAAGGGAAGCTGATTTGCTGGCAGAACTTGAAGAAATTCGCAAGGACATCGAAACAACAGAATCCCAGCTCATCGGCCTGCCACAAGCTGTACAAAATCAAGAAGCCAAAGTTGCAGCAGTAGTACATCAAGTTGTTCATCAGCGCAAAAATCTAAAGGCTATCCCAGGTTCCGATGAAGAAGACATTCATACCATTGATGAGATCGACCGGATCCGCCTGCGCGCGATTGAAACAATCCAAAAATTCTTGTAAAATCTTAACATTGATGACTATGACGTTGCTTTGAAACACGATCCCCTTTTATTGTAATATATTCTGGTCGGCTTTGTTACCTATTCGTCTTATTCCATCTTCGCTCGATAATACCTTTAGTTGTTTTATCTAAAGGAGATACCAATTGATATCGGCTATCTTTAGGTGACGTAACAACATCGGCTCTTGCTTTGAACTATTTTAGAAATCTGCCGCATTCAACCGATTCAGGAGTTGATCCAAATGCTCGGATAATACTTCTTGAGGTATTTCCATTAAGTGCTTTAGCAAACTCTGTCCCCTCAAGATCTTCCAATACATAGGCATTGCCAGGTACACAACGATTAATCCGATAGGGCCCTTCCCAATTAGGCGACCACTTTCCGAATCTACTATCCCTGGACCCGATCGGCAAAATCAATTTCCATACGAGATCTCCCTCAGTAAACGATTTATTCATCACCTTTTTGTTATAATGCCTAGCCACCCTAGCTTTATTTTCCTTGATCCTTTCCAGCACCCTTAACCGATTCTTAGCCAAATCCTCGAGTTCGTCTGTCATCAAATTAAAATAATCATCGGCTGTCAGCTGATTCTGTAAAGAAATTCTCCTAGAACCGATGTTAGTCTCCCAAGGCAAAACTGCTTCATGTCCATATACCAACTGGTATGGTGGTACCCGAGTAGACCCATGACATGCCATCCGATAGGCCCATAATGAATCGGCTAATGTAGTATGCCATCGTCGTGGCTGTTCATCAATCTTCCGCTTAATTAATTTGATTAGACTCTTATTCGAAGCTTCTGCCTGTCCATTAGCTTGAGCATAATAAGGTGATGAATTCAATAACTTTATTCCCATACTGGCAGCAAATAGTTGAAACTCATCGGACACAAAAATAGATCCCTGATCGGTAGTTATCGTCTGAGGAATTCCAAACCGATAAATTATATGCTCTTTTACAAACTCAATCGCATCTCTGGACGTGACTTTCTTCAAAGGAATTGCTTCCACCCATTTTGTAAAATAATCTGTTGCTGCCAATATGAATTTATGTCCTTTACTTGATGGAGGATAAACCTGGCCGATCATATCAATTCTCCATCCTCTGAACGGCCACGGTTTGATGATAGGATTCATAGCCGATGCTGGTGCTCGCTGTATATTTCCAAATTTCTAGCAATCTTGACATCCTTTATAATATTTGAAGCAATCCTCCAACATTGTCGGCCAAAAATATCCTACTCTTCTCAATATCCACTTCATCTTATGAGCCGATTGATGAGTTCCACAAACACCCTCATGCACTTCGCACATAACCACTTTGGCTTCTTCTAAATTTAGGCATCTCAGCAAAACCCCTTCAAAAGTTTGATAATATAACTCTCCATCAAGCAACACATACTTAGTAGCTTTATACCGAAGCTTCCTAGAAACCGATTGCGATAGATTTTGTAAATAATCAACTATTTCCTGTCTTCAATCATCAGCTTTACCCTGAATATCACTATCGGCTATTTCAACCTCAATCTGTCTATTCAGCCGATAACCCGAAGCAATTTGTGCAAGATCATTAGCTTCTAAATTCTGTTCTCTAGGAATATGATCTAATGATACCATCCTGAAATCCCTCAATAAATCCCTACATTCTTCATAATATGATCTTAAAACATCATCTCTGCACTCATATTCCCCAGACAATTGCTTGATCACTAATAAGGAATCTCCAACAATCTCTATGATATCGGCCCCGATCTCCTTTAAAAGTTGAAGTCCTTTCAGCACTGCCTCGTATTCCGTTTGATTGTTGGTCCGATAGGGTTTAATTGTAAAAGCAAACTCAAAACTTGCCCCCGAGGCGATACAATGACCAATCCGATACCAGATCCATGCTTACAAACCAATCCATCAAAAAATAAAGTCCACGGGATCGGCTCCACATAATCTTCATGAACTCCTCTGTGTTGCACAATCAAATCGGCTATTGCCTGTCCCTTGATCGTTTTAGCCGATTCATATCTCAAGTGAAACTCTGTCAAGGCAAAAATCCATTTACCAACTCGCCCTTTTAAAACTGGAGCCGACAACATGTATTTTACCACATCGGCCTTGCAAACCACCGTACATTCAGCCGATAGGATGTAATGCCTTAACTTTGTACATGAGAAATATAAACAAAGGCATAATTTTTCTACCGCAGGATATCTTGTTTTACAATCCAAAAGTCTTCTGCTTAGATAAAACACGACTCGCTCCTTCCCTTCAAATTCCTGTATTAACACAGACCCGATGGATTTTTCATCGGCCGATAAGTACAACTTGAATGGCACTCCTCTCTGCGGTGGAATCAAAACAGGTGGGGAACTTAAATAATTCTTAATTTCATCAAACGCCTTTTGTTGTTTTGCCCCCCACACAAAATCTTGATCGGCTTTCAATTTCAACAACGGAGTAAAAGGCTCAATCCTTCCTGACAAATTTGATATGAATTTCCTTACAAAATTAATCTTGCCGATCAACGACTGTAGCTCTGTCTTGTTGCTTGGTGGTTCCGTATGCTTGATGGCTCTGATGCTCCGTTGACTAACTTCAATTCCTCGCTCATGAACCATAAAACCCAAAAACTGTCCAGCCAATACACCAAAAGCACATTTATTGGGATTCATTCTTAATCCGTATTTCTTTGCCCTTTCCAACACTCTTCGCAAATCGGCCATATGGCTTTTATCACTCTTAGATTTAACCACCACATCATTGATATAAACTTCCACTAATAAGCCGATGAGATCATGAAATATATAATTCATCGCCCTCTGATAAGTCGCACGGGCACTTTTTAATCCAAACGTCATTAATACCCACTCATATAAGCCGATAGCTCCAGGACATCGAAACACAGTCTTATGTATATCCTCTTCTGCCATAAAAATCTTATTGTATCCTGCATTACCATCCATGAAGCTAATAATCTTGTGGCCCGATGCTGCATCTACCAACAAATCTGCTATCGGCATCGGGTACTCATCCTTAGGGGTAGCCTTATTCAAATCCCGGAAATCAATACATATTCTCAATTTTCCATTTTTCTTTTCCACCGGGACGATATTAGAAACCCACTCAGCATATCGGCATGGCCTTATAAACTTTGCATCATATAACCTCGTGATTTCTGCTTTAATTGGCTCATATAACTCCGCTTTATATCTCCTTGGAGCCTGTTTAAATGGCCGATATACTGGTTTAATAGGAAGCCGATGTTCAACAATTGATTGGCTTAACCTGGCATTTCATGATATTCCCAAGCAAAACAATCCCGATACTCTTTCAACAATTTTATCAATTCTTCTCGAAATTCAGGACGCAATTTCTTACTTATGTACGTCGGCTTTGGCCTATCTCCTGGTCCTATATCAATTTCTTCCAAATCATCGGCCGTCGTAAACCCTTGTCCCAACTTTCCTTCGAAATCTTCAATGGTGCCCATCAGAGTAATAATTCCGAGCCGACTTGCTGAATCGGCTATATCTCCTGACTGGTGATCTTAAGATAATCCCCCTCCCATACTTTTCTAGACAAACAATCGACACCATCGGCCTCCCAGACTGGCAAATCGGTCATTGCAATGTTGGTCGATTGATCTGCTAGGATTATCTCAACTTGATCTCCTTGCCACTGTATCAGACTTTGATGCATCGTCGAGGGCGCACAACAGTTTGCGTGAATCCAATCCCTGCCAAGGAGCAGACTATATGATCCTTTTCCATCGATAACAAAAAAAGTGGTAGGTAATGTCTTGTTTCCTACTGTTAATTCCATGTTCAATACGCCTTTCGTCTCCGATGGATTCCCGCCGAAATCTTTTAACACCATATTTGTCTTGATCAAATCTTTAGCGGTTTTCCCCAGCTTCCGATACGTAGCATACGGCATTAGATTAACAGCTGCCCCTCCATCAACCAGCATCTTCGTCATCGGCTTCCCATTCACATAACCCTTGATATATAATGGCTTCAAATGCCGATGCTTTGATTCTTCAGGCTTATCAAATATAGCCCGATCGGGTTGCAGCGTTAACTAAGCAAAAACCTCTTCATTGCCCTCCTCATCAGATGAAAGTGCTTTATACTCCCGAGGCAAAAAGAAAACCATGTTGACCGAAGCCGATGGATTGACCTCATCGTCACTTTTCTTCACATGCCATACCCGTTTAGTCCTCTTGTGACGATGATCGGCTTCCTCGTGATCTCGCCGTTGTTCTTCCTGTTGCTCTCGGTGCCGTAGCCACTGTGCCCTTCTTTTCTGATTTTTTGTAAATATTCCACTAGGACACCACTGAGGATTTTGTATTTGTTGTTTTTCACGCAATCCCTCTTCATCATTTTCTTCAAAAAATTCTTCATGGATCGGCCCTAATCGGCTATGTACCGATGCTCTTTTTTGAGCAGCCGATCTTGTGAAAATCCTTCACACTCAAAATTCTGAGATCTTGTAGCATTACATTCAGGACAATCTCTGATCGATGGCAGCCTTATCCCTCGCTCCCAACAAAATTGAAAGAACGGGCAATCCCAATGTGGATTGTATCCCTCCTCATATGACGAAACCCGTTGTTCCTCCTCGTGCTTTGAATATTTATTTATTAGCTGCGATGAAGTAACTCTACATCTGTATTCTCGATGCCTTCCTTCATCGGCTTGATTCATAGATGACCCCGCATAAACCATGTTCACGGGGAATGGATGTCCGTCAATTTTCATCGGCTTTTTGTCCTCAAATTTGATACTTCTCTGTTCTACAGCCGATTGAATCTGTTGCTGAAAAACTTTGCATTCATTGGTGTGGTGCGATATCGTGTTATGCCACTTGCAATATCTCTTCTTCTTTAGTTCTTCGGCTGATGGAATTACATGATTTGGCGAAACCTGTATCTGTTTCTCTTGTAGCAATAGATCGAAGATTTTATCGGCTTTATTGATGTCAAAGTCATATCGTTCCTCCTTGCCGATATCCTTCACCCACGGGCACAATACTGATTTCTTATTTCTAGCCCACTCTGCCAATCCAACTTCAACATCGGATCCTTCATCATCTGAATCCGATGAATAAGCTTGCACCCGAGCAACCCTTCTCTGAAACTTCTCCTTTTTTGCTTCTTGAAATCGGCTTTCACGGGCCGATACCTTCTACACAAGGTGCGCCAAACTCTCGAACTCCTGCGATGAAAACCTCTCTTTTATGGGAGCTAAGAGACCCTGGAAAGCCAACTCGGCTAGATGCCCATCGCTTAGATTCAAACTATAACATCGGTTTCTAACGTCCCGAAACCGCTGGACGTATTCCGGTACCGTTTCGTCTGGCCTTTGTTTAACCAATGTTAGGTCCGTTAGCCTCATCTCGTGGATCCCAGCAAAAAAGTACTTGTGAAACTGTTTCTCCAGATCGGCCCACCCCCGAACTAAATTTGGTGGTAATGAAGAAAACCATGTAAAAGCCGATCCAGACAATGACAAGGGAAAAAATCTAACCCTCAGAGCCTCCTCAGCCGATGCCTCTCCACACTGTGCCAAGAATCGGCTAATATGCTCTACTGTAGATATGTTGTCATGTCCTGAGAATTTAGAAAAATCTAGGACTCTGTATCGGTGTAGTAATGGAACTCTGTCAAACCACTCAGGATACGGATGCCGATACATAAATGTTTGCTCCTTTGGTTTTATCCCAAACTGTTCTCTTACTATTTCCGCAACCCTTGTCAATAAATCTTCCTCCCTTGGGATCTCCTGTTGATATTGTATAGGTGGAGTTGGTAGCCGATTCTGCCTAGGATATTCTCTCTGATAATTATCTGAATCAGGAACACCTCCTGGGTAATTTTGTTGATACCACCCATAATAAGCCGTTCGATGGTATCCTGAAGGAATATCTTGTTGCCCCCCCAACCTGGTTCTGTATTTGTGAAAATGAGTTTTCCGGTACATCTTTTCTGGGGCCATAAGTGACTTGATTTGGCTCTATTTTTGGCGGAAGGTAAACGGGACCTCGATTAGGCTCCTGAGCAATCGACCCATCCACTGCCTTCTTAATAAGGTTATGTAGCGTGTTCACCAATATTCCTGATTGATTGATAAGCGCGTGATGCACTGCTTCATTTACCATCTCTTGTAAGGGTTTTGGTGGACTTTCAGGTGATGCATGGCTCGATTCATCAACCAGAACTGGTTTTGGAAACTGTGTTTTCTGAATCGGCCCTTGTCGCGTCATGCCAAAAGATTCCAAACAGAGTTTCTGAAAATTGGCCATATTCTGCTCGTCAATTAGATCTTCCATGCTGACCGGAATCACGTTATCTATTTTAATCTCTTTTCTGGCCATGTCGAAATTCTGTGTCCCACCAGGCGTGCCAAAAACGTGTTGACACCGAAAATCACCAGCAGCGTTGAGAACGAGCTGAGGATCTGGTTCGATGCACTAGACACGCGAAGGCCTGGGACATTTGCTTAACTCCAGTGCAGGTCCTAAATTTGAGGTTCGTAGGCGTGCCAGTCAATTTGACCCTGCAATTGACAAGGACATAGAAAAAAGTTAGACCAGTGAGCCAATCGGCTAGAAGCCGATTTGGACTCGTTTCATCGGCCGATAGCCGATATGAACTAAAGCACTTGTACATCGACTGGAAGCCGATGATGGCATAAATAGGTAAAATAAATAAATCAACCGACTACCAATAGAACATGTGTATCGGCTAGAAAGCCAATGATAGTGTAGACAATCAGAAAAATAGACAATGCAGTCGGCTTAAAAGATAACTTATCGGCTAGGCACTCCGATAAAACATTGTATATACACCCATCGGCTTAACAAGGATAAATCTATTATTATCAATCTAGTAGGTCAAACTTAACTGATACAGCACAGATTAATAATAATAAAAGAACCTCGATGAGCTGATAGATCTAATGCAATTGTGATGTACAATAACTTATCGGCTATACATCCCGATAAGATGCTTGCATAAAATCTATCAACCTATCAGGAATAACTTATCGCAGGCAGTTTAGTAGGTCGGACCTAACCGATGCAGCACAAACTGATGATAAATTACACCCAATAAGCCGATAAATCTATGCACGCGTGATGTGATATATCTACTCGGACTATGAGATCAAACCTAACTGATGCAGCCGTAGACAGAATAGATATATCATGGTAAGCCGATTACCGTAGACCGACTAGAATATCGGACCTAACCGAGGAAGTCCTAGTCGATACGATAGTCGGGGTAATGAGACTTACCCTCTTGCAGGAATTCGAACTTAACCAATGCAGCCCGGCTCGAGAAGCAAGAACCCGTTGAAAATGGTGGTGATGCGCCGAATTTGTATTAATCTGTGTGATAATTTACAAGGTACCCGGGCATATGTATTTATACCCCGAGTTGATACAAGTCCTTATTGGACACGACGCACGATTTCCTAATTACAGAAGGAAAACACTCAAAAGACCCGATCGGACACGAGATCAGGTTTCCTAAAGGAAAGAAATACTAGCATTGCCTAATTAATAGATAAGATATTAATTGCCTTTCCGTGGTCTTCATGATCCCTTCCCAAACTCGGCTTCCTCCGGATTAATCCCCGCTAATTGACTGTAATTTCTTCCTTAACCGAATCTGATAAAGAATCATACCAAATTTTGGCGTTAACAGCAGGTTCACAGGATAAACAACGTATGGCATATATGGCTAATTTGCATAAATAGCATTTAATAAAGCATTTAAGAGAGTAATAAAATAATTGAACAATTAAGCAATGTTAATTCAACACTATACAGGCCACCTAGCTGCACAGGCCCAAACCACTCCAAACCCGGAGCTACCATATCACCATCAAATACCACACTATTATCCATTAAATGATAAATGAGACTAATCATGAAAAATATTGCTAGGCTCACCCATAACCACAGGCACGGCTATTCGAATAGTTTACTCTGGCCAGAGATGTACAACTTTACCCACAAGACACAACTTTGCAACATGTCGCCATGCGCCTTAGTACCACCATGATACCTCGGAAAGGAGTTGTGATAGGACCCTTCATATAACACGCCCAACAGAATGTCCACCAACCAAGTCCCTAGTAGGTGGCCCAACCTCTAGGCTAGAGAAACTCTTGACTCCCAAATATGGATTTATTGGCACTACCACTGTGGATTTATTGACACTACCACCTATCAACTAAACACACCATGGTGTCTCCTGTTGGGGCATGCTACGCTACAAATCCAGCCGTTGCCCTTGCTGGCTTATAGTTAGTACAGTAAATGCTTCACAATAGTAGCTCGCAAACCGGTTCTTAATTATCATAAGCACCACTGACATCATCATCATTCCATGTGCTCATAACCCACCTTTAATCAGGTTTTAGTTGGATATTTATTAATTACCAATTAATCCAACACGACGAACTGTCGTGGACTATCATTAATTAATCATAATTACATGTAGGTGAAGCATAAATTATCCCATCAATTATCCTAGGGTTTCTAAGCGTAGCTAAGCAGAACTAATCAATTTAGCTAAAATAGTATATAGTTCTAGCTAATCCAATTATAACCACAGCTAACAAAGGACAGGTAATCAAGACAAAAGGGCCATAACAAGGCATATTGGGTTAACCCTCCCAATGACATTTGAAAATAAATGCACATTTGACATAAAACAATAGCTTAAATAATTGAATCAACATGCTCAAAGGGTATTGGGCCTGTGTGACTTTCCTTGCTGCTTCGCAAAATCTTCCGAACCTTCATCAGTGTAAATAGACTCTTCCGGAACATTGGAAACTAAAGGCAAATAACAAAATCAACAAAAACAGTACATAAGCATAGAGAAACAACACATGTGGATATTTTTAATGGATAGATCTTGATTTTTAAAGAATTTAGAGACTTGAATGGCCTCAATCTAGGTTCGTATGAATAAGTTATGATTTTTAGAAGATTAAGCCAATTAAAACTATATACAAGAATTGATTAAATGATTATGACGCAATATTGAATTAATTTTGAATAAAAAAGGGCTTTATTGTGTCACAGGGGTTCGGTCCACCGTAGACCGAGTTCACCGAGACGGTTTACAGGAATCGACGGCCGAGATTGAAGATGAACAATAGATCAGGACCGAACAGCCGAGATTGATCCCGATCTCGGGCGCTCGGATGCCTGCCACATGGTGCCTAGCTGGCAGCCACATGAGACGGAGGGATGATGGGGTGGCTGAGGTGGACGGCCAGCGACAGCGGCAGCGGCAGCACGGACGGATGGGCTTGCCGGCGTTCCGAGGCATGACGGCGGCAATGGACTACACCGGGACATTGAGCGCGAAGAGGCGAACCTACCAAGAGGTGACGTAGCGGCAGACGACGACGGATGGTCACTGGCGACGAGGATGAAGCGACAGTGGCTTCGAGTTTCCGGTGAAGACGACGCTCCCGTGGCGGATTGCGGCCACGGACCAGTGGACGAGATGCAGTACCTCCGAGCGATCACAACCGAGGCGACGACAAAGGTCGGTGACGACTCGAGCGGTGGTGCAGCACGACTGGAGACGACGGCAGCGGCAGCGCTCAAGGCTCCCTACGCTAGGGCTTTCAGCGAGGAGGCAGGCTAGGGCAAAGACGGCGGTGGACAGAGGAGGAGACAGGGCTCTTTATATGGCCTCGAGGTGGACGAGACCGAGGCCGCTAAGGCAGCGGCAAACTCGGGCCCAACGGGTTTCCGAGAAAAACTCGAGTTCGAGCCCGATTCGTTGTTGATTTGCTCCAGATTTTGAGGGGAAAGGCGGAGGGGATAGAGGGAAGGAAATCCCCTTGCTCAATTTGGGAAGAGATCAAGCGGGGAGGCCGAATTTTATGTGGTGCTGTGGCGGCTCAGACTCGGCCTCAGCTAGAGCTAGGAGACGACCTCGACAGGTAGGGTCCACCTATCAGCGGGAGAAAAGAAAGAGAGAGGGAGAGAGTAGTGGGCCAGAAGCTAGGCCTCAGGCGTGGGAGAGGAGAGAGAGAGAGAGAGAGAGGAGGCGCTGGGCCGAATTCGGCCTAGTGGCCAGGAGGAGATTTTTAAAAGCTTTTCCATTTTAATAATTCACTGAAATGCTATTTCATTTATTAAAAATATCTCCCTTGCTCAATTAATTCCCAGAAAATTCCAGGGGCTAAAAGAGCAAGTGAAATATTTAATGAAATTTTATCTGGCCCATTTTTATATTGAAATTTGTAAAGGATTTTTATTAGACCTCCTCTTTAAGCTTTTAAATAATTTCTAAAAATGTATTACCAAGTGTATTATTTAAATAAATGATTTTAGGGTGTGACAAGTGGCAAACAAATCTACGCTAGAGGAATCACTTCACATTCGCTCGTAACTGTTGGCACGGCTGTTCGAACATTTTATAACATTTGCAAAGGGTGCGCGCTTTACCCACATGACGCGAGCTTACCTATAAATAGGTTCTCAAACCAACTACCAGGAACTCATTTCCTGTACTCAGGAATTGTGGTATATCACCCTCTTGGCACCTCGCCGATCCCACATCTATTAGCAACCGAACGATCCTGGGAACACTAGTTACTCGGCCAGGGGTGTCCCATTCCACCCGTGTGGTCGCACTGTGAGATGCTCGGATGAACTTCCCCAAAGAAACGTCCTTATATGCTAATACGAAGCGCCACCACACAGGCGGTCACCTTGCATCGTGGATTTTTGCAAGCCAATTTTGTTTCGCAATCCCGCCGACATCACATGTTGGGTTTTTAAAACTTTTAAAACCCTATTTTTCCCAAATCGACAAACAATTGTGCTGGAGGTGGGCCATCGGAATCCATGCTCAGCGAGCACGATCACCGAGGTACTACGGGGTGGAGTGACAAGGAATAGAGTGTCAACATCCTACAAGATTGATGCAACTATTGGGTTGGTCCGTCGGTTTGTTACGTAAACCAAGACTAATCAATTTATCGTGCACACTAATAATGTAATTTTGCAAACAAATCATTTTCAATTTAGGGGCAATATGGTCAAAGAGTGACTTACCTCTTACTTCGTCTTCAAATCTTCGTGAAATTCTGACGTCCGACGACTTCCAAAACATCGACTACGCATAAAACAAGAGAAAAACACACAAAACCCTAAAAATAAAATACTATTATTAAAAACTAATAGTGCCATGTGGTAGATCTCAATTTTAGAAAAATTTGGAGACGTTAACGGGGTCAATCGGAGTTGTGGATAAAAAGATATGGACTTTTGAAGTTTAAATAATTTTCTAGAATAGATAAAGATTTATTTAAATTGGAAAAGAAATATCCTAGGGGGCGGCGGACAGAGGATGGCGGTGGAGGACAGAGCTCGCGCGGTGGCGGCTTGCGGCGACGCGCATCATTTGGTCGTTGATGGCATGGTGCGAGGGCGTAGCATGGGACTTTGATATATATATAAAATATAAAATTTGGGATTGTTACTCGGGGAAATTTTGGGAGATTTTTAGGGAGGAAAAAATTCCCAAGGGAGTTTAAATTTTGAATTTTGAGGCAAGGACTTGTTATTTTTCTCAGGAAAATAGTGAAGGGGAGATGGATGGATTTAAACGAAACCTAGAGAAATTGGGGCTTCTCTGGGAAGGTTATTCGAGCTGAGGTGATGCTCAATCTTTTGGAATTTTGAAAAAAATTAAGGGGGAAAAGGAGCGGGATTCCAAGGAAATTTGAATTCGAAGAAATTGGAATTTGAACCAAGAATTTATAAGAAGGTGTTTTTGATGGAAAGTTTCGAAGAAAAATAAATTACAATATTCGGTTTTTGATGTTTGGATGTGGATAAGTATTTTGGGGGGATTTAGAAATTGAATTATCCGAGGGATTTGTGAGAGACATTCGAATTGCAAAATTCTAGTCTCAAAATTTGGAGAGAGTTTGGAATTGAGGTTTTAGGGTCTCAAGGAGAGTTTAAACTAAGATCTACGGTACTTAGTTCTTAATTACACACAAAGAACCAAAATTTTTGGAAACAAGGGTTTGTACTAAAATAGTTTTTAACGGTTCGAAAATCGGGGCGTTACATTAGTGCAGATTTTAGCTAATTTCTGCATGTGTGGATGTTGAGGCTGTAATGTTAAGTGTCATCACATCATAAACTTGTTGAATGTTGTCAATGATAACACAATTTGACTTTTGTAGAATTCACTACATGTTCATAAATTAAATGTACCATCATGATGTTAGTATGTTGGTGCATATTATTTTTTTTCATGATTCTACAAAGATTTTCTTATTTTCATAATTTTCTGAATTTTCCATATTTTTATGATATTTTTAATTTTTTAATTTTTATGGACTTTCCACATGTCTTTTTCCAATTTATCTGCCTTTTTCTCCTTTTCTGATTTTTATGTGTTTTTCCTAAATTTTTGCAATTTTGTATGAATTTTTCATATTTTTCTACTCCCGGAAATATTCTCCCCTTTGTTTCCAAACAGTAGCATGGTAAAATTCCTGGCTGGGAAAGGACCCCCCATGGGAATATTGTTTTATGTTTGTTACAAAGAAGCTTGTGAGCAAAGCTTATAGCATTAAATTTTGTAGGTTAGCGGTGGACTGCAATCTATCAAGATCTCACATCTATCTTCAGTTTTATCTCTTTGCTAAACACATGGTGACTTGACCATTTCGTAACCAGGGTGCATGTTCTACTCATTGAACAAATGGCCAAGCAGCACAAACTGCAGGAGGACTTGTGCATCTCTGATTACATGAAAATGGTCTTGCTAGAACAATTGTTTGAACGTGTGTGTTTTTTCTGCTCCTATGTATTCAGCTGGAGTTTGAAATTTTGTGCTCAACTTTTATTATATATATATTGAAAGGAAAACAACTAATCAAGGCTAGTATGCTGCAATATATTACTCTGACATGCATGATGCTATGTGTAAACCAACATGCCAATATGCGGCGTGTTGTTCAGCTAGAATTTTTGAAGGTGTAGCGTTTACCCAAACGAGGAAAAAAAATTCAGTTGTATTGTAATACAACCGGAAAGAATACCGGGGTTTTCTTGGTGCATTGGAAAATACAAGTGTAAAGTTTTTACACTTGTAAAATTTATCAAAGTTCCCAAGCAGGCCCTTAGGATGCAAATTACAGGCCCGAAAGGTTTTACATCATGGAAAAAAACTGGTGCTTGCATAGCTTGTAAACAAACTAAATTTACCCTTGTGTTGGACCCATTCTGCCGGAAAAAGAGTGTGGCCTCAGAAGGCCACACTTTTTATCCGACAAACATCCGGCGCAGCCTGCTTCATCGCGGCGGCTCTCAAGCTCGAGGTCGACCTCGCCATGGCAGCCCTTCGTCTTCCTCGATCTGCTCCACCTCTTCCTTGAGCGTTCAATCTACGTCACCTTCGTCTCGATCCCTCAATCTAGAGCCGCCACAACCAGGCCAACCTCTATCTACGGCTGTGCTGTTGGCCCGACCTCAATCCGCGTTGATGACGCCACTGTCGACTGTGTTGTCCCGCCCTTGACCCGCATCCCTAGCGTCATCCCGACCTCGATCTGCGTCGCCGGCGTCATCCGGGACTATTCATGGCACTTGCGTTGTTTCAATCAACTTGATAGGTCTTTTTCGGTAGTTGGTTTTTCTGCGTCACTTAAGCCACACCCATTTGATGGTTCCAACTATAAGAGATGGAAGGCACGTGCACTACTGTGGTTGACTATTATGTAGTACTTTCATGTTGCACAAGGCAAGCCTACTGAACCGCCTCCTACCCCTAAGGAGGAACGCAAGTTCGAGGCAGCTGATTGCCTGTTTCGAGATGCACTGATTAGCGGGTGCTGGCTGATAACGTAGTAGACATGTATATGCATATGCCTACAGGCAAAGTGATGTGGGACGCACTCGAGGCCAAGTTTGGAGTTTCCGATGCTAGCAATGGGCTGTATCTTATGGAGCAGTTCTATGACTACAAGATGGCCGATGACCATTCTGTAGTAGAGCAGACTCATGAGATTGTTAACACCAAAATTTGGTACGGTTCATTATCATGTTCGGTTAAGGAAAGAGATTATATCAACCGATAGAAGCTAATCCAGAAGAAGCCGAATTCAGGAAGGAATCGTGAAGACCACAGCATGGCAGTTAACTATTTTACCTATAAATTAGGTAGCTTTAATGATTTTTAGGAAACCTGATCTCGTGTCCGATCAGGGCTTGTTAATTTTCCTTGTATAGATAGGAAACTCCTGTTTCGTATCCGATCAGGACTGTATCAACTCGGGGTATAAATACGTATGCCCGGGGACCATGTAAACTATCTCACAGATCAATACAACTTCGGCGCATCGCCACCCTTTTTGACGGGTTCTTGCTTCTCGAGCCGGGCTGCATCGGTTAGGTCCGAACTCCTGCAAGAGGGTAAGTCTCGTTACCCCGACTACCTTATCGGCTAGGACTTCCTCGGTTAGATCCAATATTCTAGCTAATCTACGGTAGTCAGGTTAGCACGGTGTATCTATTCTGTCTACGGCTGCATCAGTTAAGTTTGATCTCTTAGGCCGAGTGGATATATTACATCACGCATGCGTAGATTTATTAGCTTACTGGGTGTAATTTATCGTCAGTTTGTGCTGCATCAGTTGGGTCCGACCTACTAAACTGCTAATGATAAGTTATTCCTACTAGGTTGATAGATTTTATGCAGGCGTCTTATCGGGATGTATAGCCGATAAGTTATCATATAGTCCATCATGATTGCATTAGATCCATCGGCTCATCGAGGTTCTTTTATCATTATTAATCTGTGCTGCATCAGTTAAGTTTGACCTACTAAATTGATAATGATAGATTTATCCTTATTAAGCCGATGGGTGTTTATGCGATGTTTTATCGGAGTGCCTAGCCGATAAGTTATCTTTCAATAGATAAAGCCGACTGCATTGTCTTGATTATTATTCTGCCTATCTATTCTATCATCGGCTTTTAGCCGATGTCCAAATGTTTTTTTGGCAGTCGGCTGGCTTATTATTTGCTTATAGTATCATCGGCTTCTAGCCGATGTACAAGTTATTATCGGCAATCGGCTGGAGGAATCTAGCCGATGTACAAGTTATTATCGACAATCGGCTGGAGGAATTCTATATCGACTGGTTGGCCGATTGGATCAATGATCTAACTTTTTCTATCTCCTTGTCAATTGCAGGCTCAAATTGACTGGCACGCCTACGAACCTCAAATTTAGGACCTGCACTGGAGCTAAGCAGATCTCCCAGGCCTTCGCGTGTCTAGTGCGCCGAACCATATCATCGGCTCGTTCTCAACGCTGCCGGTGATTTTCGATGTCAACAGAGATACAGGCGCTGGCAAAGGAACTAGAGAACAACAATTGCGAGTTGCCGGACAAGTTTGTGGCAGGAGGCACTATTGCCAAACTGCCGCCTTCTTGGACAGATTTTGTCACTTCTCTGAAGCACAAGAGACAGGAGTTCAGTGTTACTGATCTTATTGGCTCCTTGGGTGTTGAAGAGAAGGCAAGGACAAAAGACACTCGTGGCAAGAGAGTTGAGGGAGGTTCTAGCGCCAATTTGGTGTAGAAGAAGAACCCACAAGAAGAAGAACAAGCCTAATGTCAAGCCCAAGGGCAATACCACTTTTAAGAAGAAGAAGGGCAAGGGAAAGGGCAGTTGCTTTTTGTGCAGTGATTCTGGCCATTGGGCTAAGGATTGTCCAGACCGCAAGGATAAGCAGAAGAGGTCCGCCAACATGGTTATTAGCGAGGCTGGAGGAACATCGGGGTACGGTAATTTTTTACCTACAGTTCTTTCTGTTTTTCATTCACCTGAATGGTGGGTTAATACTGGCGCTAATATTCATGTGTGTGCTGATATTTCCCTGTTTTCATCTTATCAGGTCAGTAGAGGTTCCTCCTTGTTGATGGGGAACAGATCACATGCAGCTGTTTATGGTGTTGGTACGATCGATCTGAAGTTTACTTCGGGAAAGACCGTGTAGCTGAAGAACGTGCAGCATGTCCCCTTAATAAAGAAAAATCTCGTCAGCGGCTCTATACTGTGTATAGATGGTTTTAAACTCGTGTTTGAGTCCAATAAATGTGTTGTATCAAAGTATGGTACATTTGTTGGTAAAGGGTATGAGAGCGGAGGCCTGTTCTGCTTTTCTTTAAATGATGCTTGTAATAAAGTTGTGAACCATGTGAGTGATGATGAGTCAAATGTTTGGCATTTTTGACTCTGTCATATTAATTTTTGGATGTATGACGCGCTTAGCTAACATGGGTTTAATCCCGAAGTTCAATTTGATCAAGGGTTCTATGTGCCATACTCGTGTTCAATCAAAACAACCTTGCAAGCCTCACAAGGCAATGGAGGCGAGGAATTTGGCACCGTTAGAACTTGTTCATACCGATTTGTGCGACATGAACAACGTGCTGATCAAAGGAGGAAAGAAATATTTTATGATGCTTATAGATGAATGTACTATATTTTGCTACGTGTACCTATTGAAAACAAAAGATGAAGCACTGCATTATTTTAAGATCTATAAGGCTGAGGTAGAAAACCAACTTAAGAGAAAAATCAAACGATTAAGGTCGGATCATGGTGGGGAGTATTTTCACATCAGTTTACTTTATTCTGTGAGGAACTTGGCATTATTCATGAGAGGACGTCTTCCTATTCGCCCCAATCAAACGGGGTTGCCGAAAGAAAGAACCGCACTCTAACTGATTTGGCTAACGCCATGTTAGACACTGCGGGACTTTTCAAGGAATGGTGGGGTGAGGATATATTGACTGCATGTCATATCCTGAATAGAGTTCCTACAAAGAACAAAGAAGTAACACCATTCGAGGAATGGAAAAAGAAAAGGTTGACTCTCTTATACTTGCGCACTTGGGGATGTTTGGCCAAAGTTGGACCGAAACCGTAGATTGTGTCTTTGTTGGTTACGCTATCCACAATGTGGGTTATAGGTTCTTAATTGTAAACTCTGGAGTACCTGACATGCGTGTTGGTACAATCATAGAGTCCAGAGATGCTATATTTTTTTAGAATGAATTTCCTATGAAAAAGGTACCTAGCTTATCTAGTCAAGAACCTATTTTATCCCCTGATTCTTTTGTGCCAATAGAACATGATGAACAAACGCCTGTGGAAAATCCTGAGGAGGATAACACTGTAATTACTCGAAAGAGTAAGAGACAGAGGATTGTAAAGTCATTTGGTGGTGACTACATTGTATACCTTGTGGATGACACTCTAAGAACCATAGAAGAGGCATACTCATCTCCTAACGCTGACTATTGGAAGGAAGCGGTATGGAGTGATATTGATTCTATTATGTCTAATAGAACTTGGGAGGTCGCTGATCATCCTTATGGGTACAAACCTGTAGGATGTAAATGGGTTTTCAAGAAAAAGCTTAGACCTGATGATACTATTGAAAAGTATAAGACAAGGCTTGTGGCCAAGAGTTATTCTCAAAAGGAAGGCAAGGACTTTTTGATACTTACTCACCTGTTGCTCGATTGACCACAATTCGAGTGCTACTTGTTCTAGCAGCCTCTCATGGTCTTTTTGTTCATCAGATGAACATTAAGACAGCTTTCCTAAATGGAGAGTTGGAGGAGATCTATTTGGATCAGTCAGACGGATTTGTAGTAGAAGGTCAAGAAGGAATGGTGCGTAAATTGTTGAAGTCTTTGTATGGCCTTAAGCAAGCACCTAATCAATGTCATGAGAAGTTCGACAGAACTTTGACATTTGTTGGCTTTGTTGTAAATGAAGCTGACAGATGTGTGTACTATCGCTATGGTGGGGGAGAGGGAGTGATCTTGTGCTTATATGTCGATGACATACTGATTTTTGGGACCAATCTCAATGTGATTGAGGAGGTCAAGGACTTTCTGTCCAAGAACTTTTAGATGAAAGATTTGGGAGTGGTTGTTGTGATTCATAACATTAAGCTACTGACAGGAGGTGATGGTGGGGTTACACTCTTGCAATCCCACTACGTGGAAAAGATCTTGAGTCGCTTTGGTTATAGTGACTGCAAGCCTGCTCCTACTCCTTATGATCTTAGTGTGTTATTGAGAAAAAACCGAAGAATAACAAGGGATCAATTGAGATACGCTTAGATTATTGGTTCACTGATGTATTTGGCTAGTGCTACGAGACCTGACATCTCATTTGCCGTGAGCAAATTGAGCCGGTTTGTTTCAAATCCGAGAGATGATCACTGGCATGCTCTTGAGAGAGTAATACGCTAAAAGGCATTATGAGCTATGGCATTCACTATGCTGGGTACCCAAGGGTACTAGAGGGCTACAGTGATTTAAATTGGATTTCTGATGCTGATGAGTTAAAAGCCATAAGTGGATATGTGTTCACACTTAGAGATGGCATTGTTTCCTAGAAGTCTTGCAAGCAGACCATCTTAACGAGGTCAACAATGGAAGCAGAACTTATAGTGTTAGACACTTCCACTGTTGAGACAGAGTGGCTTCATGAACTTCTTATGGATTTGCTGGTGGTTGAAAAACTAATACCGGCTATCTAGTTGAACTGTGATAATCAAACGGTGATTATTAAAGTGAGCAGTTCTAAGGATAACATGAAGTCATCTAGGCATATAAAGAAACGACTGAAGTCTGTCAGAAAGCTGAAAAACTCCGGAGTAATAGCGTTGGACTATGTCCAGACGACCAAAAATCTAGCAGACCAGTTCACTAAGGGACTATCAGGTAATGTGATAGACAGTGCATTGAGTGAGATGGGCTTGAGACCCATATGAGTCACACTATAGTGGTAACCTGTCCTATGTGATCGGAGATCCCGTGAAGTAGGATGGTGAAACAAGCTATTGATTGGCTGGGAAGAGAATCCCTTAAAGGCTCGTTTCTTTGGTGATGCACTATTCTCCTATTCTGTACGACAGATTGGTTTATACCTTAATGTAATCTAAATAGTTTATTTAAGCAGAGATGTTGGCCTACAGAACATCTTAAAAGGAACACACATATATGAGTTCGACTGCTGGTCATAGTCTATGAGATTTGGGTGATCTCTAGATAGTCATGAATAGGCCTAAAGTATGACCTATATGCTCCAAATAGAAGGGATGCTTTAGGTAGCCTAGTATCAGTTAAGGAATTGGATAAAGTTTGTCCGCACAAAACTGTCAATTCAAGGCATAGTCCATTGTTCAGTTGTGGATAAGTATAGCCTCTTTTCAAGCTAGAAGTTCAACTTAACAGTCTCCACCAAAATACTGGTATGTCAAATAGCAGTAGAACTGAGTGCATTTCTTATGAGACTTGAAATTTGGTGGGATTGTTAGATTTAATTGGGCTTCGCCCATTTAGTCCTAGAAAATTCCAAGGCCCACAATTTTATGCTAGGTGGAAAAAGATTTAGTCCCACATGGGAAACTAACAAGAGATTGGTTCAACTTAAATAGACTGCAATTGTGTGCACCTGTTGACAAGTTGAGGGTGGCGGATGGAAGGCCACACGTGCGCGCGCCGAGCCGTGGTATGGCGTGGCGAGCGTGAGTCGGGTCTAGCCGTTCATGTTCTGCTCTCATTATTTTTTGGAATGAATGGCGATTGTTCATTACTAGCAACATCTGGTCATTAGATCGTCCATTCAATCCTAATTCTTCGGCTCCCCGTCCCTCTGGCTTCCTGACTCCCTGCATTCTTTTCGCTATAAAAGGCCTGTGCCTTTCTACCATAGTTCCTGCTCCTGTGTTGCTTTTAGCTATTCCTAGTCCGAAATTCTTGCGTGCACAAGATTCTAGACGAGCAGGCCTCCGGAACTCCGTCCGCTTGAGTACCTGCACGAGTAGACGGATGATCAAGTTTTTGGGGACCGCTTCCTCAACGCAACTGCTCCTTCTTCTTCCTGCTAATGTTCACCACTACATCAACCTGATCTACTACACTGCATCGATCTGATCGACTATACCAACCATAGCGACTGATCAGAACAACGACACCAACACCAATACCAACACCGCATCTAGATCCAGTGTATCTAACACTGGCCTCTCTTCTGTGTACATTCTGGTGCTTATTTCTTTTGCGTTAAATATGTTGGTAGATGCAATTTTTATTGTTAATATATTCATGTTTAGTACAAGTAACGGATCACTCATACACATAATTGTCACAATTTTTCTAATGAATTTCTGGATTAAAATATACCGAATTTTGAGTAGATTTTCAACAGTATCTAAATGCGTGCATTTATCCTGATTACATCGAGAAGAATAGAAAACAAAGACCCAGGTGAAGACCAAAATTGCTGAGTACTGGATTGTAACAATAGATGAGTAATAAAAATAGTGTTGTAGCACAGTCACAACTCATAGTCACATGTGCTACAGCGCGGGACTTGTCATCCGGATCTGGAGGCCGGAGGCGTCGGGGGACGGGGGAGCCGGCGGTGGAGTCGAAGGGGGTAAGGCGGTGGAGGAGAGTGGTGACGAAAACCCCTGTGGCTAGTGGCGACGACTTTGGAGACTAGGGATGAAAACGGATCGGATACGGTCGGAAACTAGCTATATCATATTCGTTTTCATATTTTTTTCGGAATCGGATTCGGAATCGGAAACCTCGGATACGAAAACGGAATCGAATATTACCGGATACAGATACGGAGCGAATACGAATCGGAACGAATACGGAAACGAATATTTCTCCGAATATAAAAACCCCTCAAACTGAACTTTAGAAACCAACGAAGAGTGACAACCTATTATTTTTTGTAAAACAATATATCAATATTTCCAAATTTTTAGCTAAACAATATATACAACAAATTTCAAGCATCCATATCAACAACGTATTACTAATTTCTATACAAGTATACAATCATATTACCATCTTCGATTTAATCACAAATTTTAGATATAGTAATTTTAAGCGTTTATATCAATAAAAATAGTTTAATCACATGATCAAATTTGTTAAAATTGATAACCAGTATGCCTAGCATTGCCCTACAAAAATGAGCCATGCGACATCTCTGTTGATTACGTTATTGAATTGCAAATAATAACAGGATGATGATTACTTTCTTGAATTGCAAGCAGGTCTCCCATCCAAGCACAGAACACAGGAATTAGGACCAAAACACAATCCCATACAGCATCACAGCAACAAGATACTTCAACTCCCATAGCATTATCATAACAATACACTGCAAACATAACAATTCACTGCAACAGGTCGAGTAACAACATTTTGTACCGATTTCATGTAAACTTAGAAGCCGAACTACAACCAACGGCAAGTGAGGAAGCGGAGAGAAATAGGGGGCACTCGGCGAGAACCCTAGGTGCTAGGACTAGCTTACCGGGGGCATTGGCGTCGGGATTGCGCTGGGCGACGACGTACTCCCCCGAGGGCCCCGACTTCCAGAACTGGCGGCAGAGCCGCGGCGGCGGGAGGGAGTTTCCGACGGTGAGGACGCGGCCAGCAGGGGCACCAGCACGGGCACCGGGAGCGCGCCGCCGCCGCCGTCGACGCCTGGGGACTAGAGCGGGTACAGCCGGCGCCGGTGGCCGCAGGAGGCGCGAGGCCGGGCGGCGGCGGAGGCCGATGCCCGCGCAGGGGCTCGGGGCCCGGCGGCGCTGGCGGCCGTGGGCGCGAGGGATGGCGCTGGCGGCCGCGGGGGGCGCGAGGCCGGGCGGCAGAGGAGGCCGATGGGGGCGCGGGGCCCGAAGGGGGAGGCGGCCGTGGGGGCTCGGGGCCCGACGGCGGCGGCCGCGGGCGTGAGGGATGGCGCCGGCGGCCGCGGGGTCCGACGGCGGCGGTGGCTGCGGGGGGCGCGAGGCCGAGCGGCGGCGGAGGCCGATAGGGGCGCGGGGCCCGAAGGGGGAGGCGGCCGCGGGGGCTCGGGGCCCGGCAGCGGCGGCGGCCTCGGGCGCGCGCGAGGGATGGCGCCGGCGGCCGCGGGGTCCGGCGGCGGCTGGCGCTGGGAGTGGCGTCGTCGCTCGATGTGGTCCTGTGGAGAGACTGAAATCTGAGACAGAGAGTAGTAAATCTAATAGGTGATACGGATATCCGAAAATTTTTCCGGATAATTTCCGACCGAATCCGAAATCCGCCGGATAATGCCTTTACCGTATTCGTATCCGTATCTGAAAAAAATTATCCGTTTCCGTATCCGAATCCGAAATTATCCGAAAATTATCCGACCGATACTATCCGTATCCGAAATTTCGGACGGTTAGCGGATATTATCCGAACCGTTTTCACCCCTATTGGAGACAACTGCCGATGAACTTGAAGCACTGGCTGATGAAATCGTCGGCAATCATTCCGACGAGCTCGATGGAGACCCTGGGAGCACATCGCAGGCTCCTTTGTCGTTGATGTGGGAATTAGGCCCTGTTCGTTAGTGCTGGCTTAAGCAGCTTATTTAAGCCACGCGTAAAACGAGAAACGTCGTTAGCACGTGATTAATTAAGTATTTACTATTAAAAACTTAAAAAATGGATCTATTTACTTTTTTAAGTTACTTTCATATAGAAAATTTTTACAAAAAACGCACCGTTGATCGTTTTGAAAAGCGTACGTGTGGGAAACGAGGACTTAAGCTGCTGGCCTGGCTGGAGTGCCGAACAGCCCCTAAGTAGTACTTCATTTATTCCAAAAATATAAAGATTTTAGTTTGTTTAGCAGAGATTAAGGTTAAGAAAAAAAACTTTGATGTCTCTTAATAAATATGGAATAAATAGAGATAGAAAGGTAAATAAATTTAAATGGAAAGTGATTAATAGGACAAGTAGTATTATAAATAGTGCTAGAAATTCTTATACTGTGAAACAAGATTTGAATGATAGAAATTCTTATATTTTAGAACAGAGAAAATATTTGATAGGAGTCTTTTGCTTATTTCCTTGATTTTTGTAAACATGCTTTTTTAACTGCTAAATAATGTGATTTTTTTTAAAAATTTATATATAAAATTATTTTAAAAAATCAAATATATCTATTTTTTAATTTTTTAATAATTAATAAATCATATTCTATTGATATTTTTCGTTTTACATATGGCTTATAATTATAAAAGCAGGTACAGCTATTAGGTGGAGCTTCGCGTCAGCCTCTATGTCAGCTGAGGAGCGACGTGGGGCCCACCCTCGCATGTGCCCGCTGGGCGCCGCCCCGGCCGCCCGCGCCTGCGCCCCGCCGCCCTGAAGACCGAGACGACGACATAGAGAGAGAGACACGCCAGATCTGCGAGGGGGAAGGCGATGGCGGAGATCCAGGCCGGCGTCGAACGAGGTGGCGCTCTCGAGCATGGCAACGACGCGCTCAGCCCGCTGGCTCTTGAGCTCGACGGCGACGTCCTCAGCCTGCACACTCTCCAACTGGAAGAGGCACGCTTGGCCCACGTGCTCCCAAGCTCGGCAGCGATGTGCTCAGGCCGCTCGCTCTCCGGCTGAGCCGCTGTGTGCTGAGTTCGCAAGACCTCTGTTGCAGTACTTTACTTGCTGGCTGCTGCTCCGAGCTCAAGCTCATCGTGAAAACACCAGCAAAGCAGCAATGGAAGAAGAAAGAGAAAGATGAAGATGGGGAAAGAGAAATAAAATATGCAGTGTATTGGAGAACGTGTTGTGCAATAGCCATTGAAGAAATTATCCGCATCGACGCCAATAGCTGAGGTGAAAGTGCCACATAGACTATAACAGTAAGCAACCGGCTACACTATTAATCTTATTCTAAGCCACGTCAAAACCCTAAAGCGAACACCGTCTAAATATTACAAACTTGAAAATAGATTTATTTAAAAATTTTATTAATCTTGCTCTAAGCTACATCAAAACCCTGAAGCGAACAATGCCTAAATATTGCAAACTTAAAAATAGATTTATTTAAAAATTTTAAAAACTTGTATATAGGAAACTTTTTTATAAAACACATCATTTAAAGGAAAATATGCTTCCGGTAAAAGGGTTTGTTTTGTTCCTCACCTTTCTAAACAAGGACATGTTCGAATCTATATGTTAGGAGTAAAAAAACCTCGTTTCTCATAAACATATTTCTCAAACGGTTAAATATTGTGTTTTTTTAAAAAAATTTATATAGAAGTTGCTTTAAAAAATTATATTAATTTATTTTTAAAATTTATAATAGCTAATAGTTAATTAATCATGCACTACAAACTAAGCCTCGGCCAGTCACTTCACCGTGACACAGAAGGCCAGAACGGAGGAAGAGAACAATAGAGCAAGCTCACACAAAACGCTCCAAAACCATTCCCCTCCCACTCTAGCCGGTCGCCACCTCGACTCCCGACGCTGCACGCCTTCCTCCTCCACCTCTGCCACCGCCACCGCCACCGCCACCGCTTAGCGGTCGGCGACAAGGCGCAACCGGCCACCAGGTGAGCGCACTACTCCGCTGCACCACCACGGACAGCCGCTGTTTACCACAGCACCCCCGTAACCCTAAATCGCGGGCGATCTATCTGCTCTTCCCGTTGCTAGAAACCCTAGCCACAACCTCCCCGTGCGCCCTGCGTGTGCTTGGTTCTGCTAAAAATTGTTCCTATCCTGCAGTTACTCGAAGGACTGGCAATGGAGGGTGCGGCGGTGGAGGAGTCGGCTGCGCCCGTTGTGGCGCCGGAGGCTGCTGTGGAGGGAGAACAGCGTGTCGAGGACGCGACCGGGAAGGATTCGGTGGTTCCCGCGGTGGCGCCCGCGGCACCTGTTGATGCTGATCAGCATATCGAGGATGCAGCCCCGGAGGACGGGAAGCACGGGTGAGTGATGCAAATTTATGCGGATGTTGATGGATCTGTGGACAGAGTTTAATGATTCTTAGCTAGTGGAACCTAGATGCGTATTGGTAGAGCAATGTAAAGATATATGTGTGTAGATGTGTGTAATGATTGAGTGCCAGTTTTCCACTACTGAATTTGTGTGACGCGTGCGCATTGGTGCTGATGTTCCTTTAAGTCGTGAAGTAAAAATTGATTAGCTAGGCAGCTATCAGAAACATTGAACGGCGAATGCTAGAAAATTGAAAAGAGTGACTATAAGAAAGCATGCAGTGGCATCGCATCACCATGAGAATGATTCTGCTCATACATAGGCAAATGCTCATTTTTCGGTATCCGATGGGTTTTTGTCGCTTCCTTCTTTTGTCTCCTCACTTTCAACATGGGTTGCATTGAAGTGTATGTATCCAACCCTTTTCCAGTAGAACTTGTCTATTTTAGATTTATCAAACTGCACCATCCATGTGTCCCACATTCCTTTTGCATACGAACTAAGATGAATAGATCATGTTGTGTATTCTTTGTGCTGCCACTGTTGGCTTCTTGCTGTGTTCAGTATGCCCGAGTGGTACCAATTTTCTATTTTCTTGATTCCTTGCATCCATATGAGCTATCTTACAGTTCATTGATTTTTAACATAATCCCTACAGTTCATGTTTAAAATAACATTGGGGTTTATATCAAACTAAAAACCTTTAGTGCATATCTACTCCATTTCATATATGAGCACACAGTTCCTATGTAACTACTAAAAGCAGAAGAATCAGGAAAGTCTCCTCTTTTCTTCATCAATTTTGTTTGGTTAAATTTGCTGAAATATGCAGTGACCAGTTTACGTTCCTAACTCACTGTAAGCTGAGCAATTTCTTCTTATGTCACATCCGATAAATAATATGTCCAGTTTAAAAAGGTGCCTCTTTCATGCTTTAGAAACTTCAACTTTGACCACTGATTTGCAATGACTTACAGAATAACAGTTTGATGCTGTTTTAGGAAATTTTGTTCATATCATTTTCATATATTCAATGAGATGTTGTAGGTCAAATTCAAATAGTTTGACTGCATGCTTTCAAGTTTCAACAGTGACACTTTTTATTGGAGGGAGCAGTTGCAATGTTTCACATTATTTAAATAATGTTGAGATATCATAAATTTGAGATAAATCCATCTGGACTAGAGGGCTTGCTCGATTTCCATGTATGAAACTGCATCGCTTGAAAACATATTCTTATAATTCCAGATTGGCAGGAAGTTATTGGGTTGGCGTTTCAGTTTGTTAGTACTCGATAATAAACTAGATTATTTATTCACCTTACAGGTTTGGAAAATCCAGAAAAAAAATCCATGACTTGATATACAGTTTATTGGATTCAGATCCTCCTTTTGGTTTTGTTTCTGAAAATTGGCTGATGTATTTCATTCTAGGTCTACAGAGGGAAATGTCGATGTCACTCCTGAGGAAATGAGATCAGTCATTGAAGTTATAGCTGACACGGGAAAGTTCTGGTATTATACTCGATCTACTGTTCCTTAGGCTTCATCCCTGGTTGAATTTGGATATCTTGGGTCTTATTTAAAGGTCTTTGGATACGGAAAGCAATGCTTGTGCTAATCTGCTATGTAGAAATCAGTTTTCTTTGCCATCTTAAACAGATGATTTATTGTTAAGAGAGTATTTTCCTTGACTAAGTTTTATAATATTGTTGGTAGGTATCACCTAGCATTTGAAGATCAGTACTCATTTCAGTGCTAGTTCTGCTGATGCTACGTGAACCAAGAACACATTAAGCTGGTTTAGTTAAATTTTAATTTTCAAGAGATGGATTCTTGTTGATAGCATCAGAGAAAAAAAGTAGCATGATATTTTCTTTTCCCTGGAGATTAACTTCTTCTTTTCAGGCATGATTGGAGCTTTCTCAAGAGATTATTGTCTCTCCAATTGAAGCAGGTATGGGGAGGTATGCCACCAAAAAGAGTTTATGTTGGTTGTAGATTGTTGTTTCTTAGTGTGTTTAATCAAAGTTGATGTGGACGTGGGTGTCCCGATCATTCGATGAGAGGATAAGTCGATTGGATGGAGCGACGTTGGCGAACCGACTATAATCGTCCAAGGATGTTGCGTCTTAGCAATCGTTATACCAACTCTAGAGGCTGTTCGTAATCTCGGCGGATGCACGATTAGCCCAACCATAAGGGTAATTGTTCCTGTAAGCAATCGAGAACTAGCAAGAACAAGATGAACAACAACAACAACAACAACAACAACAACAACAACTCAATTTGCGAATAAAAGATGAAGGTTTAACTCAAAGAGAACAAACGGTGGGGTTCCGAAGACGAGCAAACCGGCGATCTAACCGATCACGGGATTACACGGTAAAGTAGCGACGCTAACTTTAATCTAACAAAACTCCATCTGCTTGTGGCAGCTCTAAAGGCATTAATAGGATGGGAGGACGACCACAAGGGTGTTGGGGCCATTCTCCAACCCTAGGACGTGTCCCTAATGGACCCAACTTGATACATGCTCAACCCCACACATCAGTGGCAGCCCCGACAGTACCTCCTTTGGAACAACATCCTCATACTCTTGCAAAACGTTAGACACAGCAAGGGGCAAAGAACGCGGCATATCGTGAAGTGAAATTAAAGCATCTTTGCATACTAAAGCATAGCAAACAGATATGGAAGCAATCAATTCATTAACATCAGAGCGGGTAGCAAGCAAGCATGTACCTTTCAAGGTTATCTCATTTTTCTTGGAGCAAATAAATTTGTTTTGTTTCTTATCATTCCTTACAAGATCCTTTGCAACAATGTGGTTCTCACTTTTAGCGTGGTCCTGTAATTTAAATTTTTAGGCAACATCATCTTGCACGATAGCCTCTGAAGACATAGGATGTAGCACAATTTTTTTATCATGGTGCAGAAAAGAATACTGATTTGATCTACTATGATGCATTGAATCTCTATCAAATTGCCCCGGTCTACCTAGCAGAATAGCACATGCTTGCATAGGCACAACATCACATTCAACAACATCACGATATGATCCAATAGAAAAATTAATTTGCACCAGTCTAGTTACCTTTGCCTTACCGCTGTTATTAAGCCATTGGATGTGATATGGATATGGATGCGGTTTGGTACTAAGTGCAAGTTTCTCGACCATGTCACTGCTGGCCAAGTTGTTGCAGCTACCTCTATCAATAATCATGCAGCAAAAATGCTCTTTGATGACACTTTGTTTGAAATAGCATGTGTCGCTGATTTTGCTCCACTTTGCCCATTTGTGCGCTCAACACACGCTGCACAAGAAGACTCTCATAGCGCTCGGCATCTTCAGCACCAATATGTTCCACCTCTTCACTTCCTGCATCTTTAGCTGCAAGCACTGCAAGTGTATCCTCATCCAAATCACTAGCGAAAGAATACTCACCATTCTCCTTAATAATCAGAACACGTTTGCTAGGGCAGTCCCTTCGTAAGTGTCTAAAACCCTTGCATTGATGGCATTGAACATCCCTTGTTCGTCCTGTGGAAGCAACTGAAGAAGCACTCTTGGTAGATGCTTGTACAGAACCTTTGGTTGCCTCTGAAACAGGTGGTGGTGCTGTGGTAGGTGGTGGCCGCAGTTTGCTGTTGGAGGGCAACGGTGTAGCTGTACGGCTTGGTGGGGCAGCAGCGCTCCCTGCAAAAAAGCTAGCTCTTGTGCGTGTACGTCGTCCCTGCACTTCTCTTTCAGCTTTGCAAGCATAATGAAACAATCGAGTCATATTATTATACTCTATAGCTAAGAATATCATAAATTTCTCATTCTAAACCACCCAAAAACCTAGCCATAGCCGCCTCCTCATCCTCTACTAAACCACAACGCAACATGCCTATTTGCAATTCTTGATAATATTCTTCCACACTTTTATTACCCTGTTTCAATTGTTGCAGCTTATTTAACAAATCACGTGCATAATATGAAGGTACAAATCTAGCACGCATAATCCGTTTCAAACCATCCCAGATATGTGGCATAGCATTCATATGTGTACAACGGTACTCACTCCACCAAATAGAAGCATAATCAGTAAACTCACTAATAGCAGCCCTAACCCTCTTATTTTCTGGAATATCATGGCAAGCAAACTTTTGGTCTACTGCCAACTCCCACGAAAGATAAGCATCAGGGTCATATTTACCATCAAAAGGAGGCATAGTGAATTTTATCTTACGAAATGATTCATCGTTGCTACGTACCTCATGGCGTGGCCGGTAGGGAGCCATGCCGGTGCGGTTGATTCTAAGCCGTCGCTGGTTCGGATCTTCCTCAGAGTCAGCAGTATAGTCATGTTCACCCACCTCACTGCCCATGACTCCATATCCGCCAGCAGCAACATTGGGCACCACTGGAGGTGCCACCTGGGGTGCTTGGGCGATCTCATCAAGACGTCTCATGATATTAGCAAGGGTGGTGTTCACGGTGCCCATGGAAGCTTCTAGGGCCGTGAGCTTGGTGTTGGTCGTGATCTGTGTAGCCTCCACATGAGCTAGCCGCTCATTGGTGATACGCATATCTTCCTCAAGACCTTCCGTGCGCACCCTCACTTGGGTAGCAAAATGTTATATGATTCCCCTGGTTCGGGGTGAATATGACGCCCCCTCGTTCTGTTCTTCAATCCCTGCCATGGTTAGGAAAAAGAAACGGAAAACAAGGACAAATATACACAAGAAAATTCCTCGACACTATTAGGATGTAGCTAGTGTGAGTTCCTCACTCTCAACCTGTTCAAATAAGCTCTTATCAATTCTTACCAAGCTAACAGGAGGTGATGGCAACCGTCAGACTGGAGCAAACCCCTGGAGAAGGTGTATTGATGCCTTGGTTGCTGAAACGCTGTCAAGTGATAGTCGAACCGGTGAAGCTATAGGAGGGCTGAAAGTGAACAAAGGAATACTAGAACCACGTTAGTCAAAGCAAGTTGAATAATCGTTCAAAGTTGGCACCGTGCTGGTCCTAGGCTAGACCGTACTAGAGGTGCGAGCCTAGAACACAAACGGGTACACCGCGCAGAAATAAACTAGATGACGCTGCAGACGGAGTTCAGGGGCTGGAAAAAGGATGCCGTCTGCTCGGGGAGCCTTAGAATCACTTGTAAAAGATTCCTGTCAAATTTGAGCAGATTCTGAGAAACTTGATTTTTCCTCGGTTTGTGGGCCCGCATAGTCAGCCTAAACGATGTTTTTTGGGGTCGAAGCTGCCGCGCGTGTGCCTGGAGGTTCACGCGGATCTGAAAATCCCAGATTTTCCGGACTTCTTTCTTTTCCACCCTATCTTCCTGTTCCCTTTCCAACGGGTCAAGAAACGCCTCAATCAGAGGTCGTATGCAAAAGTTACACTGCTTTTTTCCTTTTTTTTCTTTTTTTTTACACACACCAACTGCTACGGTGATGCCAACACGTGACAAAACTCGAAACTCTAAACAACTAGACACTAAGACCAGCAACTCGACACAACGATGCAACAGAAAACTCAACAAACTTAAACTAAGCAGAACTAGTAAAAGGCTCGAATTGTCTTGGACCTCGGTAGTCTAATCTACTTTTTTTTTGGCTTCTGGACTGTAGGTAATAAAAATTACGAAACATGAAATCTCTCACCGAGCAACCTTGAGCTCTGATACCACCTGATGTGGACGTGGGTGTCCCGATCTTTCGATGAGAGGATAAGTTGATTAGATGGAGCGACGTTGGCGATCCGACTACAACCGTCCAAGGACGTTGCGCCTTAGCAATCGTTACACCAACTCCAAAGGCTGTTCGCAATCTCGACGGATGCACGATCAACCCAACTACGAGGGTAATTGTTCCTGTAAGCAATCGAGAACTAGCAAGAACAAGATGAACAGGCAACTCAATTTGCGAATAAAAGATGAAGGTTTAACTCAAAGAGGACAAACGGTGGGGTTCCGAAGACGAGCAAACCGGTTATCTAACCGATCACGGGATTACACGGTAAAGTAGCGACGCTAACTTTAATCTAACAAAACTCCATCTGCTTGTGGCGGCTCTAAAGGCATTAATAGGATGGGAGGACGACCACAGGGGTGTTGGGGCCGTTCTCCAACCCTAGGACGCGTCTCTAATGGACCCAACTTGATACATGGGCCTTTGGCCCAAAACCGGTGACACAGCACCTTAACCAGAAAACCTCTCGTCACTAAAATGACGATTGCGGACGATTCTGAGCAGATATGAGGATGAGTCCGGATCCGTTGGAAAATAGACTTGATAAGCTTTCTGTGAAGTACTAAAACTCCCAAATCGGAGTTCATATGAAGTCGTGGCAGCCATCACAAGTTGGTGCTGTCATACAGTCCGAATCCAGCCTGCACGAATCTCTTTCCTTGGTGATCTCCTCCCTTTTCTTGTTGATCTCCTCCATGCGTAAGTGTGGCCGTATCGATGGTGGTGATGTCCTCATCAAAAGTACAGTGCTTTAACCTTCTAAAATGATTTTTCATTGTTCCTGGTATCAAGGTCTTGGCTGAATATTCTGAGGGTCAAATGATGAACCAAGAAGATGGGCAGCTACAGAATTCTTTCTCTGGGGAGACATACTCTGAGCTTGCCAGCCGGCTCAATGATGGTACTGTTATGAATCTTATTTATATTTTAAACGTTCACATTTCTTCTGTCACTAAATGCAAGTTTATATTCATTATGTTTTTAATCATATGCTGATCTGTCCTGGAGTTTTTGTGCATTATCATAGCTTATTGCAGCCATCAAGAACTTGAAATAAGTGGATTAACATTGGATTTTTATTTTTCTTTTGACTGAGCAACATTGGAAATTTTGGCTGTTTTGCATAACTTTATGCAAATTGTTTTTTGTTGTAAATGATTAATAGCTTTTTCTTCTGTAATGCAATAGTAATATAGTATGTTGCATTGTTTGTTTATTTACTTCAAGCATGGTTGAAATGGGAGCAGCATTTGGTGGATTTTGAATTTATTTGTTGGTATTCCATAGTGTGTTCTACTAGTTCATTGAAAACTGTTATTTACTGGATGTCATACAAGATGTTGCACATTTACTTTTTTTTTCTACAGATCACCAGCAATCGTGCCTGCCCTACATTTTATGGAGCATGCACAAATCACTGTTTTTTTTTTTGAAAATTGTTTGCAGCTCTCTTGAGGTTTGAAGAAGGTCCTCCATTTACATTGCAAAGGCTTTGTGAGGTTATGATTTTTCCCTCTCAATCTATTTCAAAAGTTTCTCTTTAGTGGTCCAATGTTGATGCAGTTATTCCGAAAGAAGGCTCTTTAGTTTCATTATCTGTTTCAGACTTGCATTGGTTCCAATTCACATACTTACATTAGTTTTCTATTGACAGATTTTGTTGGATCCAAAAGGAACATATACAAAATTGTCAAAGCTTGCGTTGGCCTTGGAAAAGGTTTGTTACCTGAGCATTCAGTCGTGCAGAACATATCAGATATTCTGGTTCCTTTGCAATGTCACAGTGCAGTGTATGACTTCAATTTGTTGATATTAGGGCACAAGTATCTCCACCTAGTTAATTACATCTTGAAAATAATGTCTAGTAGGTTACAACTCACTTCACTCAACTCAAATAGATCTTGTGGAGACAGAATTTTAACTTTCTCTGTTCTCTCTCTTATCAAGCTACCATATGAAAGAAATCAATGAATTTCGTGGTAGCATAAATTATAATTTTTAATGTTGGACCTGTAATCTCCCTCAGGTTTTCCATCATTTGTGCCACTAACTGAGAATCTGATACTACATTACTGTGCATCACTTAGTTGATTAAACTGTATGAGGTTATTTTGTATCTCCACCCATTATGTATGTAAATGTAGCTTTTAGTATTACTAGAATGCTCAAGTTATATAGATTTTCTAGTACCAGAATGCAACATAGTGACAATACATGCATGTCTTTTTAAAAGATTTAACTGATGTTATAATCTTGAAACCAAAGCACAATATGTTTGCTCAAGGTAATGTCCTTGTAGACTATATTGAGTTTTACCTACATAGTGTTGCATAGCTCACTGAACTTAGTCCTCGGAATTGAAATCTGTTATAAGCAAGGCAGATCAAATCAGTTTTGTTTTCCTTCAGTGCACATTATCTTGAGTACGACATGTTCGTTCATGCAAACTATTATTGAGTTTAATTTCTCAAGAGCTCTTCCTTACTAACTGTAAGCTCTCTTATTTGCAGAACCTCCTGGTCACATCTACAATGACCAAGTGTACTGATCCATACCCAGCTGCTCATGTGTCAAATTTAGAAGGCACAACAATGACAGAGAACACCAGTGCGGTTGATGTAGAACCTGAGAGGTTGCCAGAACATCCTGCAGCAGTGCCGAATGGAAATGTAGGAGGTGATGGTGATGCAGAGATGGCTGATGCAGAGGCTGAGGAGCCATCCAGTAGCCATGATGTGGAGATGCAGGAGGATAAGCCTGATCAGATTTCAAATGTTAATCCTGATGCTAGCTCCGATGCTGCAGTTACTGCAGAAACAGTTGATGATAGGGAAAAATCATCGGATCCACAAACATGAGCTTACAACGGAGACCTTCTCTAGTGCATGTCTCATTAGCAATCCAGCTAGAGTTCATTGCCACCCTTGATTCACAACTTTGCTTGGTGTGGATGGCAGATTGTGCTATGTGATGTTCAAGTTTTTGTGGACCATGATAAACCTGGATTAGATGAGTATAACAACCATTAAATCCTCCAAGAAAATGTATTTTGACTCGAAATGGATGTGATATATTTTCACTAGTCATCTGGAAGTCGCTCCATGCTCCAGTTGTCAAAATATGTTGTATCCAATGTTAGTCAAAGGAGTGAGTGGCCATGATTCCTAATTCGCGAACGTGCGTGCAGATGGATTCTTGCCACGTCTGAATGTGGCACCGGGTGTGCGAATTAGCGTTTCCGTGGTGGGGTTGGGGGGATGCGGGCGCTGGAGAAGGGGAAGACAGGGTTGGGGGTTTAGAGGGATGGCTGGGTGTAACACCCTGAAAATTCAACCCATATAAGGGGCTGTTCTTTTTGGCTTAAGTAGCGGCTTAAATAAGTCGTACGTAAAACAAGAAACATCATTAGCACGTGATTAATTAAATATTTATTATTAAAAAGTTAAAAAATAGATCTATTTGCTTTTTTAGAGCTACTTTCATATAGAAAATTTTTGTAAAAAACGCACCGTTGATCGTTTTGGGAAGTGTGCGTGCGGAAAATGAAAAAAATAAGTTGGGGGAAGCAGTGGGAAAGAACAGCCCCTAAATATATTGTGAAAATAGACTTTTAGAAAATAATTTAAAAATCTCAAGGAGTGCAAACTATAAAATTAGAGAATTTATAACAGGAATGGGCATGGAAATAATTTTATAAAATACTATGCTTAATTATCTACCTCCTGGAATTTTTGGGATTTATGTGATTAAGGAAAGTATTTTTGGTGAATTAAATCAATTTCACAGCAATTAAATAAAAGAAAAGCAACATAAATACCCCATCAAGCCACTAGGCCGAATTCGGCCTAGTCCCTCTCTCTCTCCCCCTTGCCCTCCCCTCGCGCGAGCATGAGCAGCCCACTCAGCCCATCCCCTCTCTCGCGCTTCTCTTTCGCCAATAGGTGGGCCCCACCTGTCAGGTCGTCTTCAACCTCTAGCCGGGACTGAACTCCAACTCGGCGCAGCGCCGCTGCTGAATTCGCACTGATTCCCATCTCCTCGTTCAACCGAACCCGAAATTAGTTGAGGGGTTTCTTTCCCCTAATCCCTCTCTATCTTTTCCCCACGAATCGGAGTCCCAACTCCCTCCAAATCGAGCTTGGGCCCGGGTCCACTCGGAGGAGCTCACGAACCCTATTTTTCCGCCGCCGTTCTAGTCGTTCCCGAGACGGATTCCTCCCTTTCCTCCTTTAAATAGCTTTGCTTGTGGCCCTAGGATCTTTTCCGTGCATGCACCGAGCCCGTAGACAACCCTAGCTACCTTCCCTGCGCACGGGACTAGATCGCCGCCGCTGCCGAGTTCTCGCCGTCACACTTCGGGGAGCTTCGGCCGCCCCTTCTCAGCCCTCAGAAGCCGCCGGAACGTCATCGCCGCCGCGAGCCCGAAGACCTCCGCCGCCAAAAGCTCACTGCCGGTCAATCCCATTGCCGTTCCTTGCTATTCTGCCCTCGGTAAGCATCGTCGTGTCTCCCTCTACCTGTTCCCACCTTCGCCTTGCGCCGCTGAGCCGCTGATCGCCGGCAACCATCGCGTCTAGTGCCGCCACCGTCACCCAAGCCGTCGTGGCACCGACGTGGATGTCACGTCAGCCGCCAACTCAGCCGCGGGGCTGTGTGTCCAGATCTGATCTGAGCCGTAGATTGTTAGGGTTAATCCGGGCCATCCGAGGAGGTAGATTAGACCCAAGCCATCCATCCAATTCAAATATATCAAGTGATCTGAGCCGTCCGATCAAATCTCATAAAATCCACACCATTAGATTTCCTCGTGGATCTCGGTGGACTCGGTTTACCGTGGACCCAAACCCCCTCTCTCTGTCTTGTGGGCCCCGCCTGTCAGCCGCCGACCTACTTCTCCCTCTTTGGTGACATCATAAACCCTTTTTCCAAATTAAATTAATTCATAAATAACGCAATAAATCGGTTTAATTCTTTTAAATAGACTTTTAAAGGGTTAAAACTTCTAAAATTCATAACTAATTCATCTGAACTTTGTTTGGGGTGATTCAACTTGCAAAATTCTTTAAAAGTTAAGATCTACCCATTAAAAATATAATATTGTACTGCTTATGTGTGCTTATGTACTGTTTTACTCGTTTTTGTTTATTGCCTTTAGCCGCCGATGTTCCGGAAGAGTCGTAGTTTCTCGAAGAGAGTTCCAAGGCTTGTGCAGAGCAGCAAGCAAGTCACACAGATCTCCGACACCTTTAAGCATATTGTACCTATGTTTGAAGCTACTTTTTCCTTCAACTTTGTATTTATTTTTATAATGTCACCGGAATAGGAAACCTTTATCCTTGATTATGGCTTTGTTGATTTGATCACCTGTCATTGTACCCATGGGATAAATATGACTAGCTAGCTTTATTTATTGGTTAACTAGAATAATTCTAGGACCCTACTTAGCCATGCCTAGCAAATTATAGAAGAACTTATGGGCTATCACTTTAGGCTTGATTACCATAATTGGTTCACATGAAATAATGGTTCAGGTCACGACTGTGGTCATGTGAGGTTAACCTAATGGTCTATTAAAACTTGATTAAATGGTGGGTTGTGAGCACTAGGGTTGGAATGTTGCTAGCGGTGCTCATGACAGTTAAGGACCGGTTCGCAAACTACTTGTTACGAAGCAACACTCGTGCTAACCACAAGCTAGAATGGGTAATAGCAGGGTTTGAAGTGTGCCGAGTTCAATAGGAGGCACCAGGGCTTAGTTTGTGGATGGTATAAGTCCACACATGATAGTTGTCAATAAGCCCATGAGTTTGGGCGTCGAGCCATCTCGTAGGAAGGCACTTGATTACCCCTACCGGAGATCGGAGGCTTGGAGGGAGGCCCTCCTATTGTGTGAGTTACATGGATAATCCTTTCATAATTCCTTTTCGAGATACCGTGGTGGTATTAAGACGCACAGTGATGTGTTGTAGAGTTGTGTCTTGTGGGTAAATTGGTACACCTCTGGCCAGAGTAAAACTATTCAAATAGCCATGCCCGCGGTTAATGGGAGGGCCTAGCAATGTTTTCAGTGATTAGTCATACATTACTTAAATTGAATATTGAATAGTGGGACATGCTTAATTGCAAGTTGGAGTGGTTGGGCCTATACCGTTTTGGTGAGCTGTATAGTGTTGATAAATGTTGTTTAATACTTAATGTTTTATTACTCTCTTAAATGCTTTATTAAATACTGTTTGTGCAAATTGAGCTATATTATGACATCATTTGTTATCCCGTGCACTTGCATATTTGCTGTGTGGCTTGCGGAGTATTTCATGTACTCACCTTGTAATCAACCATCATTATTTAGAAGAATACTTTAGCGAGGAGGAATTCTTAGAGGACTGAGCGGGAGCCTGGTCAAGTGCGTGGAGTGGGTGTCATCACGTCGTCATAGTTTATTTCCACTGTTAGAATTTTATTAGCTTGAGAGGTGCCATTCGCCTCTGTAATAAATATTTTCGTAATGTAAACATTTACTTTGTTACCAACTTTGTCATGTGTGCCTTGGTTGATTCCTAGATGAGAATATTCACATAATAAAGCACCAGAATTTTAGATGGAAATTCCGGGTGTGACAAGTTGGTATCAGAGCCACCTTGACCGTAGGATAAGCCCCTTAGTACCCCTAAGAGCCTTCTGAAAAAGATTTTTAAAAAAATTAGAACGGTCCTTTCCTCTTTCTCTTTTAAATTAGGGAAGTTAAAGGTGCATGAAAAAAAATCTCTTTCGATTTGGTTAACTCCCTCTCTCAAAAATTGAAGTTTCTCTTGAAAAAAATATTTAAAATCTTTATCTATTTAATTTTGCAATTTCCTTTACCCTCCCATTAATTGGTACTGTATATCCATTACTGTATTGGTTATGATCCTTCTTAAAAAACAATTCTCTCATTTTATGCTACTTCTTTTGCTCTTAATTTTCGTTGAAAATTTTACTACCTTCCTTTTTCCTTTTAAAAAAATTTGTTCTATTAACTTAGTTAAAATCAATAAATCTTCCTTTCATGCTTTATAGATGGCAAACCGAGAGCCAGTGCATTTGTTTGGAGTTGGTGGATTTGTCAAGGAGCTACGAGACATGGCCTTTGCCATAGGATACAATCCAGCCCCAGAATACAGACAAGTCACTCACAATCCATGTGAAGAGAAGTGCCGCATCCGTCTTACGATTTCAAGTGAACGGGAAGGAGTCCCATCCATAGTCTTTGGAGCTAGAGGAAGGAATTTTAAGCATGCATGTCAAGAGGTGGCATTGGAAGCTATTGGAGAACTTCGTAACCGTTACGCCACCCGCTTGAGGAACACTACCTACCACTACCACCCGTCAAGACCACACAACGATGAGTATAGCAGACTCAATCCTCTAGAATTCGACTTGGAAATGGCCCAGAGCCGCTCGAGATCAGGTCCAGGGAGGTTGGAGTTATAATCACCCCTAAACTACTCCGATTTCGACTCATAGTCGGACAGCAGCTCGGCAAGCTTTTCTCCACCTCATGAAGTCTTCATGGTGTCCAAGGGCTCAACTCCCACTCAAGCTGCACACCGACTACGCGATCAGCAAGAGGAGAAGGCTCGTCGACTGCGCGAGCAATAGGAGGAAGACGCACGACGTCTACTAGCCGAGCGTGATGCTCAAAATGACAACCTGCGCAAGGCTAGACGGACTGCTCAACAAGAGATCCTCCAAACCCAAGTAGGTGACCATGACGTCTTTATGACCCCACAACAGAACGTCGTGGCCGCTGCCACATTGTTGGACACCTTGCAGTTCGAGCCCGACCACTAGGCCACTCCGACCATCACAAGGATCAAGGCAATGATCACCGCTGTAGCATGCCAGCAGTAACAACAATCTGGAGACACTCTTGTACCATCAAACAAAATGGCCTCTAATACAGCGGTTTCATCTGCTTCAGCAAGAAGCCGAGCAGCTAACTCTGGTCAGCATCACTCGGAGTCACGACATACGTCACTCGGCAATTCGAGTAATGACTGACGATGGCACCATCATGACGACCGCCATGACAACTAGGATGCACGAGGATGACTACGGCGGGATCTCCGCCACGACATCAACGCTCGACACCAAGAACGCAAGGAAGATGAATGTCGCCGACTTGAAGACGAACACGAATGCTTCGGTCTCTACCATGAGCGGTTTCATCGCCGTAGTCAGAGTCAAAGCCCCCACTCAGATGAAGGAGTACCGGCGTTCACCCACGGGCTACAACAAGTCGACTGGCCATCTGGCTTTAAGCTGACTGGTATAGAGAAGTACGACGACAAGATCAACCTGGAATCATGGCTTACAGTGTATACCTTAGTGATCCGAGTAGCTAGAGGCGACCATAAGGCCATGGCAACTTACCTCCTAGTCGCCCTAGACAACTCGGCATGGACGTGGTTGACAGGGCTTCATAGGCGGTCTATTGGCTCCTGGGGGGAACTCCGTGAGCGTTTCGTGGACAATTTCCAAGGGACACACCAAAGGCCAGCATTCGAGTATGATCTATACCAGTGTCATCAGAGAAAAAATGAGTCTCTCTGGGACTTCATCAAGCGCTTTTCCAAGAAGAGGAATTTAATCCCCGAAATCAAGGATGAGGATGTCATCACCGCCTTCCGCAAGAGAGTCAAATACGCGTCGTTCATCGCCAAGTTCACTCGGAAGCCGCCCGACTCTGTCAAAGCTCTCTTCGAGATAGCCAATAAATATGCTGATTCAGCCGCCGCAGTGGCCAAGGCACTCAACGATAAGCCCCGACAGAAGGAGCGACGGGAGACACACAACGCGGCCCTATCCAAGTCTGGGAACCGCAAGCGAAAATCTGAGGGCCTTATTGCGGCAATCGATCGCAACCGTCCTCGACCACCTAGAAGCGAAGATTATCAAAACGACAACTGACATGCTTGGGGCTCAAAAACTCAAATGCAAAGGATGGCATCCCCACTCCCAACTCGTGCAATACCGAACAGCTAAGTCACTTTCTGATAAATATTTTTTCTCCTTATATGATGTTCTAATCTAAACGGGGCTGGAGGCAACTCACTTCACTATGGTTTGACTCGGATACGGCTTAGTGCTAGTCAGAATTAGATCTAAAGGGGATGAGATCGTCAATTCCTCACTCGGCCTCGTGGCTCGCCAATGCCACAGCCGCTTACACCTAATAGGTATACATACTGTGCATTTTTTGTTTTTGCTCTTAATGATTGCAAAAGTACTCGATTAGCATAAATTCCGATCCGTAAAGCTTTGCTCCATGAAAGGCGAACTTAAGTCACCCAAAACACGTGTCTGGGAAAGAGCCATGAGCCGACTACTCGACGCTTGGGGGCTATGACTAGTCGGGCAGAGTGTTTAAACGTAAGAGGTCAATTACTCAGAGAAATTAATATCAATAAGAGGAAGAACACATATTTACGTCTATTGTAAAATATATAAATGTTCTTCGGGTGATTGTTTTCTTCATCAGATGCTACTCATCCGATATGTTTATAATGCAGGGCCAGTTTCGGATATGTGTAATAGGAATTCATGGCTACGAGCCTATCTCTTACTCTCGGGGGCTAGACCAGTCTGCCATGATACACTTGGAGTGCAACGCTTCAAGAACCACTCGAAATGCTCCACAAGGGTTATTGTCCGAGTACTCGCGCTAGTCGTGACTTAGATGTCACATTTACTTTGGTATGCTCCATGTGGGCCAATAACCGACCTTCGGCACCAGTCGGGGCTCAGGTATCACTCTGCTAGGTAAGGTATGCTCATGAGGGTCGCCAGCCGAATCCTATGCTAATACGAGGTTCGGGTACCATATTTGGGCACAACTCTGGTGGGTAGGATACTCCCCATGAGGGTCGCCAGCCGAATCCTATGCTAATACGAGATTCGGGTACCTTATTCGGCTGCGATTTTGTCAGGTTGGGTATGCCCCAAGAGGGTCGCCAGCCGAACCTGCGCTAGCACAGCATTCAGGTACCTATTTGGTCAAAACAGGAAAACAAGCCACTACTGGAGTTTTCAGTCGGAGGGAGCACCAAACTCGGAACCTACGGAGGTGCTCATTATTTTTTAAGACTGGAAGACCCCAATCATTCGATTTCTACTGGAAGACGAACTTCCTAAATATCACAACGAAGCCAAGTAAATCAAGCGATGGAGCAAAAGCTTTATCGTAGTCAGAGAAAACCTATATCGTCAAAGCGCATTTGGAGTTCTCATGCACTGCGTCACACCTGAGGAGGGCAAGCAGACCCTGCAATCTATCCACTCGGGCATCTGTGGCAACCATGCTGCATCCAGAACATAAGTTGGAAAGGCTTGCAGACAAGGATTCTTTTGGCCGATTGCGGTTACCGACGCTAAAGCACTCATCCTGTCATATAAGGGATGTCAATTTTTTGTTCGGCAAACTCACCACTGGCACAGGAGTTGCAGACTATCATATGCGTAACGCAAAATGAGTATAATCTACAGATCTGGAATCTCCAATTGCATCATTACAGGCAACACACTTAGTTCATGGGCGGCATATTCAAAGATTTCTATGATGATTTCGGCATCAAAATCTGCTACGCTTCGGTGGCATACCCCTAGAGCAATGGGCATGTTGAGAAATAATCAAAATCTTCGGATTTTATAGGGTTGCACTAGGTAGGTCGGTTTGGGCCGGCTTATTCGGTAGTAGGCCGAAGATATGAATTCTTAAATAGCATACCCTATTGGGTCGCCCGCTGGTCGTGTTAAAATCACGATGCAGGTGCTATTTTACAAGAACCGATTAAATAATCAGATACGCTTCACGCTAAACCTACAGCCGGGTGTATACATTTGGGTATCTTGATTATTTTAAGGTATTGAGGATATATCCTTATAAGGATCAATAGTTAGTCTCCATCAAAATTGAGGATGTAGGTATCTCTCAAGTACACCTCATCATACATTGAATTTATTCCATAGTGACACTCGCCTTACATGCTTAGCCAAATTGCCTTAAGCAAAATTTTCAGCTAATATATAGCTGAAGAGTCATTTTCTGAGAAACATATCACTCGGGAAAAACTTAAAGGTTAAAGATCTTTGATTTTATGTTTAATTGTTTCCCAATTAAGCACAAAGTCGGGGGCTACACCTAATAGATGCGCCTATTCAGCACATACTATTCATCTATTTCCACAAAGCCCTTCATAGCCTCATTGCTAGCTGACATGAAGCAGGACTCGGAAGAAGAAGCACTCGGACAATGAGTACTCAGGAGCAAAGCACTCGGGAATCTCTTCACCGTGGAGGATGAGCACTCGGCATCAGCTGTGACTTAACTATGAAGGTCTCAGGGGCTACTGTGGAGGCCATGGGCTCCGGGTACCTCAAGGAAGGCAATTACGGCCACTCAGACAGAGGGTGGGCCAGTCCCTATAATTGGAGATAGAGTAGGACTCATCTTCATATTACCTTGCATAATAAGAAAAGGGATATAGTTCTAGCCGGATACTCTATGTACTGATAATGAAAGCTCTTGGTCGTATCTGACTGGATTTCCTACCGTGTAATCCTCATCCCTCCAATATATAAGGAGGGGTAGGGAGCCCCCTGGGGCATAGGACAATCTTGCCAGAGATGATTCCACATACCGCAAAAGCAATACACCATAACTGGAAATAGGGTATTACCTCACTTCAAGGGCCTGAACCAATATAAATCTTGTGTGTCCTTTCGAATCCATCAAGTTTAGGTCTCATAAGTAGCCCCATATTATTATTGCTGATACAAAATATCGACAGTAAGATATATTTTACTTCTCCCTGAAACCAAAGCCACCCAGGATTCAAAATATGAACAACCCTATGGGATACAAACCGTGACTCTGTGACCTTAGGTTGCAAGTTGCTAAATTAATTAGGCGCAACTTAAAATGGCAATAAATGATCCAACTATAAATCATAGTTTAAATCCACCCCTAAGAACTTAAATTGGTAAAACAGACTCAAAGTAAAAGTTTGGAAATCTCAAAAAGTAAATGTGATGAACCATGTGTGCTTAACCATGGATGCCATTGTTTGTCTTGAAGTGAAAATCTTTCTATAATTGGAAATTTGGCAAATAGAATCTTAATAATGAATCTATTACAATAAAGGTGTAACCAACCCAAGGTGATATAATTAAAAGTCAAGTAATAAGAAGTGTAAATAAGTAAAATATCATCTTTGGGTGTGCAAGATTTATTTCCATTGTTTTTGGCTTTTAAATGAATTTTCATTATAGGTTCATGTGCATATAAGTGACTATAGGGAAATACTAAAAATAATTAGTGCAACATAAAGTCTTGAGGAAATTCTCACAAGTGCTACACATCACACAGATGCCACAATAATGTTTGTGTAATTTTAACACTTGGTTTAGTGCTTTAATAAAATCCCTCAAATTAACCTAACATGGAAATTTCCAATGTCAAGTCACCTAGTTCATATTTTCACCACATTAAATCCCTAAATAGTCTTGCCATGAAAACCCATCAAAAATGCTATACCTAATGTAGTCTACTCACAATAATTTTACCCAGCCCTAGATCACAAGAATTTCACATGAAATGACACATGCAAAGAGAACTCTAAATATTAACCACTTATAAAACACTAACTCAATCTAGGTGTCTCTCCTCGACTCTTTGTCGACAAACCACCAAATGATTAAAATATAAGAACTTGTTCCAAACACTTGAAATGGGTCGTGGCCCCTTAATTCCAAAGCAAAACCATTTTAACCACATTGGTCAAGTTGGTAACTCACCATGAAACCTATTTGGCTCCAAATAAAATAAAGCAACCCTTTTGAAAATCCATTCTCCATATAACAAAAGAAGAACAAGATTTATAAGTCACAAACACGAGGTAGGGTGTAATTCATGATTACTCCTATGTGCTTTGAGTTATTTTGGTGTGTTTTTGGATCTTCAATAAATTTTCATAATTAGGTTGCATATGCATTGCAAGGCTAAGGAAAATCCTAAAAATACTTGGTTGAACATAAAATCATGGAAAAATTATATAAGCTACTGAACAACACCCTTAGACCACCATAATTTTGGTTTGACCATATCACTTGAAATAGTATCTCAAATAAATCGGTCAAACCTGGAATTTTATTTAAACCCCAATCAGATAAATCAAAACACCCCTAGGATCCCCCAATTCCTGCACATAAGTGTATACATGAGATAATTTATTAAAATACTAGTTTATTTATCATGAATAAATATAAATTTTCCAGAATTTAATCCAACAGTTTAGCCACTGCATGAATTCAAACTAATTCAAATCAGCCCTCTTTTGTTTGAATTTCTGGGAATAGACCATTTTGAATTTTGGAATGGAACTTCGAAAAATGGAAACTAGGTTCTCTGTACATGCTACACAAAAATAGCCAAGCCTTGAAACCTTCTAGAACTTGGTCAAATAAATTTCAAAGAGAGATGGAGGAAAAATAATCCTGAAAAATCCTGAAAATATACAAAAACCCTCCTGTACCATGGTTCCTACCCACGCGAGGACATGCCCCGACCACACTTAGGACATGCTCGACGCATGGAAGATACGTGGCCGACACAAACCGACTCCTCTACTTCCTCAGCTGCATTGACCATCCTCACACTTCCCTCCAGACCCAAGAACACCAAGGGAGGAGAGCCCCTCCAGCTCTTTTTCTCCTCCTTGCTACCAGCCGAAGGGAAGCCACCGCCGCCATTAGGCATCCCTCTGATGAACTCCCTTTCTCTTCTCCGTTCCGTACTCTCCCCTCCACGCCGTCTCCATTCCTTTTGACGCCACCCCCTTTTCAGGCAGCGAGCGCTCGGGAACACGACCGGGACACCGGAGCTCGCGGGCACACTCCAGACGTCTCCGCTCGTGTCGTCTCACCGTCCCGGTTACCTCGGGACGAATCTGACCGAGCCATCGCACCATCATCCTCACCTCGGCTTCCTCTACAAAAACCCCCAAGAATCCTGACTGGAGATGCAATGGTTGGAGAGGTCGACCACTTTCTTCCCCGCCTCCGGCCACCTACCGCCGCCAAGCCGTTCCGACGTCATGGATGCCACATAGACCTCGCCAAGCTTCGCTAACTACACGGTGAGCTTCTATATGCCCCGTAGATGCACTTCCATGTACTTGTTTAGCCAATTCGGAGCTAGAACCTCGCATGCACATGTAGCCCGAAACCAGCCACCGCTCACACCGCCTCTGCAGCCATGTCCGACCACCTCTGGCCATGACGCGAGCACCTACAGGTCCACCTCGAGGTGCTCTACATTTTCTATTTTGTCCACCTTGTGAGATTTCCAGCTGTTTGCCGCCGTCGAGGTCAGAAAGGGCACTGCCATGGCTCCCTGCTTGTACAGGCTTAAACTAGGGACTTCATTTCTAAAATTCGATTAACTCTAGGGGTGATCATGCAAAATGCCTATTCACTTACATGTGGGGCCGAACCATGATGTAATAACTTCGAAAATCTGGGGACTCTTAATGAAATTCGTTTTCAACTTGTGCTAGGGACTACGGGTTCCTTTTCCCGAAACCTTAGGGGCCTTTGCGCATAATGCTAGTCACTAACATGTGGACCTCAGCCTTTTAAAATCCGGGAAATCAAATATAAATACCTAAATACGTTTCTGTTGAACTGAAAAATGAGTTTAAATTTAAAAATGCATAATAAATTCATTTCAACTCTAAATTGAATGAAACAAAATTTTTTAAAACCAAAAAATTGTGAATTTTATTTCTGTAAACTAAAACATGGCACCCTCTATACAGAAGACACCTCTAAAATTTTATATAATACAAAATAGACTTTAATTTGTAAAATTCATAAGAAATTCATATTAACTCAAAAAATTATGAACCTAGATTTGTTAGGCTTAGAAAAAATATACACTTTGTTTCTATAGATTAAAATTTGGCAACCAGTATAGAGAACACTGCTAAAAATATGTATAAAGAATAAATACCATGTATAGTACACATGATGTGCAACAACTTCTAAAAATTATAGAAAATTCATACTAACTTCAAATGAAGTGAACTAAGATTTATTGTACTCATAAAATTGTACTCTTTACCACTGTTATGTAAAACTTGGTCAAAATCACCACAGAGAATACCTCCAAATATACATGATGTATAAATAATGTATTCTACCGTATTAAACTTCAAACACCTATAATTTGCACATTCTAAATCATAAAATTGAAATCCTTTCACCACAATTTATCTTAAACCATACTCAATATCACTATAAAGTTAAATTTGACAAAACTACCTCCCAACTGGCATATATAATTAAAGTACACGTATAAATGCTGTAATCGGGTATATAACTTCTAAAATCCATATCTCCCAAATGCAAAATGATAAAATAGGAATTCCTTCACCATAAATCATATAAAATCAGTACCCACCTACTATGTGAATTGCATACATAATAGAGCATGTTGTATTTTTCGCATTATTGGTATTTATTTGCTCGTACGTTAAACTGTCTAGATATCGAGTTCGCGATTGGTGAAGGAGTGATTATAGTTGATGCACAGGTTGGTCAAGAGTAAGGCAAGTATTCTCTCTACTTCTTTGAACAAATTGAATGCTATGTTTTGGGGAATGAAATGTGTTGTTTGCAAATTGCATGCATATTTAAATCTACCGATAATTGAAATATGGTTAAATGGTAGCTATGACCTATTTGCTACATGTTCCACCTTGAAACTTGAATTACCTACTGTTTGAAACCTTAGAATGGATTAGAGTACTTTCCAAGTGCTTAAATGGGTATATACCTACTTATTATGCCTCCGAATGCTTAGCCATGCTTAGAAATATACAATTAAACATTATGGACACTTTATACTTGTTAAAATGGGTATTTTAATACTTCTGGACAGAGGTGTATTCTCTGGTTATTTGTGAAATAGAATGATGAAAACTTGCTTTAGACTCAGGAGGCAAGTGGTACGCATATTGTGGTAGTTGCTTACCAATAGGGGGAGTGTTTGCCTGAGTTAGTTAAGAACTAAACTCTATGTCACCAACTAATGTATACAGTACAAACCACATGTGTTGGTTATGAGACCGCCTTAGCCTATTAAGTTGTTTATTTGTATAGCCTTGCATCCTGGTAGGCCAAAGTAGTGAGAACTAGTCTTAGCGATGGGTCATAGGAACTATCCATGTGTCTGTGTGGAAACAGTTGTTCACCGACGGTATGGGCGTCTGAGTATATCCAACATAACGGTATGTGCTACGTAGAGGAAAACATTGCCATGATACCAGTCTTGTTTCCTGCTAGGCGTTAGGCATGGCGGGGCTCACCATCCTAATGGCATCGCGGTAACGCCCCAGTGTGAGGTTTACGCATATCATGCTAGTGCAAGGTTAGACAGTAGGCAATATAAACGGCTTCGTTGTGACCTCTAGACCGCACTCAACATGTAGAGTGTGGTAGTGTGTCGTGAGCACAAGACAAACTAGAGGATTCACATCATGTGGGTAAAGATGTACAAACTCTGCAGAGTCAAAACTAATCGATTAGCTATGCTCACGGTCAAGAGCGGCATGGTGAAGTGTCATGAGTATAGTTTTATCCTTTCTAAATGTGCCTTTTGAAAATGGGATGTGGAATGGTTTATTTATAATATACACGAGCTTATGATAATGGTTATGATGGAGTAAAAGAGATATTATGATTTGTTGATGATTACTATGATTTACATTATGTACATATTTTTAAATGCTTTACAAGGTACTGTTGCAAAACCTTGTGAACTAAAACTGGCTTTATGCTGAAAATGAGACTACAAATAGCCTCCTTTGATATAAGCTTGCATGTAGTATGTTAGGTTTGTCCTTGCCAGTGTATTATTTCGATAATGTACTGACTCTTGCTATATTTTTGTGTTTTCTTTAGACTTGTTGCAGGTAAGGTGTTGCTTAGGTTGAGTATTCCGCGGGACTCGCTGTTTTTAGGATGGTTCTAACTAAGGGCCAACCCCTAGTCGGTTTGCCTGTGTGATTAGGTAGACAAGCAATCCGCTGAGCCCTATCTGGCCTGTGGGCCTATGTAATAAATTAGTTGTAATCTAGTTTATCTATTCGTATTCCCTATATGGTTGATGTCAAATGATTTGATGAAAGTGCGAGGCTAGTCACTTTTCCTAGGGACTAGCTAAGCATGAGTATGGGCTTGGACCAATTGAGATATTTGCTCAGTAGCCATTTGGGTTCGAGTCCTCTATGGTATGTAGTCGCTTGGTCGCCACCATCGAGTGATTGACGGGCATACCTCGCAGAGGACTGGCAAGGCTATTTTGTCGAGTATCTCATTTGTTTCGAGTCCAACACTTTAAGTTTGTATCGTATTTGTCATTCGTGACGTCAAGTCTGCTTTGAGCTGTGGTGGTTACAGTATTTATTTGGTTTTATTTGAGATCCCACCACTCCAATAATTAGCGTTGACGTGGCGAGTTGCAAATTACGGTATAAGTCTCATGGTATGCTCACATTGGGGGAAGAGTATCGGTAGTTTAGACGAGAGAATTGGTGATGAGATTAATATGGGAATTTGATTTTTAGTCTCAATTTCTTGTTTGGCAGAGGTGATGCGAATTAGTAGGGAGTTTCAATGGAAACTGATCTTAAAGTGAAAATGAATAGTTACGATTTATTTAAGCAAAATAGAAGTAGGAATTCCCTCCCAATTCCCACTACTACCCAGGTATTAAAATGCAGGGAGTTCCTCATTTATTAACTCCCCATCCTTATTCCACTAAAACTCCCACATCCTCTAACCTAACAAAAATATAAATAGCCTTGTCCCTTCAAACTTTCAATCCCTCCTTGAAAAATTTTCGCAACCAAACGCACACTCAAAGTCAATCTAGACGAGACGGCTGAGAAGAGAAGGAAATAGGCGAATTTTTTTATTTTTATATTTTTTAAAAAAACATTTACAAAAGTATATTTTTCTTTCAAAAATTTACAAAAATATACTCCCAACGCCCTCCGGGAGGGCTTTTTTTTAAACGCCCTCCTAGAGGGTGATTTGATGACGTGGCAGACAGCCGTGGACCGAGCGGTCGACGGCCATCTGTCCTTTTGCAGGTGGCACCCTGGCCAGAAATAAACCGCCCTCTAGAAGGGCGGTAAGGGGGCTACCTGCAAAAACGCCAACCCGCGGGGCCGATGCTTTTGCGGGCGGCCCCCTTGCCGCCCTCTGGTAGGGCAGTTTATTGCTGGGCCAGTATAAAACCCCCTCCCAGCCTCTAAAAATATCATAAAATTTACCAAAAATCACAGAAAAAAGAAAAGACAGCTGAGAGCAAGGCTGAACGAAAACAGCGACCGGTTTGCTGATTCATCTGCAGGTAAAATCCATTGTGCCTTTGCAATTTCTATTTGTATACAAGAATTGATATAGTATTGTACTAGTTACGTGTATAGTACTATATAAAAATAACTTGTTACTCCTAGATCTATACGTTTTTAGTCAATCTGTTAGCCGATGTAATTTGTGTAGAGATGGTAGTTATAAAATCTCGATTACACGGTATTAGATATGAGGAGAATGTTGGTACCTAGTTTAATTATATTTTTTCATCAATAGAGATGTCAAATAAGGTGATATTTCAGTTATTTCACGGGCAAGAGAATGTTAGATATGGTCCACAAGGTGTAGATCTGTCAGAGTTTAGTTCAACGGCTAAGGGCATTGATAGGCCAACTGAGAGAAGTTTCGGGTCAGTGTACAACTGGCTGATGCGAGGCTTTCGACTCGATCTCCAGATCAACGCAATAACCTTATATGTTGTAGTCAGTCGTGCAGTTGAAGGTTATTTTTGGGAACTGATGTCGGTGGATTGCACTGCCACTTGGAGATGGTACGTGGAGAATGCATTCCAACGTGGTTGGCCACTGGGCATACTTGTGTCGGTGTATGAGAAGGATAACACCACTGCTGCAATGCCCGTGCAAGATGATGAGGGTCCAAGCACGATGGGAGGTGATGCCGAAACAATAGAAGAAAATAAAGGAGGGAATGAAGGAGGGAATAAAGAAGATAGGCAGCAAACAGGTGTGGCAGATGAGGGAGAACTAATCAACACCATCGTTGAAGAAATGAATAGAGAAGATGCTGAAAACGAGCATGCAGAGAATGATTTGTCTGATGAGGATAACGTGATGCCTGCAGAATGGAGCAACGAGAACTTCTCCGGCCTTGCTATCTCCGAGCGGCATTATGTGCCATGGGAGTACAAGAAGAACGAGGTCATCCAGGGGGCCAAGTATGCATATATGGAGGATTTGAAGGAGGCAGTAAAACAATGGGAGGTGTCACTTCAGAGGGAGTTCTCGGTCGTGAAGTCAAGCAAGTCGGTGTATGAAGTGAAGTACATGAAGGATGGGTGTCCATAGTAGGTGCACGTATTCAAGGGTAAATGGAAGGATTATTGGCAAGTTTCAATCGTGACCGAGTATTCATGTTACTTACAAGATGTCGAGAAATATCATAAAAACATGACATCTGCATTCATTGCAACAGAGATGTACACCACATTGTGAACAACCTGAGGTACGAACCAAGGTCAATCGTTAGACATATTGAAGAGAAATTCAAGTACATAATTAGTGATGCTAAGGCATGGAGAGCGAAACAGAAGGTTGTAGAAATAAGGTTTTGCACATTTGAAGCATCTTATTATAATTTGCCTCATCTGTTAGTCTGTATTCTTCAGAGTAATCTGAACACCTGCTACAACCTGAAAGCTTTTCCATCAATTGACCATGGTAATCAAAGTGTGCTGCAACGGGTATTCTTTGCATTAAATGCTTACATTCAAGCCTTTGTGCATTGTCATCCCATCCTCTATATCGATAGGACATTCCTAACCGGAAAGTACAGAGGGAAGATATTGACAGCAATTGGAGTTGACGGGAACAACCAAGTTCTACCAGTGACTTTTGCTTTTGTTGAGAGCGAGAACACTGATAGCTGATACTGGTTCCTAGAAAGGGTTAAGTCTGCAGTTGTATGGATGAGGCCAGACGTATGCCTCATACATGACCGTCATGCCAGCTTGCTGCAGGCAATTGAGGAATTGAGGGATGGATGTGCTGAGAAAGGATACCCTCTAATGTGGTCCAATGTTCAAAGTAGATGGTACATGCGTCATATGGGTGCTAATTTCTATAGGCAGTTTAAGAACAAGCACCTTATGAATCTTTTCAAAAGGTTGTGTGCCTAGAATCAGGAAAAGAAATTCAATGAGCTTTGGAGGAGGTTGGATGAGCTGACCTCTAAACAAACAGATGAGCAATCCAGGAGGGCTACCCTTGTAAGGGATGAGGCTCCACAAGCTCTTGGACTTCTATCAAGTGACGGACCTCGTATGAGAGAAGGTTGGCATCCTCAATTAGAAAATTTTTGGAGTGGATTGAGAATTAGCCAAAGGAGAAATGGACATTGTTGTATGACAAAGATAGTTCTTAATTTGGCATAATGACCACAAATTTGGCAGAGGTTTACAACTGGGTGATGCGTTGTATTCGGGGGCTTCCACTTATTGGCATTGTTGAATTTATCTTACATGGCACATACAAGTACTTCAGAGATCGGTTTAGAGCAGCTGGCCCCTCAATGGCAGATAATAATCTTTTCTTTGGCATACTACTGACTAAGTACCTACAAGATAAAAATAATAAGGCCCGACGACATCGAGATATACCTCGAGGTACACAAGAGCACAGATTTGAAATATTGCGTGTCGACAAGAGCATGCATGGAATCTACCGTAAAAGAGTTGCGCAGGAGTGCGTGCTAAAGGAAGATGGGATCTGCAAGTGCTCGTGCCAAAAGCCTACTCTACTCCACAAGCCATGTTCTCATGTTATTACCACGAGCGGTGAGTGCGGGATAGAAGCACGTTATTTTGTCTCACCTTATTTCAGAAAAGAAACAATCTACAGTACATGAAGTGGAGAGATATACGGCTTCGGTATTGCGGTGACATTTGCTACCGAGCATCCTCAAGCTATCTACATTCCTGACCCAACAAAATTGAAAGACAAAGCAGGTAGCTGTAAGACAATACACATCCATAATGACATGGATGAGTCAGAAGCCGGTGGAGGGCATAAACGGTATTCAAAGTGCAACCAGATAGGGCATACCTATAAAAAATGTCCAAAGGATGCAACCGGTCCAAGTACGGCGGAAGCTGGACCGTCGGGTTCAGGCGCTGATGGAAGTCGTCCTACGGGTGAAGGCACAACTTCAAGACGACCCCGTCCTAGACGTTCTCGAGCATTTGGTGGTGTTGCGGTGTAGTGTAAGTCCATGCTTGATCTTTGTTATAGAACGATATATACCGTACTGTTGTTTTTTATTGTCATGTAATAATGCTATAAATCTTAACAATAATTTGTAATGTGGTTGTTCAATTAACTTTGTGAACTTACTCTTACTTGTTGCTTTGACAATAAAATTTACGCTAACTCTCTATTTGCATGCAGGTATGGCGTACCATACACCAGAGCTGCTCGACCGGGGTCTCGACCAGTCCCACCGGTCTTACTTGTCAGCCGTCGAGGGTGCCCAGCTAGCCACCTTCCATCCACGGCCTTCACGTCACCTTCTGCGGATAGACCCCCAGTTCCGTGAGAGGTAAGAGCTGTACCAACATTTATTCACATCATTTGTACATATCTATGTTCCCCAATATTAACTACAGTGTTATATTCTGCAGGTTGCGTGAGGCTGGACTTCTTCCGCTATGTAGGCTAGTTGAGCCCACACTGGACGAGAGGGACCCCGCCAAGCGATAGGATGCTAACCGGTCACTTCTGGCAGCACTGGTGGATCGCTGGAGACCAGAGACACACACGTTCCACCTACCGTGCGGCGAGATGACTCCCACACTCCAGGACGTGTCCTACCTGCTAGGACTTCCTCTCGTAGGGGACGCAGTCGGTCCGGTTGACGGGATGCACGGTTGGTCGCAAGACATCACTGCTCGGCTCGAGGCCGTGCACCGTCGACCTAGACTTGGAATGCTGGGTTCGCTACCACCTTACACCACGAGCGGCCCCTCGCAGGCGTGGCTACTACAGTTCACCGTAAGTCACGGATTCTTTCGATTCACAATTATCCGACCTATAAAGCAACAGTAGTGCTGACTATAATCTTGCTTTACAGCCTGATCAGCTAGACCCTGACGCCGATGAATACTTTGTGCGGCGGAGCTTGGAGGCGTATTTGCTGTGGCTGTTCGAGTGGGTGATGTTCACCAGCACGACGGGGCACGCGGTGGACCAGGGACTGATCCACTACGCTCGTGCGATCACCGACAACGAGGACGGTTGCGTACCGCAGTGGAGCTGGGGATCTGCTGTGCTAGCAGTGATGTACCGTGCTCTTTGTGACGCGTGCACAAAGACCGATCCAGGTGCGATTCTTGCCGGTTGCCCTCTCCTTCTGCAGTTATGAGCGGCCGAGCGGTTCGCGATAGGCCGCTCTCTGATTCAGCACTCTCCCTACGAGGACGGCCTTGGAGGCTTGTACGGCAGTCGCCCGAGGACCGTCCAACTATGGAGACGGTATGGTGCCGCCGTGAGGTACGTAACGTGAAATTCTATGTTTACCACTTATGCGCAAACACTAACGTGTTCCTCTGTCCTATTTTGCAGCGTCGTTACACCCACACGCAGGTTAGGAGGGCCTACTCCGACTTCATTATGGAGTTCGACCGCCTGTTGCCCAGCGACGTCATTTGGGAGCCATATAGTCCGCAAGTCATCGCGGCCCGTGCACCGCTCGGACTCTCGGCTCTTTGCACGCGCAACCAGGCATACTGGATGACGACAGTGCCGTTGGTGTTCGATATTTTTGTCGAGCCCCACTGTCCGCAGCGCGTGATGCGACAGTTCGGCCTACATCAGCACTTCCCTGTGCCCATGGAGATGGTTGTGCCGCGTGACGTGCACCGGTTACTACAACTCTCTACAAATAGGTATAATCATAGGGGACAAGCAGGCGGCACTCAGTGGTATCCCTGACTGCAGAGGTACGTGGACGATTGGCTATTGGTGACGGAGGAGTTCATCGACAAGGTACGTCCACACACTGAGGACACCTACCTAGCATACCTCAGGTGGTACCAGCCCCGCACCCGCACACGCGTAACGTTCACCCTAGATGATCCACAGCCACATTTCATTGCTGCAACTGACACGTATTCACGTCACATTTGAAATAAGCCAACGCAGCGCGACAGGTCCAGGATGATGTGGACGCGGCGTTCCGATGGTTGGACATTGGGATCGTGTTGACTGCGGAGGAGCAGAGGACGACTTTCGGGAGGATCCGTCAGTCGATGCACACATTGATTCGTGCGCTCACTTGTCGTACAGCCGACGCGGTACCTCCCGTAGCTATACTTCCCATAGCGGTACCTCCCGCTGTACGTCAGCACCAAGCACGGTCCACAGGAGCAAAAGTACACCAGCACGGTTCCAGTCAACCAGCTGGCCCCTCCAGAAGTAAATTCCGCTAACCATCGGTTCATAACATGTTTCCTTCTATGACATGCACTGTTTTACATCAATATGCTTTCGTGCAGCTTTCGCTACACCGTACCTACATCCCTCCAGAGCTGGCACGTCCACGCAAGGAACGTACCACACACGATCGCACGCGCAGTAAGGCATGAGCAGTGCACCTGGGGCCACCACAGGAGGTCCTACAGGTTAGATCAAAGGTTATTTTTGCCTTGCAAAATTCTAGTTTGTAATTATCAACAATTTTGTGCACAGGGTTCTATTCTACAGCAACGGTTGGGCACCGGATCCTTTCGAGGGCGACGACTTGGAGGACTTGGAGGATGAGGAGATCCAAGAGGTACTAGGTTCCTCGCAACTCGAAGGAGCTTCGCCACCGCAGACACAGGACCCACCAGCTGCCACACCCGTGCAGGCGGGCCGCACTGGCCGTGCCATACCAGCAAACCACCTGACATACTCACAGGGCCAGATGCGAGCGCAGGGTAGGAAGACGAAGAGGTCTAGAGGTTACGGCCAGGGGCCATAGTATGTTGTACCAGTAGTAGTTAGCCTGTTGTATGTCATGTTTTATTAATCCTACGTTTACTCGAGAAACCTCGTTGCTTCGTTTACGCTCGTCGATCAAACGATGTACTCCTCACGATCTACTCGAGAAACCTCGTTGCTTCGTTTACGCTCGTCGATCGAACGATGTACTCCTCACGGTCTATGTTTGCGACGAAACAGATCAAAAACCATGAATTTTCGAGTTTCAACTTCACGGCAAAATTAGATTCCGAGCGATGACAACCAAGCACACGTTAATTACTTACGAACCTAATGAAATTATCTATCCAACGAGTACAAACGGTACATGAAACATTTCTAGTTATCATTATTACATGCCTTAGGGTATTTCAAACGGATATCCGACTAGATATGCAACGACTGTGTGCAACGTGGGTACTTCACCTTCCTCGCCGCTTCCGGCCCAGCTTCCTTTGCACGTAGTGCCCTCTCCCACTTCCTCTCTCTGTCTGCCTCACGGGCTTCCTTCTCCTCCTTCCTCTTCTGCTCAGCCTCCCACTCTGTTTCGCGCCGCTCCCTATTCCATTCCCGTAACCTACGAAGAAACTCTGCGTCCTGTGGACGGATCTCCGTATCTATCCACTGCACAAAGTCGCACAGAGGCGGAGGAGGCTTCGGTGCCTTGGCATATGCAAATTTGTTAGTTCAAAGGTTCAAATATTTCGTACAACAAGATAATTCGTATTACCTCCACTGGCTTCTTCGACTTCCCTTTCTTCCCTTGTGGCTTCGGCTTCTTCGGAGAGTAGGCGTAATTAGCACATATCCAATATCTTTGCCGGTATGTGTGATCCTGCTCACTTATTGCAACTTTGCACTCATCTCCGCACCAACACATCGGCGGAGGCACACCAATCGGATGTCGTTGACAACTAGACATACCGAATACATCCATAGCAACCTACATTATAACCAAATAAACGCAAGTTATAACTCGCTATGCCAAAAATACCTTATATAACTACATACCTAGGGTATACTACACATGACTACAAAAAATGAAATGTCACCGTCCTCATTTCCATCTCTCTAGTGTTTCTCGAACTAGGGCTACTCATCTAGTAAAAAAAACCTAACTTCTCTCATCCGGCCTATTAATGCCCTTAGCTGTTATGCTCAACTACAATAGATCTACACCCTGTGGACCATAACCAACATTCCCTTACCCTGAAATAACTAGTACAATACTACACATACTACATCACTTGATGAATAGAAATGAAAATTGCAAAGAGACATAAAATATTATCTGTAGACGAATCCGCAAACCGGCAAGGCTTCGCCACTTTCGTTCACCTTCGCTCTCAACTCTTTCTTCTTTTTTTCTGTTATTTTTGTGAATTTTATGAACTTTTTGAAGGCTAAGAGGGGGTTTTATACTGAACCAACAAAAAAAAGCCCTTCCAAAGGGCGATTTTTTACTCAGAAAAAAATTTTTTAAGTAAAAGGGCCATTTTGCAGGCGGCCCCCTGGCCGGCCAAAAACCGCCCTCAAGAAGGGCAGCAAGGGGGCCACCCACAAAATGGCCAAGGGCCAGCCATTTCGCCGCCGGCCCCCTAGCTGGCAAAAACCGCCCACTAGGAGGAGCCGCCCGCAAAAGAGGCGGCCCGGGGGTTTGGATTTTGCAGGCGGCCCCCTTGCCGTCCTTCTAGAGGGCGGTTTATTTCTGGCTAGGAGGCTGCCTGCAAAAGGGCAATCGGCCGTCGGCCGCCTGGCCCACAGCCATCTGCCACGTCATCAAATCGCCCTCTGGGAGGGTGTTTTCAAAAAAAACGCCTTCCCGGAGGACGTTAGGAGTATATTTTTGAAACAAAAATATATTTTTGTAAATATTTTTTAAAAAATATAAAAATAAAAAAATTGAAAATAGGCTACGTGGTGGGCTGGGCCTTGTCCTGTGCTCGCGGTGGGCTGCACATGGACTCTCTTATCGTTTTGCCCTCGCGCCCGGGGACCCCGTGAGTTAGGGTGAAAACGGTTCAGATATTATCCGCTAACCATCCGAAATTTCGGATATGGATAGGATCGGTCGGATAATTCTTCGATAATCTCAGATTCGGAAACGGAAACGGATAATTTTTCTCGGATACGGATACGAATACAGTAAAGGCATTATCCGGCGGATTTCGGAATCGGTCAGAAACTATCCGGACAAATTTTCGGATATCCGCATCACCCATTACATTTACTCCTAACCTAACCCTAACTTTGCATGTTCATTCTCTCTCCAGTCTCCACACACACATAGTCTGCTTGATGCGACGACGCCATCTGCTCCAAGCACCAGCCGCCGCCGAACCCTGCTCCCCCGCGCCCGCCACCGCCAGACCCTGTGCCCCCGTGGCCGCCAGCGCCATCCCTCGCACCCGCGGCCACCGCCACCGCCTCCCCCATCGGGCCCCGTGCCCCCATCAGCCTCCGCCGCCGCCCGGCCTCACGCACCCCATGGCCACCGGCGCCGGCCCTGCGCCCGCGCCCGCTGCCACTGCTGGGCCCGTGCCCCCCGCGGCTCAACTTCCCCCAAACTCAGTGCAGTTCAGCTTCGTGGCTTTAGGTCTTCTTTGGTGCCAAATCCATCTGTCCAATCCAAAGTAAATCCCCTCCTTTGGCAGATTAATTGATTTGGCCTCTTCGCTACTAGCTTGATGAGGTTCTTGGAGCTACTAGTGTTCTTGCATGTCCTGGATACATGGCCATGGATGCTTCATGTTCTGTATTGTTTTTTCTTTTCTTTTCAATTATTTGGCTCTAGACTTCTAAGTTAACATGAAATCGGTGTATTGAAGAGTAAATAGGTTAAATTAGGTACCATATTTGTCGAACTGCTGTGTTATCTGGAAGAAAAGGAGGAAATGGGGGGTGGTGATGGCTATGGGTGTTGAAGTATCCTGTTGCTGTGATGCTGTATGGGATTGATTTTTGGTTCTAATTCCTGTGTTCTATGCTTGGATGGGAGACCTGCAGTATTCATTATTTGACTGAGAGGTTGAAATATATGATGTAGTATTTACTATCTGCTTGGATGAAATATGTTTAGATGGATGGTTAATTTAGGTTGAAATTTAGAGAGAAAACTAGCCGTTAGGATTTGGAGAGAGAGAAATGGTTATGTGATTTTATAAGTACTATGTCGTTATGCCCTAAGTCTCTAATATACTTGCATTATGGATGTATAGAATGGTTGCGTTGCTATTATCTATATGGTATTAAATAGTTGTTGTATTGACTTGATATTCGAATAAATATTTGTATCCGTATTCGTTCTGATTCATATTCGCTTCATATCTGTATCCGGTAATATTCGATTCTATTTTTGTATCCGAGATTTCCGATTCCGAATCCGATTTTAAAAAAAATATGAAAACAAATATGATATAGCTAATTTTCGACCGTTTTCGATCCGTTTTTACTCCTACGTGTGAGGGCTGCTGCTTTTGCAGCTTGCGCTCGTGAAATTATGCATCACAAGAATGTGAGCTTCCTTGCTTGCTAGTACGTTTCTTCCCCTGTTTTACTGAAGCAACTTTAGCAGTGAACCATTACAGTGCGAACAAAATATCTTGCGCGGTCTAAAATACTTGCCACTGTATGCAGGAATTTTTCCGAATGCCCGCTTTTGCTTCGACTAGCTTATTGTTGTTAAAACCGTCCGTTCCTTTTTTAAGAAAATAAATTGCCTTTATTTGGGACGCCATTACGTCATTTTTTTTTGGCTTAAAATGCTCTTGATCTACTCTTCGTACCAAAATATAAGAATTTCTAGATTTATTTAGCAGAGATTAAGATTAAAAAAAGACTTTGATACCACTCAATAAATATGAAATGAATCGAGATAGAAAGATAAGTAAGGTAAAAAAGAAATAAATTTAAATAAAAAATAATTGATGGAATAAGTAGTACTATAAATAGTGTTAAAAATACTTATATTATGAAATAAGATTTAAATACTAAAAATCTTTATATTTTAAAATAGATAGAGTAATTATTTTGCATGCTTCCAGGGATTTCTTTTGTCTCCATCACTCATGTTGTCATCTGCCATCGTTATCTTTGTGCTTTTCACCCCATTAATCTGGTGTGACTCTAGTGTTCGTGTTGCTGTCAAATCATGATGCAAAGTTGGCTTTCTGTTGGCTTTCGATTGGCTCATGCGTTGGGTGCTCGGTTAAAATGTGTCGCAAATCACTCGGAAGTGATTTAACTTGGGGGTAGAGTAGACTAGGACAAGGTGGCCGCCGTTGCTTTATTTTTCTCACTATATTCTGCAGTTTTTTTCTTCTTTGGAGTAACGCAGAAGAGTGCATATTCATCCGTGATCACAGCTGCTCGGTACTTATGTTAGTATTTCTACGTATTAATATTACTTAGAGATGACGCAGATTGAATGAAGATTCATTTCGCCATCACTATTACCTTCTGCCGGACATTTTTCGTTTGTTGGCTAGATGTGTTGATGTTATCTAATGTTATGCAAAACTCAACCCAAATTACTATTCATAAAAGTGACTCCAACTTCTGGCTGAATATGGTGTTCCATATGAAGCTCTCCAAACCTTAAAGAGAATTACAGTTCCCAATTCCTATTACCAATTTACAAAACTCAAAAAGGATGGGAGAACTTGCTAGAGGAGTAGCTGTCATGTTTCATGAAAAAGATGAATTGAATAACTAACTACTTACTCTAGTTCTATAATACTTGTCATTTTGGATAAGGACACGATCTCCAAAAAATAATTTTGACCACTATTTTCTATTACAATATATATTGAAATATAAACAAATATATGATTTTATTGAAATACTTTTCAAGATTAATCTATACCATGTTTGTAAAGTAAATATTTTAAGTTATTCAAAATCAAAATTATAAAAGTTTTATATTAGTATTATCCAAAACAATAAGTATCATGGAACTGGAGGGAGTAGTTCACAATAAGGCTCTCATTGGAAATTGAGCAATAAGTGATAATTTACCATAGATAATTTACTCCATAAGGGGCAAAGTTAGACCAAAGTTTTTAAACAAGATGCTTTCAGGGGTTAAAAATGTAACTAGACATTTTTCTATGTATACAAACTAGGATAATATGATGCAAAACGACTTCCACTAGGTCTTGCAAATTAGAATGCTCGAGAAAACTTCTTGTTGACATGTGCACCATGTAAACTTTCTTGCATGAGATGGGTAACAAGGATGTTGTTTCCTTTTACACTATTAATGTTGGAAAGGTCTTGCTATAATGAGTATAATGCATGCACTATAACTTGAGATTTGTCGCGTCGCATCATGAATCAGTATTGTTTGCATCCGTTGAGACGTCATGAAGGAGAGGGCGCTTGTTTTGATGTCTTCATTTGGTGTATATCGTGTCATGCTATGAACGGAACTGCGATAAATAGCATTTGCTTGAATATGAATGTCAATGTCAAACTATTGGCTAATGCACTCGAAGGTGACAAATGTATGGAGTGCCTCAGTGCTAGATTTTTTTTCTTCTTTTGATGAGATGATTCAGGGTACTCTTTAACTTGGCATGTGTTGACTCATTACATTAAAACATTTACCAAAATTTAAGCTTTTGTGCTTCCTTTCTATTTTTGTTGTTTAAGGTGGCCACCGAAATTTAGAGAACTATCTACTTACTTTGGCACTGCAATCTACTTTAACATCTAACATTTATTTTTATGATAAAATAGAAATACATCCATGACCCTATGTGCTTCTTTAGAATTTTATAATTAGATGTTAGTTAGAGAACTCCCTATGCAGGAACCGCAAAAAAACACTTCTTCAGTATGTAGAAACCTAAGAAGAATACAAAATAGAAAAAGGATAATTAAAATATGGTGGCTTGTTCAATTCTAGGTGGCAAAACCACATGAAATTATTTGAAAGAGAAGTTTAGATGCTCATAAGAACAGGGGCGAAGCCAAGATTTAGAGATCAGGGATGACATCATTCCTTCAAGGATTCAATGTGTTGAGTGGTCAGAGACGTGGCGATACGCAATTGGCCATCAGTGGGGATCAATGCATTGGCATGTCGCCTGCCTACTCACCAAAGGGACAAAGTGAGATGTCTCACATATTCCATGAAGAAGTCGAGGAGACGAGCAGTCAAGACGACACAGGTTTTATCTACTCATGAGCTTTACATCTCTGTTTGGGGCTGCTAGAGTGCTAGTAGAATAGTAGTATTGGCATTGTTTTGAGCCACTATGTTTGACAAACCATCCAATCATCTATCCAATAGGTTGGTAAGCTCACATGCAGATGCATGCAACATTGGAAACTACTGCTTGTATTGCTTTAGTTCTTGAGGTAATTTTCAGTTACAACACACAACGATCAGATTAGACTCAGCAATCCTAATGATTACCAATAGCTAATTTTCAGTTACCGGTGATTAGTTGCTGGCTTCCTACGATTAGGGAGGGGGAGAGGGGGTTCCCAATGGGAGGTGCCAGTCCCTGTCTTCACTACTGCGTAAGAATAATACAAGAATTCTATAATTAATATGTAACTCCCAACACAAAAACTGCAAACAGATTTCAAAGGGTGACTATATGTTACATGCTTTACTTACCTTTGCTCTTTTGCTACCCAGATTGTCTTTGACAATATGCTAACAAGCTAAGTGGCATTCATTTTTTCAGTGAGGGAGTGGCATATAGTCAATTTTTCACGATTTTAAAGGGTCACGATATCGTAAAATTAAATAAACGTAATAAAAATATGACCATACGATAGTTAAACACAATATTCTACTTTTCATCTCCTATTTTCTCTCTCTCCCCTTCCCTCTCCATCTGCAATATTAGGATTTGTCTCAGGATCGAAAGCTAATCGGTAGACATATGCAAGGGATGCGAGCATGTCTAGTTGAGCAAGGGCACTTTGGCTGATGACAAGAAGTGGTATAAAGTGATGAGGGGAACAAGAGAGGCATGAGTGTCTGATGGCAGGGCAAGGGCCCTAGTGCTTTTGCATGTGGAAATTGTCGTCTATTGGTTTACGATATACAGATCTTCATCATGCCATGCAAAAGAACATAAAATGTATTCCCTTTGTTCTAATATATAAGCATTTCTAAGTTATTTAGCAGAGGTTAAGGTTTAGAAGAAAAGACTTTGTATCCCTTAATAAATGTGAAATGAATGAGGTGAGAGGATAGATAGGGTAAGATGAGAAGAAATTTAAATAGTAAATAATTGATAAGAAAAGTAGTACTATAAATAGTGCTAGAAATTCTTGTATTGTAGAACAAGATTTGAATCCTAGATATCTTTATATTTTGGAACAAAGGAAATAGACATTAAAAAAACTGAATCTAAATCTTCAACAAAAATTATCTGCATATTAAATGCCGTAGCATTTGTATTAAGATGATAACTACAAGAAATATTGTCCTACCTTAATGATGGTAGATTTAATTATCTTAACATTCATCGTTTGATGATATCCAAAATAAATTCTCTCCCATTGTTCTCAAATCAAACCTATCGCATGAGACGGTAGAAATTAGTTTTCAGACAAGAATTATATCTTAAAAAAACAAAAATCAAATCTATCACGTAGGACTATAGGAGTACGATATTAACAATTAAGGCTTTCTAAAACATACTTTCTCATGTTTTTAATACATGATGCCGTTGACTTTTAAGCATGTATTTGACTATTCATCTTATTTAAAGATTTTGTGTAAATATATAAAAATATAAATCATACTTAAAATACCTTTAACGATAAACCAAGTCACAACAAAATAAATAATAATTACATAATTTTTTAAATAAGATAAATGGTCAAATGTATATCTAAAAGTAAATAACTTCATCTATTAAAAACCGGAAGAAGTAGGAATTTTCTCAAACTCTATGAAAATTGAATTAATTCGTCCGAAAATCATGCAAAAGTATCTCTACTATTAGAAAAATTCATACTGTTTCCGTTTGTCCGCCACTGACATCACGCTGACGTCACATTGCGGGACATCTGGGGAGGGGAGAGGCTGATTCCGATGCCCAAAGAGCTCAAAGGATGGAAGGAGCACACGGTATATTCTCACCAGGATGAGGTCGAAGAGCGTCGACTGGTCGACCTTGACGAACTCGGAGTCAAATGTCTTGAGCCCGTCCTCGACGGCCTTGGTGACCCAGGCGGCCACCTCCGCGGCGGCGGTGGCATCCCCATCAGTGGCCGCCCCGCCGTGCGCCTCAACGTGCTTGCTGCAGTATTTGATTACCTTGCAGAGAATCTTGGCAGAGATGTTGGGTAGTATTCGGGAGCGGCGATGTGAAACGGCGGGAGGGCATGGAGGCCGAGGTCAAGGTCGAGTTGGAGGTCGCCAAGGAGTTGGTGGTGGTGGTCGAGGATGAGGTGGTGGATTTGGAGAAGAGGGCGAGGAGGTAGCAGGAGGGGATGGCCTTGCCCTTGGGCTTGCCGCCGCCGCCCCTGACGCCGTCAGCATTGGCGTTGGCGTTGGCGGATTTGGACGGGGAGAGCACGGAGGAGGCGTCGCGGCGGTGTGGGGACGACGACCATGGCGGCAGATCACGCGGTGGATTTGGACGGGAAAAGCGCGAAGGAGGCGCAGCAACGGTGCGGGGACGGTGACAGGTTCATCCTGGGCACGGCTGCCGCAGCCGCCGCTGCGCTCGCAGCAACCATGGCGGCAGATCTCGCGGAATCTCCGCGCTTGGCTTTGGTGTTGGGTTTGGGGTTTCAAGATGGGAGAGCGATCAAGTGAGCGGCTGAGGCGGACAAAGGGAGGAGGAGCGGAGCGGCCAATGTGGGCATGGGGGTGGAAGTAACGGGGGCAACGTGGTGATGGGGAGCCATGCCACTGGCGACGGCGTCAACTCCGTCTATTCCATTTCCAACTACTTGCTCTTAGACAGTAATTTTCCATGCTTACGTTTTTTCAGGAAAATTTCCATGCTTCTAATTGATGCCACAATTTTAGTACTCAATTTTGTCTGATTTTCCATCATCTTTTACAATTTTAGCATATATATATATATATATATATATATATATATATATATATATATTGATTGTTATCGATATTGACCTCATGGCCTTTTCTCACAAAATTGAGTACTTACCTACATTACCTTTTGGAAGAATGAAATCATAAATAATACCTACATTAGACAGGGCCAAAGCGCCCGATGCGAGAGCGGAGTTATGCCGGGTTCTGACAACGGTGAGCGCGAGGCCGCGACGGAGTTGGAGACGATGATGGGAGCAACCGAGCAAGAGTAATGGAGAAGATGAGAACCCCAATTTAAGCCAAATTTCACGCAAAGATTTGGGGGGGGAGAGAGAGGTGGGCCCCACGGGCGGGTGGGAGCCACGTTTATCGTGCATCTATGCGGGTTCACATTGCAATTACGGTTTCGTGCCGCTTCTGATCCGCATGCGTCTGATCCATGCACCGATGCATCCTCGGACGGACGGGAGAGAGCGCCAGGTCATGGTACAGTCCATGAACCACGTCCACAAAGCGTGAGAGTGCAGCGTGTGTCGCCACTGTAACGAAACCGCAAGAGTCAGAGGTGCCTTTTACGGGACGCGTTGCGATTACTGTACATTTGTACGCCGTTGAACTATAGCACGTCGAGAAAGAAAAAAAAAGAAATATTCCTTGTATCGTTTGTACTTTATTGCTGGGGCTGATAAAATTAAAATTAATCTCACCCATTACGTAGCACGTGTATTTTGCTAGTAATAATGTAAAATTTCAAGTTGCAAAGAGGCTGAGCCTGTCCTCGATCGCAAAAAAAAATCCTCTTACTAAAATCGCAAAACTCCAGGGATCAGACCGCAAAATTACACCAACCTTCTCTTCCTCTTCCAGTCTTCCTCTTCTTCCGCTCTCTCCCCCCTGCGCAGTCGCCTTCCTCTTCCACCCCCACCACCCCCACTCTCCCCCCCTCCCCTCTCGACGCCACTCCCTCCACCCCTTCAGATCTACTCCGCTGCACCTCCACCTCGCCGCAGCTTCTCCATGGCGTCTCCCTCGGGGAACCCTAACCCCACACCCAACCAGGCCTTCGAGATCAACAGGCTCTTCAAGCAGCCCGCGCCCCCAAACCCTAACCACCCCACCACCGCCCCGACCCCCACCGGCATCATCTTCCCGGGCGCCACTGGCCCCGGCGTCGTCCCGCCGATGACGTCCGGCCCCTACTCCTACCCGCCGGCCACCCCGCCATTCCACCGGGGGCCTTACCTCCACCACCCCAACGACCCCCACCACGCCGGCGGCCACCTCCCCGCCGGCGTTGCCGCCTTCGGGAACCCTAACCCCGCAGTGAACCACCCTGGCGCTAGTCCGAGCCCGAACCCTCCAGGCCCTAACCCTGGCGCGCGGCTCATGCAGCTGCTCGGCAACACCGCGCCCACCCACCTCGAGTCGGCGGTGTCGATGCCACCGTCGTCGGAGTTCTCCGCAGCGCCGGCTGCGCCGCTGGCTGCGATGCCGTCCGCACCGCCGGCGAGGATGCCGAGCAGCAAGATGCCGAGGGGGAGGCTTCTGGGGCCTGGGGACCGGGCCGTGCATGACGTGGACTCGCGGCTGCCTGGCGAGGCGCAGCCGCCTCAGCTGGAGGTGACGCCCATCACCAAGTACACGTCGGACCCGGGGCTGGTGCTGGGACGGCAGATCGCCGTGAACCGGACCTACATCGTGTATGGCCTCAAGCTCGGCAACATCCGAGTGCTCAACATCAACACTGCGCTCCGCTCACTACTCCGCGGGCATTCACAGGTAATAAGTGTAGTTATGTCATACTTAGGAGAATTTGCTGTTGTTCAGTGTGGAAGCTTTTGTATGATCCTCTTGTGCTAGTGTCTTGAAAGTGGATTATGGATTTCTTTGTTTAGGCATGAGCTGCGCAAGCATTATTACTATATGTATAGACGATAGTGTGTGTTTGATATGAACTTCTGTGCTCTTTAGCAGCATGTGCCACTCTTATGTTTCTATCTATAATTTTTTACTATGGAGCCGTCTGTTCTAATATATGCTGATGAATTGACTTTTTAGTAGCACAGGGTGAAACTCTGAATTTGGAATGTTACATTATTAAATTGGTTAATATGGTTACTACATATAGCAGAAATCACCGAGGATTGAATTTGGGTGCAACTGTAGCCTGAATGTTTGCAGTGCACTGGAATTAATTCTCCTTCCATGTCCTGATGGTTTTTTACCAGTTGCCGTATATATATATATATATATATGCTACCTATGTGATGAAAATGATGTTTTGGTGTTATGGCAAATCTTTTAATAGTTTGGCATTTTTCTTATTTAATTGATACTCTTGATTTTAGTTAGAAATCCATTTCTATTTTTATGTTGAGGAAATTTCACAAAACTACATATACTTTGATCAAACTAGTGCAAAACTACATATTTATCACCAAATTTTTCATGAAACTACAGACTTAACATCTATTTTATCCCCAAAACTACATCTTCTGTAACTTAAGAAAAGACAACAGTGATATGGATGTAAACTCTAAAATCTGTAGTTCTTTGATTAGCTCATCACTAAATATATGGTTTTTGTGATACGATGCCTTAATCTGTAGTTTTATAATAAATTTGGTGCTAAATCTGTAGTTTTGTGATACACATCCTTAAATCTGTAGTTTTGTGTTAGTTTGATCAAAAGATCTGTAGTTTTGTGAAATTTACTCTTATGTTTGAAATTCTTATTTGTGTTTACTGTAGAGGGTTACAGACATGGCTTTCTTTGCAGAAGATGTCCATCGGTTAGCAAGGTATGTATAGAGGATGGCACTTGGTTACTGGCACAACCTCTCTCTCTCTCTATCTCTTTAATAATTTGTTCGATTATTCTGCAGTGCAAGTGTAGATGGGCGGATCTATGTATGGAAAATTGATGAGGGACCTGATGAGCAAAATAAACCACAAATCACAGGAAAGATTGAAATTGCTTTCCAGATTGTAGGAGATGCTGAAACCTACCATCCACGAATATGTTGGCACTCTCATAAGCAAGTAGAGTCTCTTCTACATCACCAATGCCGCATTCAATGTCTTGACTGTCTTTTATGTTACTGATTCATGTACATTTTGTCCTTTAGGAGATTCTGTTTGTTGGAATTGGTAACTGCATCTTAAAAATAGACACGACAAAAGTGGGAAGAGGAATAGACTTCAGTAGAGAAGAACCTCTTAAATGCCCACTTGACAAGCTGGTCGATGGCGTTCACTTGGTTGGTAAACATGATGGAGATATTACAGATTTGTCCCTATCTCAATGGATGACTACCCGTCTTGCTTCCGCATCTAAAGATGGCATGGTATGTAGCTTTGCACTGTATTTTCTTTTTTATTAGAACCTATGCTTCCTGATAGGCAAGAAAACAAATAAAGAGTCTGCAATAACTGAAGATCCAAGTATGAAAACTTTCTGATTATCCTTCTCTCTTTATTCATATGTTAATTGAGACATTTTTGTTTCCACTGTTGTTAACTTTGAAAACATTATCAACTGCCATATGACACCTTTTATATCCACTTGGTTAGTAATCCATATGGTTAAAGATTCTTTCATGTCTCATCAAATCTGATCAACAACCAATGCATGGTGTCAATGCTATGTTATCGGGTTTAGTTTTTGCCATTCTGACGCACCTATGCAAATTTCGCAGCTTCTGGCATCTGTTTTTTCATTTGATGAGAATGGGCTTTCAGGAGATACTTTACATTGTTCTTGTTGGACCTACCAAAACACTATTCAGCATTTCTAGTTGCATTTTATAATGTATACTTTCTGTTTCCGACAGGTAAAGATCTGGGATGATCGCAAATCTGTGCCTCTGTCTGTTCTGAAACCGCATGATGGTCAAGCTGTTTACTCTGTCTCCTTCCTTACGGCACCTGATCATCCCCAACATATAAATCTCATCACAGCAGTATGAACTCTTGTACTATTTTGATATTTTCATTATCTGTTTCATCTTCTGGCACCTTTCTCAATTTCGATCTTATTCTATTCTTTTTATCTTTTCAGAAATCGTCTTTTAAATGACTGCTTGTAAGCAGTATCTAGCAAACGTATTTGTTTATTAATTTAGGCTTTCTGTTCTGGTAAATGATGAATGACCATAACATGGTATTCTGCTTATACATTAGTCAACAATGTTTAAATATTAAAAACTCTCATTTGTACCTTTATCTGGAAAAGTGGGTATTGCATTGGTGCCTGCAAAACTGGAGGTGAATAATTTGGAAGGAATCGTAGTTCCTAATCATAATTAAGCTCTTCTAATTTACAAAATGATGATTATGCTATTTTCATGGTGGGTGGGTGTTGGCCTGTTGTGTGAGTCCATCATGAGGTCTGATATCACTTAGAGAAGAGAGAATATCCCCGGTTCATTATTGTTGCTTTATTATGACAGGCATATGGATTCCTTTCTTACAGACCAGGCAAAAAGAATAACTGTTTTTGTTGTATATCTCTTCAATCAAATTACTTCAAATTATATTTTCTGAAAATATTGTAGGGTCCTCTCAATCGAGAAGTAAAAATTTGGGCTTCCACTAATGATGAAGGTTGGTTGTTGCCAAGTGACTCTGAGACATGGAGATGCACTCAAACACTGGAGCTTGTGAGTTCTCTGGAACATAGGTTTGAGGAAGCATTCTTCAACCAAGTAGCAGTGTTGCCACAAGCTAGCCTTATTTTGCTTGCAAATGCCAAAAAGAACGCTATTTATGCTGTGCATGTTGAGTATGGCCCAGATCCTGCTTCTACTAGATTGGACTATATAGCGGATTTTACAGTTGCAATGCCTATTTTAAGTCTTACAGGAACACATGAAAGCCATCTGGATAGTGAACAAATAGTTCAAGTCTATTGTGTCCAGACAATGGCTATCCAGCAGTATGGATTGGAATTATCTCTTTGTTTGCCTCCTCCTGCTGATAATACTGGGTTTGGTAGAGATCCAGCTATTTCTCATGTGTATGAGAAACCTCCAGAAGTAACTGTAGTGGAGTCATCCATGGAAACTAATCTGATTGATTCCTCTGTTGCTGCTCCAACTAGACCAGCAAGCAATAATCAGGCCCCAGGTAATGCATTTGAAACTTCACATCCAGATGCTTCCATTCATTAAGATGCTCTTAAGTCTGACATCAATATCTAACATCCTCTATTTGCTTATGCAGAAGGTAATGTCCCTTCCCAAATTCAATCCTCATCTCCTCCATCAAGCATTGACCTTGGATATTTAGAAGAAGGTGCCTTACGAAGAGGTCCTTCAAGAGGTCCATCTCTTGGTGATCGTGATGTGGATCCGTCATCTCTTGATTATTCAAGTAAGAAAAGGATGGATTCTGATAGTACAAGTGGGCAAGGTTCATTTGGTAGGAAGAATAGTTTTGGAAAAGAAGAGCCAAGAGGCAGCCAGGGTGATGGTACAAAAACCTCAGATCCTCGTCCTATGTTTAAGGTGGGAGGAAATGCTACGCACTTGATAACTCCATCTGAAATTATTTCAGGTGTCCTCTCGTCTCCAGAAACGATCGCTACTGGCAGCTCTCAAAATGTAGAAGTGGATGCTAAACATATTGTTGGGAGAAAATCAGAGCAAAGTGTTGAACTTGAGGCTGTCAAGGAGACACAAATTGTTCATGAGAAAAGGGAGAGACCTCCCAAGACTGCTGAACAAACTGTAAACACAATCAGTGAACGCTTGGTAACAACTGACAAATACAGTGTGGAAGATTCTCAATCTCGGAGTGCTGATGGATCTGTATCCACACTTTTGAAACATCCTTCTGGTGCTGGGGATGAAAACACTGTAAGTGAAGCTCCAAAGAAAACTAGTGATGGTTATGCTTCTAGGAACTTGCAGTTAACCTTGGCTACCAAGGAGGAGAAAGTTCTTCATCCTCAAGTCTCTGGGCAGTTATCTCCTTCAACAAGCACTTACAACTCTACTGATTCCTCTCATGAACCTCCAAGCAATATAAACCCTCCTATTGATTCCGTTCCACAAGTTGCTATTCAAGAAACACTACAGCAGGTGATTACATATTTTTGACTCATCTCTTGTTGTAATGGAACTTGTCTAATGTAACATATTCATTACAGCATAATATTGGGCAGTACCCCTTAGCTGGTTTGCTTCTGAATCGTTTCTCTCGATAACTACTCTTCCAATTTTAAAAATGATAAATTAAATTTTTGTCAACTATGATTCATCCCCCCCATCTTTCACACATGAATACTGTTGTTAAGTAACCGCCTATCAGTTCAAATTAGTTGCAGTAATCTACAAAGTGCAATTTTTTGGCTTTGATTGTACCTTTGGAGTCTGTGTAACTAGTCTTTGTTTTGGATCGCAAGGAAAGAAGACTAGTTAGTGTCATTGGCATATAACTTTGTTCTGACTTGTATTTGGTTTGAATCACTAGCAAAGAGACCAGCTAGTATCAGTAGTGTATAAAACTACGTGCCACTTGTCTTTGGTTTGGACCAAAAGAGAAGAGACTAGTTTGTTTCATGCATGTCATGTATATTAATGTGATTGTGTAGTGACCACCATTCCCAAGCACTGGCTACTTCAAAGGATAATTGGATAAATGGTGTCGAAACAGCTTTTGAATAGTTATGACTTATGAGAGTGATATTATATTGTTCTTGAAAGTTGAATATAAATAACATACATCAAATGACCCACCATATTGAGCAATATTTTTCTTGGCTAAGGATGGCTTTCAGTTTCAGTGTGACACAAGGAGTTAAATTTTCATTTATTAAATTTACTTGTGCATGTTGCAGCTAATGGCCATGCATAATGACCTGCAAAAGCAGCTGAGCACAATTGTATCCACTCCTATTGCAAAGGAAGGCAAAAGGATCGAGACATCATTAGGTCGTAACATCGAGAAGTCCATTAAGGCAAACATTGATGCCATGTGGGCCCGTTTCCAGGAGGAAAATGCAAAGCATGAAAAGGCTGAAAGAGAGCGTATGCAGCATATCGCTACTCTAATCACAACTTCCGTAAACAAGGATATTCCTGTTATGCTGGAGAAGTCACTAAAGAAAGAAATATCTTCAGTTGGACCTGCTGTTGCACGAACAACAGCTCCTATCTTTGAAAAATCGCTATCTTCTGCTGTTTCTGATTCACTCCAGGTTGTAGCTATTGTTTCTCTCTGATGTTCTTTTTTTCCTCGACAACCCCCTCATTGCTATTCCTCTTTCAGAAAGTTCTTGGTGACAAGGTTGTGAATCAACTGGACAAATCGCTAAGTACAAAACTTGAAGCTACAGTAGCTAGGCAGATCCAAACACAGTTTCATACGTCTGCCAAGCAGGCCCTTCAGGTATGCATCCTCAGTGCATAGTCTTTTAATATTATCAACAGTTAAGTTGTTGATTCCAGTGGGCATGTGATATTATGATTCCTGGATTTATCTTGAGTTCATGACAGAAATTTGTTTCTTTAGAGTTCTACTTTCTTGTGCATCACATATTGAGGGTTGCTTTATTGTTGTAACTCATAAGAAACCCATCTATGGAGTTGCATTCTAGTGGTTGGTACTTTGGTTGGGAAGATTATATGTGTCAGTCGTGGATAATATAATCCAAAAGATAGTGATATGCTTGTATTGTTTGACCAAATTGTCACATAATGGCATGCAGCATGAACATCTTTCATGGACCTGAAATTCAGTGTAGACCAAACACCATATGCCTCACTAACTAGTTCACTCAAACACCCAGAAACTCAAGTTGCATTTACATATTATTTAGAATGGATTCATCTATGGTGTGTTATATGATGCAGGGTTGATTGTCTCAGGGAAAAAAATCTTTTATGTAGTGTTTAAGCAACTGATTGGTTTTGATTGGATCCCTTCAGGATGCTTTGCGCTCTAGCTTTGAGTCAACAATCATTCCAGCATTTGAACAGTCTTGCAAGACAATGTTCGAGCAAGTAGATGGTGCATTCCAGAAGGGCATGTCTGAACATGGTGCTGCTATCCGGCAGCAGGTTGCAACAGCACATACTCCACTAGCACAAACTCTTAGGGTAAGTTTGCCAGCTCCTTTATTGTGCATTTATTGCATAGAATGCCAGAGGTGAAGAGATGAAGGAAACAGGCCAATGCCACTCATACGTTTGACTCTTTGTTCTGTCAGTATTTGAATGCTTCTGACCTCATTTAAATTATATCAGGAAACAATCGCTTCAGCGTCATCGATAAACCAGGGTCTTGCATCAGAGTTGCTTGATGGCCAACGTAAGCTTTTGGCACTTGTTTCATCGGGGGCCTCATTATCACATAATACAAGTGTTTTGCAGCCTCATAATGGACCAGTGGCTAGTCTCCCTGAGGTACTACCGTTTCCATGTTCTCTCTATGTTTGCTGGTCTGTATGAATTATGATAGAATACATGCGCATTATTCTTGCTCTTACTCAGATGTATCATAAATAATGAAAGATTTTACATTTGGCTTTCAAGTGTAACCGCTGTTTCGATTTCAGGTTGATACTCCACTGGATCCTGTCAAGGAGCTAAGCAGACTGATATCTGAGCACAAATTTGATGAAGCATTTACAATGGCTCTTCAAAGAAGTGATGTCTCCATAGTGTCTTGGCTGTGCTCTCAGGTATTATAACCTTAAGTCCTCAACTATGGTTATTGAGCTATTCAAGTTTTCATCCTGTGGTTGAACAAACCAAGTAATGCCTATAGTTGCTCTGACATGCAAGTCATACTTAGCGCATCCTGTGTGGGCTTTCATGCAATTTTGCTTCGTTGTCGTAGCTTTTTCATTACCATATTCGCACCTGCTGTGGATGGTTGGTATTCTTAAATGCTTCTCTATCAGGTTGATCTGCACGAGTTATGTAGAATGAACCCCATTCCTCTTAATCAAGGGGTCCTTCTGGCCCTTTTCCAGCAGCTAGCATGTGACATTGTCAATGATACGCCCAGAAAGCTTGAGTGGATGACAGCTGTTGCCGTCGCAATCAGTCCAACAGATCCTATGATCGCCGTGCATGTGAAGCCAATATTCGAGCAGGTCTATGGCGTTTTGAACCACCAACGGTCACTGCCAACAATCAGTTCCTCAGAAGCGACCAACATCCGTTTGATCATGCACGTCATCAACTCGGTGCTGCTAACCTACAAGTGATATCATCTTCCATAGCTTGCCCTCGTAGGTGCTGTAAGTTTGGGCAACATTCTTGCATCTGTGTACAGATAAAATTTTCAAAAGCGAAGTAAACCGGCAAAAGTGGTGGTGGGGTGATACCTTGTGGCTGACAAGCCAAGGACCACTAGTCGTTAGCATGGTGGGCATCTGGTGTAAATTGGTCCGTGTGTTCCAGCCCGTATTGAGCTGACATTTTTCATGTGGGTCTTGTCATCTTGAACATGTTTATTTAGCGCATGCAGATTATAGCACTGTACTGCTCTTAACAGGTATTCAGTTCCTATTTTAAACAGTGCATGAGATGTTTGTTGCTGTGGCCCATGAGTGATGACCTGAACTGAGTCTGAAACTGAAAGGCTGGACATGTGCTCCTCGCTCCCGTTCATGCGAATCCTGGTGATCGGCATGCGTTTGTTTACCTTTTGCGGACTGCAGGGTGTTGGCTCCTGATTGTGATAGTATTTCTCTTGCTGTTTTAGTGGGGGGTTATCGCTATCCGACGATATCACGGTTACCGTGGTAATCGTGCGGTTACCGCGAAAAACCAACTATGAGGTTACCGTGAAAAACCGTAAGGTTTTAAAAACTGGCACGTGGTAACCACGCGATATTATAAACCATCATTCGTGAGTGGCTGTTTTTGGTTTACATTGTTGTATGAGGTTTCTTCCTAATCGATGTGACAACTGAATTGTTTTCTCTAAGAACTCAGCGAGCTCAAATAGCATAACCACAGACCGTTCGTCCTGCTCGTCATTTTCCGCCTCGCCTCCGCCTGTAGAAAAGATTGAAAAATAGTGCGACACAAAGGAATTGAACCTGAGTTTAAACAGGCGCCAAAAAAGGATGGAAAGCAACAAATCACAGGAAAGCCGCTACAACAGCCTTTGTCCCATAGATACAAGAAAGTTAATATTATAACTAAGACGGCTCAAAGCTTGTCTTACATACATAGAAAGGACAAAAAAAAAAGGAATTCAAATACAAACTCAGTATACTATTGTGCAACAACGAAGAGGACACAACGCAAGAATGCCATCATCTCGCCCTTGTTAATGGAACAAGACTCTCTGTGTAGGGAACTATGTTGAACAAGTAGAAATCCTCCCCAACAAAATCCAAGCTGCCTGCCCTGGGATTAATTCCTGTATTCGAGCTGATCCACGCAGACCACTTCCTTTGCAGATCGGCTTGCCTTGTCGTAGCGGTAGATACGAGTACCAGGTCTAAGGAGCATAAAATCATCAACAGTCAAACAATGGTTGGAACTTCCATGCCTCATCAATTAAGTTATTGTTAGAATTTGTATTAAATATATATGCATAGTTAGTTACAGCTTAGGACTTGAAGTTGTAATATGTATAGGGTAGAGTTAGAGTCGAACTCTCTCTTAAATAGAGAGGCATCACCTGTTGTAACCGCATGACAACTTAGCATACACGAGGGACGACTAGCTAGCGGCGTACTAGTCGATGGTCATCGATACCATGATACGCTGTAATATGCTGGATCAGAGAGGAGCACCTATAACCAGTGCCCCGGAGATGTAGGCTACGATTGAACTCCATTATCAAATATCGTGTCTCGGTGTTGACATCAAGCTTTAGATATTCTATGGTGAGCTTCTGCGTCTGCCGGTGTCGATTTCGGTGCCATTTTCTAACAAGTGGTATTAGAACCTGGCCATGAGGGAGATCCATGGATAGAGGTACGATGGATGTGCCCCACACCGCAGCTACTACACATGATGTCCAGGGAGGGGCATTGACGCAAGGTGGAGCACGGCGGCGATCAAGGGATGGATACCGAGAGCGGGGAACCGGACAGACCCCCTAGGCGATCAAGATGGGCCGTTCTCCTCCTTCCTTCCTTTCCCTCCGAGCCGGCCCACTCCCACCTTCTCTTTCGCGTAGGCCACCACCGTTGTCGGCGGATGGATACTGAGAGCAGGGATCTAGACAGACCCCCTTTGAGGTTCGGCCAGGGGGTGCAGTTCTTGAGTTTGCCTAGAAGGTGGAAAACGATGGACGGAGAGTTTAGACAGGTTCAGGCCGCACAGAGGTGTAATACCCTACTCCTGTGTGTGTTGGATTATGCTTAGTGTCTTGGTTGAGAATGCTTCAGAGTCCAGTCCCCCCCTCATGGTCTTGGACCTACCCTTATATATCATGGGTGGTACCACAGTGACTGAATCGGAGGGATAGGCACCCAAAATTTACACCACAAAATTACAGCTAGGTTATAACTAGGTACAAGGTGGGCACGCCCTACCGGGTGTGCCGCACAGTATCGGTCATCTCCCTTCAACGGGCCTTGCACTCTTCCAAGCTGGGGCCCCATGGAGCAGGTCCAGAGGGAGGCCGTGGGCGCCTGCCACATGCCCCGGTCACCTGCCATGTGCCCTAGATGCCACCCACTCTCATGTGGGAGAGTTTTGGTGGAGAAAACCTTGATCATCATTGCTGTTTCACGGTCCCACTTGTTAGTGCCTAGGAGAAGTAGGCAAAAAGTGGGGAGAGCAGGCAGGCCTTTAGGAATCAAGCAGGCCGTCTGACAACCTATGCCTCCTGACAGCCTACAAATGACTTTGATTGATAGGCGACATAGCCTAACCTATCTACCACGCTGCACACCCTAGTGGGTAGATATCTATCACATCGCCCCTCCTTGGAGAGGCGCGCGAAGGACAAGACATGGTAGTATGCCTTGCCTCGGCGCATTAAATGCACCGGTAGCCGTTCGGCTCCCGAGCACTACCCTGCCGACCCGTGTAGGTCGCAGCTGCTTGGGGGCACCCTTATGGGGGCCGCCCGCTAGGAGTGGACCTGGACAAGGGCTTGGCTAGAGCTTGGGAGCAGTCTGCTCAGGGCCCTGAGCTCTACTAACTATACATTTGATCAGCCAAAATGCCCTGATTACTTGCACCTATCCTGATGTTGCCATCGACAACTGGTTCAATCGCTAGGAGCCACCTCCTCTAAACGATGGCCACTCAGGCGTCATTGCAGCACCATGCTCTTCTCGTTCTCCAGCTTCTTCCCGAGCACAGGAGGGGCACAGCTCCCCAGATGGATTCGTGTTGTTCCCCATGCTCAGGGAACAGGTGATGTAGCGCCTGGTTGCCCCACGTCCGCAACATGGGGAACCCTGGCTCCTATATCACTAACAGCCGTGCGTGTGCAGCCGCCGCCTTCTCTCCATCCCCGGGCCTGCCTGTAAGCCGCCATTACCTCGTGCTCATCCACTCTCAGCATCGCGCGTCCATCGATTTCCCCTGTCTCGTTCTCTCCCTCGCGCCACGCCCACGGCCCGCTCGGCCAAATGTCTAGCTGATATCATGGCGCCAAAGTCCGCCTCCCTCTCCTCCAGCTCAGGCCACGACAAAAGATGGACAGCCTCTGCCGCCTCCTTTCCCTTTCCAACCTCTCTCTCCCTCTCCTTCACCTGTGTACCGCTGGTCCAAAAGCCACCCAGGCGCGCGTGTCATCGCAGCCCCTACCTTGACCGTGTCCCGCCAGTCCGTCCATGCTCTCGGTTGTAGGTGTATGTTGGATAACCACCTTCAACACTGGAGGAATTAAATGAGCTATAGCTGTCCTGTGGTGCGTCAGGCTGTCATCGTGGTTGGTAGCCTCTCGTAGGCACGGTAGTTCGCTGAGAGCTTGGCGCACCATGATCTTCGTCCTGAGTGGCATGTGTAAAGTCAGCCTCACCTACAATTTTAATAAGAAAAAAAGTAAGCATGAAGCACCATAGGGAAAATGTAGAACTAATATGTAAGTGCCTGTGAGGCGGCCACAGCCTCCTGCATCTGCTCTTCCTCATCGGCATCACCTGTTAGGTCATAATAATTGAGCCATGCTGCTTTCTTCCTTCTCAACCTCTCATTGGTATGCCTATCACCATCATCCTTTATTTGGTTCAGGTCACGACGGAAGAAATCACGGATATCTGGTGGCACAAAGAGGCAGTATGTTGTTCCCTTCCCTTTTCGGCCAAATGGATTTTGAGTCGAGTTGCCCCACCACCGGCCTTGCGTGTATGACAGTACTTGCAATGCCATCCTGGTGGTATGTTCTTCCCGTGCTCCCATACGGGGTCTTTGTCTTTCATCTTCCTCTTGAAACAAATGCAACAATCACGCACATGACCACTTCCGTTGGACAACAATGTAATCACTAATCTAAGGAACACAAGTTACAAATATAGAGCTCATTCCTACTCATACAAATAAATCATCCAACAAATTCAATTAGCATTCTCCCACATAAACCTTCCTTTAAACCTAAACACCGAGGTTACCGCGAAATTCACCATGGTAACCGCACGGTAAGGCTCAAATACCGCGCGATAACAACTCAAACGTGGTTACTGCGTTCTCCCCAGAGCTCCCTAGCCAGCGTGACAGCCCCGCGGTAACCATGACATACCACGCGGTTACCGAGGCAAACCGTGCGATTACTAGGCTAGTTTAGGGGGTTATAATCTGCCACCGAAGACCCATGGTTACCACCTACTACCGCGAGGAAGCGCGCGATTTCCATCATCGTTGGCGCGTCGGCGGCGGATCAACAGCCGCCGCCACCTAGGAGCAATAGGGAGGGGAGGGAGGCACGGGTAGAGTCGACAGGGTGGAGATGGGGGATGGATTTAGGGCACATGTATTTTTTTCTAGTCGATAGGACCAAAACAAGCCGGATGCACAGTATTAGGCCGCCCATATAATATATTCTTTTTCGATTTTAATATTATCTTCTTGTTTTGAGTCCAAAAAATAATTTTAAAATCATTTTTTCGCAGAATTTCTTCACCACAGTGATGCACAATTCAAGTATTACCTTATAGAATTTTTTCAAATTTTTTTTAAAAAAATTTAAATTTGGTTGAAATTTATTTAAAACAAATTGCCGGTTACCTTAGCCGTACCCGACTACCGTGATCCAGCGGTTTGGCAATCACTGGCCAGGGCTAGTCGTTGTCAATTTGTCGAGGGTGTGTGGGGTGAAGAGGAAGGACGGCTGCTGCTGCTTGAGATGCGCGCGGATCAAGGATGGGTTGGAGATGGTGGCGCGCCAAGCCTTACACACGGACTTCGAGTTTTAACGGGGAGCCTCGTCGCACCCTTCTCCTCTTGAGTGGGTGTTAATTTGAGCTCGTCAGGCGTTTATACATCCGGGCTCACTATGTTAATTTGAGCTTAAAAGAATGATAATTCATTTACTTAAAAAAGAACAATGGAACTGCCATAAAAATGAGTGGACAATTATCAAATTCTAAACTGGATGAGGATTTTACATTGTGGTAGTACAAGAAGAAATCGAAAACATATTGTTGAAGCAGGAATTCAGAAGACTTGAACCATATTCACATTTATTAAATTCAGTATTGAATGTCTGGACAGCATAAATCCAACTATAGCGTACAAACCGAAATGCCAGAACAAAGAGGGAGCACACTGATGGTTCAGATTGAAAAATCATGTCCTCTTTTTTTTTTCAGTAGATGTGCTAACGTGAAATTAGTCACAGTTACAACACTGCATCTCTATCAAAGGTATTTTCCGGGCTTGGCAACGATTTAAACTACTCAAATGACCACACAAAGCAAATAAATATCTGATGTTGATAGGACGCCTCTAACATGGACATACAAATGAAGCCTACCAAAATCGAAATGAAGCATCACATGGGAGTTTCCCCTCGGGTATTTGCCAAGTCACCATCTATATCCTTTGTTTGTCCAGCCCTCACCTTCCCCTTATTTACAACTTCAGTCGCTTTTTGTGTGCTCACCATTCTCATTGTTAGTTGCCGATGAAGTAGCCCCATGCTGCAACATTTGCAGTTGGATTTGCAACATCTGGGAAAAAGAAATGATGTATGAATCCTGTTGGGTATAGACCAACAGCAACGAAATAATATTGTTCAACTTTATTTCCAACAAGCATGCCATTGGGAAATATTGTGAAGCATAAATGTTGTTGCCATTTTACATGCATGGTAGCAAATGCCAAGCTGAATTGACCTAGTTCCTTATTACTAATTAGCATTGGTTACTAGACAAACATTTAAATCTAGAGCAACATTGCAGAATATAACCTATTACAAATAGCTGTTTTAATCTAATGAACTATGTTTACTGTCTAAAGTTAGTTGTTGACCATAATCAAGTGTTTAAAATAAAGCAGTGTATATACTTGTATGCTGCATACCATTCTGCAATAATCAAGGGCGGCTCAAGATGTCCTTAACAAAGGGACAGGTACATGAAATAACTGATATTACAAAATAACACTGCTTGCTGGCATGCCTATACACTTAGACTACTTAATACCACGGCATCATGTAACTTTGAATGACTGCAGTTAAAGATGTGTTTGCAACAGAGATATCCCAAAATTCCAATTTGCATGCAGCCTGCATAAGCCTATCCGGTTCATATCATCATGTGTGACACTTGGTTTGGTAGTGACATACTACCATTACAAAACACATATCATGATTTAAGTACACTTTAGGAATCAAGTTGCTTTCTTACCTCTATCTGGCTCTTTATAGCATTTTCGTATGCCTTCTGCAGTGAATTTTCAAGTTCCCTGGTAGTTGTCATTGAACCAACAGCACCACGTGCATAAAAAGTAGGTGCCGAAGGATCAGAAGTTGCATGGTCTTTCGGTGATTGATTGGAAGTACTTGCTTCTCCTGATTGTGGACCATTTGATGTAGACTGTGGAGAAGTTGAATACCTATGTTGAATACATATTGCTTATTATTATGAGGACGCACAGAGCACATGGTCAAATGATTACATCTTTCATAGTTTACTAATAAGAAGTATTGGAAACACATTGATTAACCAACCTTCGTTACAGAAACATTTAAGAACAAACAAACATGACTAACTATCTAGTCCAAGCAAATGCTATGTAAATAAAAATCACAACTTGCTCTAAAAGATCACAGTAAAGCTCTGGATAAACCATGCATATTAACTCATCTAAGAGTAAATTTCACAAAACCGAACTATCTTGCGTTAAATCATCACAAAAACCAAACTTTTACTCCCTCTGTCCCAAAAAAAAATTCCTGGCTACGAATCTAGACAGGAATTGGTTTTTTTTTTCGGGATGGAAGGAGTACACAACAATTTTAGGTAATCATCATATTTCCTTTACATAACATTTCATCACTATAAGGATTGCTGTATGATGGTCATATCCAAAGGGCCAGGCTCACTCATTGGTCTCACAAGCTTACCTTATTTCCATTTTCTATGCAAACGTATTTATCATAAAAGATAAGATATGAATATGACACATAAGCATTGGTTGAGTGAAGTTCTTATTTTAATATAACATCATGTGGAAAATAGGTATTAACCACCCTTAATCCACAATGAAACTACATTGGGGCATTAGATTTTATTCTGCATTGCAACTACATTCATGCAAGCAAACAACAAAGGGATATGCTAGTGAGACCAATGAGTGGGCTCAGCCTGTTGGAGGTGCCAGCAATGCTCAAAAGTGTAATTTCTGAAATGTCATGAGAGAGAGAGAGAGGCGACCAACCTAGCATTGGAAGAACGGGAAAAAAGAACAAGTTCTAATATCGTTATCCATCATACTAATGAGCCATCAATACAGCACAATTAAATTTATAACCAATTAATCATCCAACAAAGTTCATAGATATGTGCTGTCACAGATAATAAGGCAGTTTGAAAAAAAAAAGGAATGTCTAAACTTTCTGGAAGTCACAAGTTTCATCATCCACAAAAAAGAATTTCAGATTTGGCATTTGTTATCATAGCTAACACATCTGAAATGGAATTACAAAAAGGTTTGGTCTCTTCCAGAAAAAAGTAGAATCAATACCTATTCGAATTGTTCGCTGGAGGATAAGCGAAGGATCTCCCATATAAGGAAGCAGCTGAAGCAGCTGCTTCAAGTTTTGCTTGGCGCCTGCTTACGTTCTCACCTGTTGCTCCTTCTGAACCTGGTGTACCATTGCCTGCAGCTATTTTTTCATATATTGAATTAGGAACGATGTATGAAACTAGTTTCCAATGTAGTGCTAGTGCCTAGTGCAAAATGACACAAAAAGGATTAATTAGGAAAGTGTAACAGAAACATTCAGAGGAATGGAAAGACACCCACCAGGCTGAACTCCAGGATGAACTCCATGCGGACGTGCTGCAGTACGCCCATTATCTGGGGGTAGAATTGGAGCTCTACATGTAGGGCAAGTGTGTTGGCGTTCTAACCATGACCTCAAACAATGAACATGGAACAGGTGCCCGCAAAGCAGCTTTTTTGCTGTGGTCATCTCCTCACGGCAAATAATACATGTAGCATCACTCCTGAACATAAAAACTTTAAGCCACAAAAAATTTTCATTGCAGAATCAACTGAATTAAAATTTCAATAAGACTCACGCATTGAGCTCGTCTGCTGTGGCGTCTGGAAATCTTTCATTCATGTTGGAAGTTATCTTTCTGTAGCGTACAAAATCTGCAATACGGATTCTGAAGTTGCGGAATGTCTCGTACAGCTCACGTATCAAGTGCAGTGGGACACCGTAGTTCCTGGTAGATCAATAAAGATCAATTACCCAGGTTCACAGTGCAACACAAAAAGGAGAAAGATCATCTTAAGAGAACTTACAGGAAGATAGCTATGAAGAAGAGCATATACAAAGACAGGTGTACAAGGTCACTGATGAGCTCCAAGTAAAATGTATACACTGCCTTCTTCTCCCATTGACCTTCCATTAGCATGTCACTGACATAGAATATATATTTCACGAATGTCGATACTGTGGATGTTGCTAGTATCATATACCTGATATGCACATGCTTCAGTTATTATGAATCTCAATATGATGAAATAACACAAGAAGAAATCATCAGCAGATATTCAGATACATCGAAGAATAACATCAAGCAAATGTAAGATTAGTCAATATGGTTGTTACATTGCGTGAAAGGCACATACCACGCTTCAAAATAATAGACAGCAAGTATTATACAGCAGATAAATCTTACGGAAGTCCAAACATAAAAAAGAATTAGACCTTGGGTGATCTAAAAGTGTTTAGAGCACCGTATTTTTTTTCAAACAAGCAAAATTTAATGGGATTTAAGCACTTGGAATATAGCAACCGAACATCTAAATGAATGGAGTTATGAGCATATCAGACAAAATTACCCATGGCTAAGTGAATACATCAAGTGAAATTGAATTCATTAATAATAACTACTGATTATCATAGGGTAAGGTCCAGTATGCAAAACAAAATAAAAACATTACTTAAGAATTACTGAATGCCTTCATAGTACAGCATGGTATAAATGTAACTTAAAAATTAACTTAATATCTAGCAATCAAAATCCATACTCATAACTCTTAAGCATATGTTGTTTAAGAGATTGTCCAAAATTGAAAAGTAAAAATGGAGCTTACTCAAACGAAAAGAAGATTGCAACAGAGGCCTCCCGCTTGTGTATCAGCGACCTCAGCGAGTTGGACAGGAAGAGACAGTCGACGACGAGCAGGAACACCATGAACGACACGATCCTGGCATGCGACAGCATCGGCACGGACGGCGTGGTCTCGATGTACTCAACTCTCTTCTGCGCGAGCCAGTGCAGCGCCTTGACGAGCAGCAGCGCGGCGACCATGGCGAGGAAGGCGACCGAGAAGTCCTGCCTGAAGATGGTGACCGCGAAGAGGATCTCCACGACCTCCCGCCACGCCTGTTCGTTGAGCCGCTCCACCTCAGCCTCCCGGAGCGTGCCCAGGAAGACCCGCTTGACGAGCTGCCATGCGACGCACATGGCGACGAGGCCCGTGTTGAGGAGCAGCACGAAGCAGATCTTGGAGGTGGAGAGGTAGACCATCGCCGGGTAGAACTGCTCCCGGCTGCTGAACGCGTAGTATACCGCCGTCGCCGTCGCCATCAGGCTGAACGCCGCGTACGTCTGCAGCCGAATCATCTCCGCCGCCGCCGATCCCACCACAAACTGCACCACCACCACCACCACCACCACCGAATCACTAAATTAGCAGCTTAACCAACCACGGTTCATCCCGAATCAAACTACACGGAAAGCCGATCGCAACGATATCGCGAGATCCCCCAAACCCTAGCGACCAACCGATCGATCGATCAGGCGCACCAGATCCAGCAGAACACCAGTGTGATCCGAACTACTTACCGATGCGAGCACGGGTAGGTGGATTCTCCGGTCCTAGGAGGAGAGATTCGACGGAGACATGCCGGGAGGATTTCGATTCGAGCGAGGTGGCTGCGATTTTGGGAGGAGAGGGTTTGGGATTTTTTTTTCCTTTTCAGTTTTTTTTTTTTTTGGAAGAGAAACGAACGAGTTGATCCGAGCGTAAGAATGGAGCGAGGAGGGGTGGTCGTAGACGCGGTCCACCACGTCGGATGAAGACGCGAGGGGAGGGTACAGACGCACGTGAGGGAGGTGTACTGGTGTAGTCGTGGGATTGGGTGGGTGTTGCCTGTATGTGGGTGGACTTGGTTCGTGGAACGGTGGGGTTGCGACTATGGCGTGTCGCTGGCCAATGGCGTGTCGCCACGTGTAGATTGACACGTCGGCCTGTTTTTATTTTTGGAATTCAGAGCCAAGTGTTCGTCTTGGACTCTTGGTTGGGTACATGCATAAATGGAGTAGATCAAAACTTTATGTAGTGTAACGTAATTACGCCATTTGATTTGCTTAGTTGCTATAAAGAGCGATTTGGTAGTGCCATTGCTAATACTAAAAATCTGGTAACGGATTTGATTTTGACTATACTGCCTATATTGTCCACGAGCTATTAAACGAACAACACATGAAGAGCAAGCCTAATCAAGCTAGTCCATGAGCTCTAATTAGTTGAGCTATGGCTGATGAATGAAGCAGCCAATAAGATGCTGAAAAGGGATTAGAATCTAGTAATTTCTTATGAGAAACAAAGGGCGCATTTGGTAGGGATTCTCAGAGGTGATTCTCAATCGGATCAATTAGAGCTAAGCCAAACCGGTAAAAAATCCCTCCGATTCTCAGCCAAATCTATCCGTTGTTATTCTTAATTTTACACATGAATGGAGAATCAGGCAAAAGGCGGCTTCTCGTGAGAAACCAACGAACGAAAATTGAAAATCCCTATAAGAATTCACAAAATCCCCATAAAAATAAGAATCGCAATATCAGAATCAGAGAATCTGAAGCTTTACCAAACAGGCCCAAAAACAAACAAAAATAACTTGGCGAGGAAATCAAGTTTTATCTATGCAATAAAATTCACCAAAATTTAACTTGCAACAAAAACTAAAAGTATAAAACTAGGGGCAGCAAACAGCACAAATGAGATTGAAGGGTGTTCGAAGCTAGGGGTAAGGAATCGAGTGGCAACATCTTATGTTCTGGTTGAAATTTCCATACAATCTTGTCGAAATTGAATGGCAACTCAAAAATGTTAGGGAAAAAATGTTGGCATCTTTACTTGAAATCAAGAAGCAAGTCAAAGTACCAAAAAAAAAAGGCAGCAACTCGTGCTTATACAACCGAACAAGTCAAAAACATCAAAGAAAAACCGGGTAGCAAAGTCTGGTTGAAATTAAATTAGCAACTCCTTTAAATCAAGATGACAACTCAAAAGCTTTTAACAAGAATCAGAGTGCAACTTGAATCGCTCGAGAGTTGAGCCACCTTTCAGGCTAAGCCATGTCATAGCAGCAAATCTCGTCAGAACTCAACAGAGCAACCGGCCGCTGATACATAGCTGTGAAATAACAGTCGAGAAAACACATTTTTGGATGTACATAACTATATATGCCCGCGCCCAGTGGAATTTTGTGGTAAGAACTCAAAGACAACTTTTATTTACGTCTGTCCACGAACAAATAGATCAGGTTGAGGAAGGAAAAATTTTCTTAGGTCTTTTCATTATATACCCAAATGAGCTAAGGTAGAATACAACTTATTCTTTTCACTGTTCTCCAATGGAAAAAAAAAAAGCAAATACATTCCTATGATCAGTACAACTATGAGAATACGGAAGGAGTGCAAGTTTGACTTATTGAGCAACTGCTGCCTTCTTCTTTGGTGGTGGATTCCCCCCAGCAAGTACCACATACAAGTAGAAGCATATCATAGCGGCACTGATGACATAAGAAATAGTTAGAATAGTAGCAAAAAGCTGAAATGACCAGTTGATTAAGGCAAGCAAAGATAACAGGGAATTACCTGAGTGCAGTGTAAAAGCCCCAGGGAAGCAGTTTCTTTGTCTGACACATAACAGGATTGATAAATAAGAATATGAGCAAGATTCAGAATTCTTGAGAACAATGAGGAAGTGTCACTTACTATGGTGTACACCTGAAAGTGCTGCCATGCTACCGCAGCAGCGACAGCTGCAAATGATGAGCAGAGCAGGCTATTAACAGTCAGAACTACAATCTTGCTTATAATAGCAATCTGGGTTCAAAGTCAAATGTTTCTGTATTGGGAAATGAGTGTAAACAATGAAGAGATATATCCTACTATACTATCAGATATTCAAGTCACAGCAAAGTCATTCCGTAATTCATTGAAACCTGCCATGATGTTAAGTTAGAAAGTGACAATACCTGCTTGTGCCAGTATGAAGGGCAAGCTTGACTTCCCACTCCTCCAAACCTTAAGGCTAAGCACACCAAGAGCAAATATTGCAAGGCCAGGTGCAACACCAAAAGTAAGACTTACAGTACTCCTCCAAAACAGAAATCCAACAAGGCCCATGGAAAATAAAATTGCACCTGAATTTGAAGAATTAAATGTTACTAGTACTCATTACTTATTTTATAAAATAGAAAAAAAAAAAGGTCTCCTTAGCCCCCTAGAGTATTATGGTTAGTCTACTTGCCTCTTGAAGTATGAAACTGAGCATTCCTAGGGTATGAAAACCAGTTCAAATAACCCCCTACGGCGGTTTCGGAGGTGTTTTTGCCATAGTGGTTGCAGACGTGGTAATGATGTAGTCACTCACTTGGCTGGCTCTGGTTAGCGGCAATTAAGGGCATTGGTGGGAGTGCACGATGACACATGGGAAATTACCTAAGTCATTGCCATGTCATAGCCACGATGGCAAAACCACCTCCAAACTTCATACTTTAGGGAGTAGAAATCTGGTTTCATACTTTAGGGGGTTAAGTAGACCAACCACAATATTTTTTAGGATGAAGTAGACTTATTTCTAGAAAATAAACATGCAGCCAAAAACAGGATATATAGAATTTTAAACCAGCCTCCACAAAAAGATGGCATATACAAAGCTTCCTCAACTAGTTTCTATGGTAGAAGGCAGAGGACATTATACCCTTTAGTTGAAGGATTACTCTCAGAACATGAAATACAATAATTTGAGGACATTATACAAAAATAACAAAACTAAACCAAGCTACTTTTTCATTAAGAAGCAAGTAATAGTCAGAATGTCAGAATTAAAAATCAATACTGAACGTAGCTTTGAAGTAAGTTGAAGTCATACCAAAAGGGATCCCAAAGCAAAAGTCATGTATTATTGCACCCTTGTGTTGAGGAACAGCCTCTTGCTCTATGTCTATTTCTGCATTAGTAGGCGATACAGTGGTTGGCTGTTGATTTACATCTTCAGTATGCTCCGCGACAGCGTTAGGATCAACAGGACTGCTGGTATACTCTGCCTTCATGCACATTGCTGTCAATGGCTGCAAGGCCATAAACTAGACATCAGAGGAGTTTTCACAAAGATAAGGAAGAATATAGAGACTATTGGGCAAGATATGCCTAAATTCCTCTCAGAAGGAAGAATAGTAAGTTATTTGAATAGGAGAACTGACATACATTCATGTACAGACACATAAATTCATGGGATTCAACTAAAGATCATTTTGTTAAAAATATGGCCTCCAAGGTCCAAAGATAACAAAAACATGATACTGCAACATCAAATATTTCATAATTATCTTAGCGCAGAGGGGGGCAAGTGCTGATGTTTGCTTCAAAACTTTGCCGCCAACAAAACAATTTTTGCTTAGACAATAGTGGCCTACTGGAACAAAAAAAAATCTATATAGGAACCTTGCAAGATGCAGGAATTTAAGTATTAGAAAATGATCGACCTGTCATATAGATACTATCCGACGAGTTGTCTTTTAGAGGAAACAATTATAATTAGAAGGCTTTGGTCTGTACAGTATACACAACCATATGCCATGTGCTATCATCCATGAATACTAATCTAATCATGATGGCCCAGCATGTGTGCCCAACTTCTCCATATTAAACCCACTTGTTACACAAACTGCGGTGTCCCATCCTGGATCTCAAACCACACAGATACACTTGACAAACACATTTATGCTCTTTACGTAAGTAGAATGTATGCTAGTGACTGATCTACAACAAACATGTGCTACTACAGTATTAACAATACTGCTATAGAATCTATGTAAATGAGTTCTAGAGAGAGCATCGAAGCACCATCATGCATGCTTTTGTGAGACCAGGCAGCCATAAGTGCATCATATTATCTGTTATATAGCATTATAGATTTATAGGATTTATCACACCATTATTTCTAAAAGCATACTACAGTTAATTAAATGAGGTTTTGTATGAAAAAGTTATAGTTCCTCCAATCCATTATTGGAGGGAGATGTTATTGCAGAGCAGACACTAGCAGGGGAGCACATAATACAGCAGAATCACTGAACCAACGGGAAATCACCAGCGGACATGGTAATAACGGGAATGATAGAGCACAATGTGATGTGCCGTTATGTGGTGTCCGTAACATTTCCGTTCATAGCAATACAAGTAACAGAAAATGGGGAATTCAATGTTGTTTTGCTTACAAGGAAGGTTTAGGTTAAACATACAATAGAAAATAAAAGAAGTGTTCTTTTACCTGATACTGATGTATGATAAATAGGCTAGTGCTAATTGTGTGAATTCCTCTAGTTTTAATTTCAAGTTTTTGAAGATATTCCTTCTTGATTGAAATGATACGCAGATCTCCTTTACATTCTTGGGTAAACATATCTTTCTCTCTCTTTTTCACACGCACAGTACCTTTCTACCCTGCACCATTTCATGAGCAAGATATATTTCTAAGCAATTCAATCCGGCTAAAATCATTTGATACGCTCCAAAACTCCAGCGTGCGGTCTGCGTCGCCTAATTTTACCAATTCATCACAGTCACCGAAACACTACATCCCAGATCCAGGTAGCTCTCGCCTCTCAGGTAAAGATCGCAGGAAGGAAAAAAAAAACAGAAACGTCTCACCTTGGACGCGACGCCAGCGGAAAGCCTGTGGTGGAGGGATCCCCGCACGAGCGACGCCGGGACCCTCGACGTAGCGAGCGGGGCGAAGCGGAGGACGCCGCCGGAGGGAGCCGGCCACCTCCTCGCCGCGGCCGCAGCGGGCCCGCGGAGCTGCGCCAACGCCGCCGCCATGTCGATGGCTCTCGGGTTGAGGCTCCTTCGGAGGAGGCAGGCTGGCCGGAGGAGCTCCTGTTCCGAGCTGAGGGTTGCGCGACGCGTGGAATGGGGAGAGGAGGGGAGGAAGAGGAAGTCGTGCTCGGCGGCTAAACTCTTCTGTCTTCTCTCTCTGTTGAGTTGTTCGTCGTGGTCGGCGGCGACTGCTGGCAAGCGAGTGGCACGTGGGAAAAGCAAAAGCGGGGGACGGCCCACGACCGTGGGGTTAAGCAACTCCGATGCAACCCTCAAATTTGATCCTCTATTGTATTATTTAGAATAGGGGTTCTCTCATCCATATTTAACCTTCTATTTCACTGCGTACTCCAACCGATCCCTCATATTTCTAACGGCTATATTTACTACGGCTATTTTCAACGGCTATATTTACAACGGCTATATTTTTGCAACGGCTATATTTACAATGGCTATATTTGCAACGGCTATTTTCAACGGCTATATTTTCAACGACTATATATTTTCAACGGCTATATTTTTAACTCAACGGCTATATTTGCAACGGCTATATTTGCAACGGCTATATTTGCAATGGCTATTTTCAACGGCTATATTTGCAACGGCTATATTTGCAACGGCTACTTCTGCCACCTCTCTATATATACATGACGATTCCTGTGACTTCTACACACAACCACTGCCCTTGTTGTTCCTTCTATAGCTAAAATGAGTTTTCTCTCTCGCTTAGATTTATCGTCTTCGTCGTCAGCATTTTTACCGCATTACATCAAGCACACATGTAATATCAATCTATATATGCTCTACGATGGGGTGGTTCTGTGACTGGGCGAGAGTATATCTATCGCGACAGAGAAGCCAGACAATAGAGGTTGTACAACGACTATTTTTGGGAAGCTCCGACCTATGGACCAAACTTTGTTTCGAAGAAGGTGTGTAGTCATTCATATATTCCATTTGATCGTAATATGTATTCATCTTCTTTGCACTCGTATTTTTCCTTAATTTTATTTGTATTCTCAGGTTTCGTATGTCTCGTTCTCTATTTCTTCGCATAGTGCAAGCTGTAGAGCAGAATGATGATTATTTTGTGCAAAAGAGAGATAGAGCTGGGCGCCTTGGGTTATCATGTTTGCAGAAGATTACTGCAGCATTTATGATGATAAGTCATGGAGTTCCTGCAGATTTTATGGATCAATATATCCGTATTGGTGAAAGTACTGTTATTGAAAGTCTTAGAAAGTTTGTAAGAGCGGTTGTTGAAGTGTTCGGAGATGAGTACCTTAGATCTCCAAATGAGAATGATATTGCTAGATTGCTTGCAATAGGAGAGAGTAGAGGTTTTCCAAGAATGCTTGGGAGTATAGATTGTATGCACTGGAGGTGGAAAAACTGCTCTGTAGCATGGCAAGGTCAGTATACTGGTCATGCTTATGAGCCAACCATAATTCTTGAAGCCGTTGCTTCAAAAGACCTTTGGATTTAGCATGCCTTTTTTGGTCTACCAGGGTCACATAATGATATCAATGTTCTTTACCGTTCTCATCTATTTGCTAAGCTAGCCGAAGGGGAAGCTCCTGAAGTTAATTATAGTATCAACGGTCATAATTATACAATGGGGTATTACCTTGCTGATGGCATATATTCTCAGTGGGCAACATTTGTGAAGATAATACCACAACCACTGGGAAATAAGAGGAAATATTTCGCCAAAGCTCAGGAAGCAGTTAGAAAGGATGTGGAATGAGCCTTTGATGTTCTACAATCTCGATTTGCTATTATTCGTGGGCCGGCACGTTTCTGGGATAAGGACACTCTCTCCGAAATCATGATAGCTTGTGTCATCATGCACAACATGATCGTTGAAGACGAGCAAAATGACGATGCCGACTTACACTATGAGGGTGTTGGTGAGTTGGTGAGACCTACGCCTCCTGAAGTGCGTAACCGTACACGTGAATTACGTGAGTTTATTCAAGTTCATCATAATATCAGAGATAGAGGAACTCACTCTCAGCTCCCAGAAGATCTAATCGAGCACCTCTGGCATCGTCATGGAAACATGTATTGATTAGGCAATATGAAATGTTTTTAACATGTATCCTTTATTTCCTCAACCATGTACTATGTCATGTATTAGCTTAAAATAGAGTTTGTATTCATCGAAATATTTTACCAGCAATATGTTATCAAGGTTCACCAGCATCACAGTATTATCCAGCATCACAATATGACATTATTATCAAGGTTCACCAGCATCACAGTATTATCCAGCATCACCAACATCACAATACCACTAAGATGTAAATTCATTACTCTTTCATCGTCAGACCTCTGTTGCATCTCTACTTGTACTTGCTTGAGATTAAGCCTTCTAGTTTCTACTGCAATTCTTTCATCATTGCGCTCTTTTTCCTAATCTCTTTCAACTCGTCGGCCTTTTCCCTCTTGACCCAAAGGTTTTCTAATGCATCATGGTACAAGTTTTCTTTATTAAAGACAAAAGCTTTACCTCGTTGGTCTTTCTCCCTTTTCTTACCAACTGGCCGTGGTTTCCTTGGCGAAGTTTGAGCGAGACCCGGCTCTACATCGCCGTGGTGGCTTTCATTGCTACCAGGAGTGCACGACCTCGGACTTGAAGTGGAGGAGGTCTTTTACTTTTTCTGAGAGCATGTATCATTCCATTTTTGTGCATGCGCCAAGATATTCCAACAATGCAAGAAAGGAAAGGATCTCCCCGTCTTGTCTTTCTCCTTGTACAATTCACATGCTTGTTATATCTACACAAGTGATGTGTGATTAATAAACATGCATACAACATATATATATATTAGAAAATTTCAAAGAAGCATATATGAGTATACCTTATCTTGCTCAGTCAAACCACTTTGTCTTCTATTTTGAATTTGGGCATACCATCCACAAAATCTATTAACACTTTCTTGAATGACACCCCAACGATGAGCAAGAGAATTTTCATTGCGGTCGGACTCAAAGTCCTTGTGCTCGTGATAGTAATCATGAATTCTCCGCCAATATGTGCTACGAGGTTGTTCATTGCCTTGTATAGCGTCTTGGCTAATTTCTAGCCATGCCGACACCAACAAATTATCTTCCTTCACACTGAAATTTTTTGATCTCTTCTTACTTCCTTTCCCAATAGGAGTACCATCCACAATTGGTTGTTCCTCAGATGGCCTCCCAAACTGGGATTCATCCCAACCGAACTCGCTACTTCCCACAACGTTTCCACTTAATAGGTCTATGTAGCTATCCATCTAACTATCAACATTGCAAAATCAGTAAGGAGCTACAGATCAATCAACCAATATGAATCACAAAAGCATTCAGATAACTATAAACAATCTCAATAAGTCTATGTAGTTATCCATCAAACTATCCTGAAATTTTCATGCCAGACAAGCAGAGTAACTGTCTGAGTAACCGCCTAGAGATTGTACATCGATTCTTAAATAGAACTTTATCCAAATATTAATTAAAAGTTCAAATAACAATTTTATATTGGCGAGATTCACATTCAAGGTTTGAATTGGAGCCAAGAGGGGTCCATTTTCATAGCTGGAAATTAGTGGTAAAAAATAATAGTCAAATGTTTTAGTACGGTAGAGATACGGCCGTGGTTGGCTGAGGTTGTAGGAGTATAACATATGTTTAGTGTGTCTTTATTATTATACGTAAAAGAGGTAAATAAGTAAACCAATTGCTCATGTATAAAATAATTCAGAGGAATGACATCACGAATTTAACAACAAATTTTGAGGCGAATCGGCAAAACCAAAAAGTTTGTGGTAAAGTTTCTCATGGTAATATAGATAAACTAAAAACAAATAACCTATTACCCTGCCAACCTGATGCACTCCGAACCTAAGCAGAGGAATGCACTGGTAGCAGCCTAGCAGCAACAGCAAGGACTTAATTTGATTCATTTCTACGTTCCAAAGATTAAGGTCAACTATAAATTTGAACAAATGCATTACAATCAATGCCATTTCATTATTTATTTGATTGATAGGTTTATTGTAAACTTTGGTATGATGTTTTTGCCAAATCATGGCTTGACCAATATACAAAGCAATATGGAAATTACCAGAAGGAGGCGGCGGTGGCAGCAGACTGAAGGAGGAGGCGGCGGTGGCACTTCCAGAAGGAGGAGGCGGCGACGGCAGTCCCAGATGGAGGCGGCGGCGGTCCCCTATTCAGATCGCCGCGCTCGTAGGCTGTCGGCGGGGGGCAGGAGGTCCTCCTGCGCCGAGCCTCGCCAGCGACGGGAGCTCGCCGGAGATGGAGTTCTCAAAGACCTCGAGGCGGGCGAGCGCGGTGAGGTTGCGGACCTCGGGTGCCAGCTTCCCCGTCAAGTCGCCGGTGTCCCACCCGAGCGGCGCCCGGGGGGAAGAGGAAGGGGACGGGGGGGGCCTTCGCCCGGTTTCGGGCGCGGAGGTGGAGGCAGAGGAGGAGGAGGAGGAGGAAGCCGACGCCGATCAACCACCGACGATGTCGCTGCGGCCGAGCGAGCGGGCGGAGGTGCGGCGTAGCCGCTACAAGGTGGCGGTGGACGCGGACGAGGGGCCGACGCAGGCGGGAGGCGGGAGACGCCGGCGGCCGGGGGGAAGAGGAAGAGGACGGGGGGCCGATGCAGGCGGGAGGCGGGAGACGGGGGGCCGACGCAGGCGGAGACGCCGGCGGCGCGGGGGGAGGGGGTGGTCGGGAGAGGGGCGGACCCAAGCGGCGGCGTGCTTGCGTGCAGAGAATGGAGGCGGGGTGGTTCGAGGCGAGGCGATGAGGGGCTCCTACATCTGGGGGTTGGCTGCCCCCGGATGAGGGGCCCCTGCAGATGAGAGGTCACGTAGGAGTTCGGTTGGAGATGTTTTTTCACCCAAAAACTCCTAAATTTAAGATAAGAGTCCGTTTGAGAGGTCGGTTGGACTTGCCCTTACGTAGCGGACTGTTGGGCCCGATTGGGAGGGGTTGTATGAGGTGAGATGAATGTATTTACGTATGGTTAATGTCAATATTTTTTACTCCCCCGTCTCTTAATAATTGACACTGGATACTATTTATTTTAAAATTTTGACCACTCATTTTTTTAATATTTACAAACACTAAAAATGATGATATATTATTAAAGTGGGGTATGCTCTAAATATAAGAATAAAACTTTTATTCAGTTAGATCTAACAATTAAAGAGCAATTAATGATCAAAGTTTAAACAAAAAAGTTAAAATTATCCGTTATTAAAAAACAGAGGAAGTAGTAGGTGAAGTTTTGGTTTGTCTACCAAAATTTGAATAATATGGTAAACTAAATTAACCTATTTTATGGAACCTTGTGCAAGGAGAAGCTAACGCTCTCAGGTTGAAGCTGATCGGCAGTCAACTTTGTTTAGGAAAGATTATTTTGAAATTTTTAAAAACTACTTTAAAATCAAATTTAAAAAATAATTGTATAATGGTACAGCGTTGTTCTAGCATGAATCCCCGGGTAGATTATAAAATTAAGCCCTAATTTAGAACACAACTACTCTTTATGTTTTGAGAGGAATGACAAGTCTTTATTGCTATGAGGATTGAGATGACTCATTTACAAATCTTATAAAATTATGGTGTGTAAGTAAACCCTAATTTTTAACACAAAATTTATCTAGTTTAGTTCTCATAAAAAAGTCAAGTTTAAAGAGCTCTTACTTGATGTTTTAAATCACATACAGCACCTTGAATGTACCACTAGAGACCAAACATTATATTTATGTCCATTCCACTGAATTTTTTTATTACTTGAACCTTTTTATTTTTATTTTTTAAAATAAACCCTTCGAAAATTTATTTTCAAATCTAAACCTTTTGGCCATGCCAATTAGATTGACGTGGCAAGGGTTCTGCCATACCGACTAGCCTGACGTGGTAGAAGAACACTGCCACTCGTACTGTTCATGGCATGGCAATATTGTTTGGCCACACTAGGAAGGATGGCATGGCCAAAAATGTTTAGATTTGGAAATAAGCTTTGGGAGGATTTAGTTTTAAAATTAAAAAAATAAAAAGGTTCAAAAAAATAAAAAAAATCCATCCATCATTCAAGCCTTCCCCTTACCTTATCTTGAAGGAGAAGAAAGAAGCTCCTTAACTACTAAGGCACCGATCGTGAGGGCCGTTTGCCGTAAGCTTTTTCTAGAACAAGAAACGAGACAAGCCATTAGCGCATGATTAATTAAATATTAGTTATTATAAACTTGAAAAATAGATTTATTTGATTTTTAAAGGAATTTCTATATACAAACTTTTTTAAAAAACGACCGTTCAATTTTTTGGAAAACATGCTCATGGTAAACGAGGAAGTAGCTCTCTCTAATAAGCCGAAAAAAAGGTGCCTAAGATCATATCCAAAAGGCTACCTAAATTTGGCTATCTAAATACTCACATTGGCTTGCTCTCTATAAGATTTTCTCTATATATTTCTTATAGATTCTAACACTCCCCATTTACACTATCCAATATGATAATAGACCTACACGAGAATCGTACCCCCCTTTTCCTCTCTCCATATCCTGTGCACCAACCAATCTCTGTTTGCGTGCATCACCTCGCTCTCCGACTAGGCCCTCCTTCTCATCTCCTCCTCCCTTCCACTATTGCCGTCATCTTCTCTGTCGCCGCTGTCTATTTTGTCAAGTTCAATGCCCTCTCTTTCCCACGTGTCCTCTCCGGGCTTCGAGCAGAGGTCATGGCTCAGGGCGCAGGGCAAGGAAAGGGGAGACGGTGGCTTGAGGCGTTGAGCAAATAGAGTCGGGAAAGAGAGAACACGTGCAATGGTAGGAGGATGGAGAGCCTCCCTGACTGGCCAAGTTTGGCTAGTGGACTTAGGCATTTAGCTACCCATATGGTTTAGTTATCTAGATGAAGAGTTTGTTGGAGTTACGTTTTTGACAATGTTTGCTATTTTTTAACATGAAAAATTAGACAACTCGTTTCTCAAAGATGCTGTAAAGAAATAATCGCTTAACCTACCTGATTAAACCAAAAACTACCGCTACTCTCGATTAAATGTCTATAGTCCAATGGCGGTCCCCAAAATAGTTTAGTGCCTAAAAAACCACTATAATTGGCTGTCGATATTGTCTAACACCGACGATGTGTAACCATTCTTTACCACGTGTGAATGAGATCAAGTAGATATCCAGATTATCACGGTACTACGATAACCGTTATCGCTAGACGTACCGAAATTAAATTCTGCTTTTTCCTTGAAATTCAATAAGTCATAAGCTCATTTTGGTCGGTCTTTCTTATCTCGCAAGTCTGTCAGTTGATCCCACATGCTAAGGCAACTCATGAATGCATCGTCCATCGTCCACCGTACACCGAGTCCACGGTTGCGCACATCCCCCGTGCCCATCCCGCCGTGGAAAGAACTCCTGCCGCGTCAGGGTTGGCCTCCTTCCCTCCTTCCTCTCCCTGCCCTGTGGCTGTGTGCAGCAGCAGGTAGAGGAGGGGAGCGGCCGGAACTGAACTCTTTCAACACCCAAGTCGCCCTCCCGGTCGTCGTCCCCCTCGCTCTCGTCTTGGAGGCGAAGAAAGAAGCCGGCCACCTATAAATACTTCCCCCGCCGCTGCCCTCCCCTCCCCTCCCCCAACCAACCTCCCCGATTAAACCCCAGAACCTACCACACCACCCGCTCCCTTCCATCATCCATCGCCCGAGCGAGCGGACGGCGGGCGGTGGGGGATGCACCTCTACAACGCGTGGCTGCCGCCGGCGGTGGCGGATGCGGCGAGCGGGGAGCCGGCGGCGTTCGCGGGGGCGGTGCGGGAGGCGCGGGGCGCGTGGCGCACCGACGACCCGGACTCCGCCTACGCCACGCTCAAGTGGATCTCCGTCTTCGACCTGTAATTTATACCTCCTAGCCCTTCTCCTTCTATTTTGTTCGCGTTTCTCGGTTGCGGCGGCGGAGGCCATGTTTTAGGTCGTGTTTCGGTATCGGGGGGCGACGAGATAGCTTAAAGGGGTGCGAATTTGGATTGCCGTGGTGTCAGCAACTTATATGCAGCAGCTAAGTGCGGACTTTTGATCGGAGTGATCGCTTTTGGATTGGGAAACTATTTGTATTCGGTAATCGCGGTTTCAACTTTGTGCAGCTTGTTTTGTGCTCCTGGTGCCAGTTCCAGGGTATATCATGAATTTGATGTATGGTGCACAGTAATGTGGCTTTTGAGGTTTACAGCCTGTGTTCCTGGCTGATGGTGGGGACTGGGGATAGAACTACAACAGCTGGTGGCACTGGCCTCTAAATCCAAACATGTGCTGTTAGCACTTATGGTTGTGTATTGCTGGATGACACTGTTTGGGTATCATTACTACAAATGGAGCAAGGTCCATAGCCCTTTGATTTTTTACAAAGAAACATTTCTGGAATTAGTACTTATTGTGCTTGTTAGAATGTGTCACGGTTTTCAACTGAGCTCTAGATCTATGGATCATGCTGATGAGTTTTCTAAAAATAATTTTGATGATTAATGATTTCTGAGTTGCAATTTTGATCCATTTTGGGGATTCATGAAATTGGCAGAAGTATGTTTGCGTATTCTTGAGTTGGTGTATACAAATAGTATGTGGGTTTTAACATTTGCTTTTGAGGGCTAACGTTTCTTGGGCTATTTTGATCCAATCTGGGGATTTGAAGAGTGGTTTAATTGACATAAGCATGCTGAATTACCCTTGTACTGGTGTATACAATTACTATACCTGCACTCAATTTGCTCAATTCCTGGTTTTTTTTCTCATAAACTTCATTTAAAATATTGAACTACCACAAAGTGCCTTTCCAAAGAACTTTTCTCAATAAAATGAAAAATATATGTATTATTGGTGTGTTTCCGTGATCCAAGTGGCATGGTGATGACAGTGGCACCGCTGCTCTCTAATACTGGACCAATTCATGTGTCCAACATAATCCCACCTTTTCTATGGGCACTGAGGTGGTAGCTGCATGGAGATGTAACCATTAGGTACTGCATGCATGTGACAGAATGTTGATCACTGGTTGATCTTTGTATGGATCATAATAAAGCTGTGGTTCGAGTCATGGGAGTTATGGAAGAAGAGTCCTGGGGGCATTCCGGAAATATAAGATGAGGGCTAGGGGCATCCTGGATGTTTCACAAGTGATTGCAAATGGGGGTAAAAGGACTGAAATACACCAAAAGTGTCACAATGTGAATATTTCAACATTTTCAGTGGCACTTTTTATTCTTTGAAGCATCATTTTATGGTTACACAATCTTTTGAGTGGCATCTTGTGAAATATTCATTGAATTCATTAAATTTGGTATGTTGTACAAAGTATCACAAATGCCTCTCTGGGTGTTAGCGTGTTTAACTATCATGTGTGACTTCCATAAATGATTGATGTATTCAAAGGGTGTGAGGAGGTGGGGGTCCAAGCATAAAAAAATTAACAAGTTTTGTTAGGGGTTTGTTTGCAAATATTTTTATATATATAAAATATGTGTCTCTCACACCACATCCCCTTGAATCCAACCTATTCAAATCTCACCTACTGTCTTGCGGCCCACATGATGAGTTAAGACTTAGCCTGCCAGTACCAAATAGTCTCCACTAGGTTCGTCCCCGTTGTTTGTGAATTTGAATTTTTATATGCTTGTTACAATGAGATACATTTGATGGTAAAGTGGAGTGAGTTTCAATATCCTGGTTGCATTGTTTAACTAGAGCAATGCTATTCTTTTTGTAGGAAAGATACATAGATAACAATATAATTGAAAACACTTGATACAAATAATATGTTTAAGGCCTCCTCTGAGTTGGTTTAGTTGTTTTCTGGGTTTACAAATGCAATTAATATGGATGTTTGTTTCTATGCATTTAGTTTTATCAAAGCAAAGAGTGATATTTCTCCTGAGGATGTACACGCTCTTGTAGAGCTTGGGTTGGAGATATTTCATGCATCACAGAACAAGTTCGTTGTTCAGGTAATGCTAGTTATTTATGATTTCTACATGGCTGGTTTCGACCAATTTAACTTTGGATGATCAATTTTTCCTTGGTAAAATGAATGCAACCAGATTAAGTGGGGAGGCCTGCTCATCAGGCTTTTGAAAAAGCATGCCAAGAGGATTTCACTTGAAGTGCAATGGAGGCCACTGTATGATACATTGATAAGGACTCATTTCAAGAGGTAAATTTCTAATCAGACACACTCTTTTGAGTGATGAAGAATGACGAAAATAGCGGAGTGAATTTCATGTTTGTTTCAGAAACATGGGACCTGAGGGCTGGAAAGTAAGGCAGCAGCACTTCGAGACAGTTACCTCCTTGGTGCGTGCATCTAGGAGTTTGTTTCCTGAAGGTGCAGCTGCTGATATTTGGTCAGAATTCAGGTTTGACTGCTTCCGACTTTGACATACTCAGCATGTGTTCTTTTACTTGTTTCATGCTCACTCCTATTCTCTTGCCGCTTTGTTAATTTTATCATTTGTAACTCTGTGTTATTGATCCACCTCTATAAACCTGTAGTATAGTGTTTAGCTTGACAAGATCACACTGTAATCAACTAAGCATCTACCAAGATTACAGACTTTGCCAGGCTTGTACAAGTTTAGGAACCTCTAGTGCAGTTTACTACTCCTCTTTTGGCATGTTACACCCAATAAGAAATGTCCAAAACATCAACTGAGTACTTGCGGTGTTATGTTTGCATGATCCTCTATTTCTTGTACCATTTTTCCACTGTTATTGCATCTATACTATCATTGTTGTTAAAATTTGGAAAAATACAATGTGCAATTGATTTTTGAGAGTGACTACGGTAGGTGTGTAGGAAATCATCCAAGTACCCAGTAGCAGAGAGTGGAAAATGTTAGGGATGGAAAACATTTTAGTATTCATTGTAACTAAAAGTTGTTTTTACCAATGCCATCCCCTTGCACCATAGTTTGCAACACATGACAAATATGCTGCCAACATTGAACTGCCTTACCTGATACTATATTGGAACTACAGGCTCTTGCTGGAAAATCCGTGGCATAACTCAGCATTTGAAGGCATTGGATTTCTTAGGCTGTTTCTTCCTGCAAACTCAAGGAATCAGGATCATTTCACAACGTAAGTGAAATAAGAAGATATTTGATCAATAAGCTCTTATATAGCTAGAACATCTTCACTTATTTTTTTTTTAACTTCTGGTACCTTTTTATGTAGTGATTGGATTGCAGAATGTCTTGACATATGGGGTTCTGTCACAAATTGTAACTTCTGGGATATTCAATGGGCTTCCATCATAGCACGCTGTATAAAAGGGTCCATATCTGTTGACTGGGAAAAATTTATACCCTTATTGTTTACAAGATACTTGAACATGTTCGAGGTATGCTGTCCTCTTAATTCAATTCTATGGTACTAGCCAGGCTAGCCAGCTCTAGTGTTTGAAAGGTGGTGTCGATATTAGCTGGTTAATGTTTTGCATTTGCTGCAAAACTGCATTTTCTATCAGTCAAGTTTTGCAAGTTTAATTAATTGATAAATATATTCGATTAGCAATCTATTTTGCCATAACAAAAAATAACTAACTAAATAAAGATTATTGGAATACTTGTATTTTTGAAAACTGAAGCAGTTTCTGTAATCTTCTGTCCTTCATCTCTTGTACATAAACTCTCTGTTTTAATTATATTATATTGCAGTGGGAGATGCTCCTGCTGTTTCATTCAAAAAATTAAAAATTTGAAGCAGTTATTATTTTCATGTGCCCTGTAACCTGCTTGTTAACTGTATCAAACTTTTTACCATTTCTTACATGAAGGTGGACCAAGGTTTTAAAGTGCAGTGGAATCATAGTGCCGGAGTGTTTCTGTTGTGGATAATTGCATTATAGACAATGAAACATGCCTGATCTTGTTTGCCAAATGCATAGTTTGATCATCTGTGCAGTAGAGAAGCACGTCTTATGCTATTTAACTGACATAAAAGCACCATTATATGGAAAATATTTTGATCCATGCAAAAAGTTTCTTGATAAAATACTCTTGCAATTTTTTTGATACTGTTACTTTCTCTGTGGTTAGGTTCCTATATCAAGTGGGAATGGGTCATACCCCTTTCCGTTGGACGTGCCTAGGAACACAAGATTTTTATTTTCCAGTAAGACTAGAACTCCTTCCAAAGCAATTGCAAAGTCCATTGTAAGTTATTCGTACTCTGTTTCCTTATATTTTTGTACAAAGGAAACATAGAGCTGCAGTATTTATGATACTTTGTAAAATTCACCTTTTTCCATTGTTCAACTAGTGCAAAACACATATATTCGTTTTGAAGAATATAAGTTTTCAGGTGGGCTGGATTGTGGCCTTCTGTTGAGTCTTAAAAAATAGGAAAACTATGAAGGAGCCATACTTTTGTTTTAAAAAGTTCTCTTGCAGGTATACCTTTTGAAGCCTAAAAGTCTGGCATTGGAGCATTTTGAGAAGCTCGTAAATTTTCTAGAACAGTCTGTCTTCTGACCTTTGGACCCTTTTGTGGTTGCTGCACTGGCCTTCTTTTTTAATTTTAACTAGATTTGTTTAAACTTGTAGGTTCTATCATCCATCAAATGGGGGTCGGTGGACCTACTCATTGGAGCGTTTCCTACGATATCTTGTTCTTTACTTTGAAAGACGTCTTCAGCATGAACAATTGTAAGAGAATCTTTGACTTGCGTGTGCAACTTACAAGATGTTCATTTTATTGATTGCATCTTCATCTGATGTTATATTTGCACTGCAGTGAAGCAATGGATGACAAACACAATCTATTTTGTTTGGGAAAGGAAGAAAGATATGCTTTTGTCAAAGTAGTCCTGAAATTACTGGATCGTGGTCAGTACAGCAAGGATGATTCTCTTGCTGAAACAGTGTCTATTGCAACTTCAATCCTATCTTATGTTGAACCATCCCTTGTGCTTCCATTTGTTGCAACTAATTTCCAGCTAGCCTTAGAGACAGTAAGTTGTACTTTATGCTGTATATTTCACATTTCTTCCATGGAGATTGTGCTGCCGTCCATGAGAGTCCCATAATTTGCACCCTTTTTTCAACTTCATATTTTTTTACTGGAAAAGCAAACTTAACTGTTTTAATTTATACTAACAGACTACAGCTACGCACCAGTTAAAGAATGCTGTCACATCTGTTGCATTTTCTGGACGTGCACTTCTTCTAAGTTCTCTATGTTCATATCAATCTGATGATAGTAGCACTGCTGATACATTCAATGATCTTATCGTTACTTCTCTTTCAAATGCGTTACTTGGTATGGATGCGAATGATCCTCCTAAAACTATAGCTACAATGCAGCTAATCGGTTCCATATTTTCAAATGTAAGTGTGCTTATCTTTCTCACCTTTTTCTTGCACTGCTGGTCTTATAATGCTATTCTAAGCATCCTTTGGTGTTTATAGCTAGCCACAGTTGGTTTCAGTGATGACGTGCCTGCTTTCCTCCAAACAAACTCTCTGTCAGACTGGCTAGATGAATTCTTTTGTCGGTTGTTTTCTGTCCTTCAGAATTTGGAATCAAGTAGTCCCATGTAAGCTGCAAAACTAAAATATTGTATTTAACTTATTGTTACCACTTATATCTTTCAAAGAACATGGCAAATGACATCTTGTTTCATCTGGATATTGCAGTAACGAGGGTTACCAAAGCTCCATCATGTCAGGAACTTTTCTTGTGGAGGACAGCCCATACTATTTTTGCATGCTAGAAATTGTTCTGGGGAAGTTATCAAAACCTTTATTTAATCAGGTATTGCATTCTAGTTAGAAGTTGATCCATTTTGCTGTCCTCAAACATATGAATTTCCTGTCACGCACACGTTTCCTCATTTTCTCCAACTGGCAGTCTCTGAAGAAAATTGCCAAGTTTGTTAATGCAAATATCCTTCCTGGTGCTACTTCAGAGGTTGGACTTCTTTGCTGTGCCTGCGTTCATTCATTTCCTGAGGAGGCTTCACTCTACCTTGTAAAACCCATCTTAATGACTATCATGTCCTCGTTTGAGGGTACGCCAACAGCTGGTTATGTTGGAAGAGAAGTTCCTAGCAAAACAGCTACTAAGGTTTGTTCAGAACTTAGAATGTTTATTTCTTGAATTGTTGTTACATGTGTTACGTATCATTCGTGTTTGCTGAAAATGCAGGCTACGCTTTCTCCTGCTCTGGAAACAGCATTAGACTACTACCTGCGGGTTTTGGCTATAGCCATCAGTTATGCTGGCCCTGTCTTGCTCAACTATAGACAAGAATTAAAAAATATAATAACATCATCATTCCAGGCCCCTTCGTGGAAGGTTTATATTTCCTTCATCTTTTCGTACTTTTGGAAAGATAGTAATATATATTACAAGTTGAAATGATGAATTTCCTCTTTTGAATAACTAGGTCAATGGAGCTGGTGATCACCTCCTTCGCTCTCTGCTAGGAAGCCTGATTTCATATTATCCAATAGATCAGTACAAGTATGTTTACAATATGAATACTTTTCTTTTTCTTCAATTGAACTTTGAAATATTACCCTTTTTTAAAGGCACGAGCAATGGTTTAGACATCTGCTACCTGTATAAACTTTACAGTTTACACATCATATTTAGATAATGTACAAACAACTTGTAGAATAGATTTGTCTAATCAGCGGTTCATATAATTAATGATTTACAATTGAATAGATGTAGATGGCATCCTTCTCTCTCTGCTTTCTCTTGCCTCCACTTCAATCCTACATGGCATCCCCTCCTAGATGCTGGCGTCATGCCATTGTTCATGCCCTAAGAAAAATTGCTTTTACCCATTTTAAGAATATTGCTTATTTTGTAGGTCCTTTTCTTGTCAGCCCATTGCTAATATTATCGAACCATGGGGCTGTTCGAAAGCTCATCAGGACAGGGAAGTTGAAATGTTAAATTTCACTCCAAAGTGGCATGATCCCAGTCAAGATGAACTATCATTTGCAAATGAATTGTTAGAATTTCATTTCCAATCCGCATTGGAAGATCTTTTGATTATCTGTCAAACAAAAATTCATTCTGAGACAGGTAAATATTCTAGTTTTGACCTTCATTCCATTGGGTTGGGTGGGTGGGGGGGGGGAGGGGGATGAATGTCATGCTATTGAAAAAATGGTACATGTATGTTTAAGTCTGTATGATAATGCGTGTTGCAAGCTGATTACAATAGTGTTGATGCTTAATTGTTCACCTATTTAAGCATTTACTTTGTTAGATGATTCCTTCATATTTGGTGTGTTGTTTTCTTTTTAACAGGACAAGAGAAGGAGCACCTAAAAGTAACCCTATTACGCATTCATTCTGCATTGCAGGGTGTAATGTCTTGCTTGCCTGAAATGCGGCCATCATATAAAAATGGGAGATCCAAGGTAGTGGAGCCCATCATTTTTATTGCAGGATCTGCTGGTAGCACTGTTGGCAACTCAGAAATGCGTGAAAAGGCTGCTGAACTCACACATGTAGCTTGCAGGTGAACATTTGTTTCTCTCACACCCAAATTTATTTGGTTAATCACTTTTAGCTTATTTTGTCTCACCATTTGCACTTCGTCCAATAGGTACTTTTTGAAAGAAAGAACTGACGATAGTATACTCCTAGCACTTGTTGTACGAATCATTGATGCTTTGGTAAACTACGGTATGTTAACTATTCTCAAAGACTCATGCTGGGGAGTACATTTGCCTATTTATATAGTAGTCTACTGCTGTAGGTAGCTTGGAGTATGAAGAATGGTCAAGCCATCTTCAAGCTTGGAAGTTAGAGTGTGCTTCCATAATTGAGCCTCCATGCAACTTTATTATTCCATTTCATTCTCAAGGCAAAAAGAGGTATTTGTCCTATTTTGTGCAGTCTGATTCTAGTGTATGGATTTTGATTGAAGTACATCTTTTTTTGGTCTCCAATAGGCCTAGATGGGCACTTGTTGATAAAGCACACTTGCATAATACATGGAGATGTTCACAATCATCATACCATAGATACCGTACAAATGCTGATGTATCTCCATCTAGCCTCATGGTTAATTTGATGAATGATCTCCTAGATCTCTCACTACACAACTATGAAACTGTTCGCTCGTAAGTGCTCTATCTTTCTCTTTCTCTCCCTCTTTCAAGCTTGCTTATGTATTTATATATGCGATATAGTTTCACTTGTGACTAGGCTTTATTCTTCATTTCATTGGAATATTACCATCAACATATGCAATCCTGGACTTTATGAACTCAACAAATAAATGAAACTGGATGTGTTTCGCTGAAAACCAGGCAAACAACTCCATATCTTTTCTAAAGGGGTCATTTTAATGGCTTAAATGACACCCTTTGAGCCCTTAATTTTAAATAATACATGCATATTTGCTCTTAGAAATGACCCAAAAATCAATGCTAATGTGAAGATTGATATAATTTTTTTTGGAACAAGATAAGACTTGACAAAAGTTGTCTTTGTTTTTGCAAATAACCTTCTTGGAAAAACGTTTTAATATATCCTGAGCAGAATTTTATTTCATCTATGCATTTTTGTAATATGAATGCTACAAACGAAATGGATATTATTCTATTTGTAGTTACTTCATTGGGCTGGTAATTGATTTTAACTTAATTGAACAAAATGAAGTTTTGATCAAATAATTTATTGTAACCTCATTGTATAAATCGAGTTTTGATCGATGGATTATGTGGTCATGCCAGATATTACCACTTTGTTCTGATGTTTCCAGTTTTTTGCATTATTTTAAGGGTACAGTCCAATTTTTGGATCTCAAACTTTCGAAGAAGTCCATTTTTCACCCTGAACTACAAAACCGGTTATTTTTCACCCTAAACTTTGTAAACCAGGCAAGCTTCACCCTCAGACTGTTGGTGGTGGTTTTAGCTATATTAGAAACCATATTGCTATTTTTACGTCATATTCATTGCTAACATGGCATTGCCCCACATACTATACACTTTTTTACCCTTCTTTTTCCTTGCATCTCCTCTCTAATCACTACATTGTGTGGGGAAATAAGGAGGAAAATGTGTGACATGTGAACCAATGCCATATTAGCACCTAAAATAGCATAAAACAATCTTGTCACTATTGATGTGAAAAAAACCACCACTTGAAATCAGTATCGGGGTGAAATTTGCTCAGCTTTGAAAGTTTAGGGTGAAAAACGATTTTGTAGTTCAGGGTGAAAATTGGACTTTATTGAAAGTTTTGAGGGCCAACAATGGACTTTACCCTTATTTAATCCTACATCCTGAGCAGAATTTTATTTCATATATGCATTTTTGTAATATGAATACTACAAAATGGATGGATATTTGCATTAGTGAAGTTTTGATCATATAATTTATTGTAACCCCAGTTTATAAATTGAGTTCTGATTGATGGATTATGTGATTGTGCCAGATATCACTACTTTACTTTGTTCTGATGTTTCCATTTTTCTGCATTATTTTACTCCAGGTATGCTGGAAGATCCCTAACAAAATTGCTTAAGCGCTGGCCTTCTCTAATTTCTAACTGTGTCCTCATGTTGACTGATAATTTGCGAGATTCAATAGCCCCTGAACATATGGTGCTTGGTTCTTGCAATATTCTTGGAACTCAGACTGTTTTGAGACACTTGACAACTGTATGCCTATTTTCACAATTTTTGTAATTTAGTGTTAATTTATTCATAAGGACAAAGATAGTTAAGTTATTAAACTAGTGTTGACAATGCTAACATCACTATTCCATTCAGGACCCGGTTTCACTCTCTTCATTTATCATGGGCATCTTGGAGAGGTAGTAGGCACTACTCTATTTTCGTCCTGTTATTTCTAATAATTTGGAACTATCAGTAGTTCAGTATCTTTCATTGTACATGGTACAAATAAAAATAATCGGCATTCCGCATACAGGAGAAACTTGCAATATGTTTAATATTGAAGTAAGACACCTGTTTGATATTTATTGTGATCCTTTTTCTTTGTAGCTCTCATCATGAATCGCTGAAGTGTCAGAAAGCTATTACTGAGGTACAATTCAATAATAGAACATGCAGAAAGTCATAAGATAACTTTTGCTTATAAAATATTCTGTATACATTGTTTACAGCTCTTTGTCAAGTATAACATACGTTTCTCTGGGATATCAAGGAATTTTTTCAAGAATACAGAATGTGAAGCAGACAATCCAGGATTTCTCAGTTTAGTTTCTCAAATAAATGCTTTGGGCTTTGAGAGTAATAGTTTGCATTGGCGGTAAGCAATTGATATAACCCAACCAAATTTGATACATCTTTCTGACATATGGCACTTTGAGGTTTTAACCTTGAAATATTTAAGATTCATGTCTTCTGATAGATATACACCAAATCAAATATTTTCCTCTATTCTTCAGTTCACTGGAAGAATTTCTGACTTGTATGGAAATTTATAGCACGAACAAACTTTCTGAGAAAAGAAAAGGCTCTGCTGAAGCTACCTTTATGCTGTTTTGTTCTTGGTAGTAATCATATGTAGCACTTCTACAAAGACAAATGATGCCCAAGTGTTCAGTGCCTTGTTTCTAATAGTAGTTCAAATTCAATGATAACTGTTGTCAGAGTACAATTAACTATGTTTCAGCCATTAACATATTAGCTTGGAACTTTTGTACTCCCAGATACAAATTGATGGCCAACAGAGTGCTGCTTTTGCTAATTCTGGCATCAAGAAGTGAATCTGACATATATTCACAAATGTTGGCAGAAACAGCTGGTATGGATAGCTCACTCTCTTTGGTGGTTTCTTGTATTTGTTGACCATGATATGTTTTCTTATCTTTATGTTCATGAAAAATAAACTTTGATACTTATTTCCTAATTTTATTACTTAGGACAACTATTTTTGTGTAGGTCATTTCTTAAGGAACTTGAAGAGTCAACTCCCCCACTCGAGGATGCTTGCAATATCTGCTCTGAATACACTATTACAAGGATCACCTGATAAGGTATCTGTGCAAGCTTCACAAGAGTTGTTAGATCGCCCTGAAGAAGGAAGCACTTTGTCCACAGGAGACATTTTGAATAATATAATTCGGGAGGATGGATTTATGAGTGAGACACTAAACAGTCTATCTCATGTCCATATTATTTCTGATAATGATGGTTCATCGAAAGCAAGTTATGGCGCTTCATCTTTTCAAAGCGGTTCTGATAAAGCAATCACTTACTTCTATTTTGATTTCTCTGCGTCGTGGCCACGCACACCAAGTTGGATTTCTTTAGTGGGCGGTGACACATTTTATTCTAGCTTTGCTAGGATATTTAAAAGGTTAATACAGCAATGTGGAATGCCTGTAATATCATCACTTCAGAATGCACTGGAAGAGTTTCTCAGTTCAAAAGAAAGATCAAGGCAATGTGTAGCAGCTGAAGCGATGGCAGGGATGCTTCACTCTGATGCGGCTGGGAATTTGGAGTCTGGGAACAACTGGTTGATACTTCAGTTGCAGAAAATTATGCTTGCGCCATCTGTGGAATCAGTTCCTGAATGGGCAGCTTGCATTCGATATGCTGTTACTGGGAAAGAAAAATCTGGGAGCCGTGCTCCTGTTCTCAGACAGAAATTATTAGATTGCTTATGCATTCCAGTTCCTCAGTCCGTGGCAACCAGTGTACTTGCCAAGAGATATTCTTTTCTGTCTGTTGCTTTAATTGAAATTTCTGCACCAAAAATGTCTCCTGCTGAGGAGCAGTATCACGTTAAAATTCTCGATGAACTGCTTGCCAACATGAGCCATCCATCTGCCCAGGTACCATTGATTCACTTGATCATATTATGTCTTGGTCTTGCCTTTTTTTATTTTCAAATTTTATATCATTTGGAGTTTACATTTCAGTTATACCCGAATAACATTTCCTTGTCTATTAAAGCAAAATTGTTTGTTTCCTCTTTGTCTTTTGATAATGTGGTGACGTGCAACCCCCTTCACTAGGATTTAGGGTCTGATTGTGCATGTTATAGTCCAGGTAGGTTCGCTGGACTTAGGCTTGGCAAATACAAACTTGTAGGTTTGTGATATGTTCCTGCTAACTGGAGAAGGCTTACACTATCTTCTGTTGGGTGGGATGCTTAGGAATTAAAGATATGGTTTATTAGGAAAGTAGATGCTGTATTCTCAACCGACAAAGTACTGTTCACGTGAATATTAACCCTGGGTACTACCCTCCCTATATAAGGGACCCATGTATTTCATTATAATTAAGCAATAAAGAAAGATTAAATTAGGTTTAGCTTGATCAGCGTCTTCTAGTGATTGGGACAAACCCTCCACCGGCAAGTCCAGTTCTCCTTTTTTTTCCTGTCTCACTAGGCTATACTTTGATTAGGATTGGGGCAGGTTTTGTTGTAATTTAGAGCTAGCAAAGAACCATAACATACTTATTTGCTGAACATCACAATACTGCACCACCTACCTATTCCAAAACATATGTTTCTGCACCATTTGTTCAATATATGGTGTACTCCCTCTGTCCCAAATAAATGGATTCCTAGAATCCCAATAAAAATTTACTAGAGAGGAGAAAAGACCAAAGTGCCCCTCATTAATGTAAAAGTAGTATTGGTTGGTGGGTAGGTAAGGGGTATTGAAGGGATAAAACTTCTCGATTTGTGGACTGATTGTAGGTGAGTAGAAATCAACTTATTTTGGGACAAATTTTGAACTCTAGAAATCAACTTATTTTGGGACGGAGGGAGTATAACACCTTTGAGTTCTTTAGCTTCTTTCTTGAATTGTACAGTAGGCACAATATTTGCATGTAATGATGCATCCGAGCTTAGGTAGAATTGATCAACACTGTTTAAATTTATCAAAATTCAAATACAATTCACATAATATAGTTAGTAAAATTTCTGAGTTTATCGTATCAAATAGTTTATGGTTTGACAATTTGCCACTACAACATGTACCAAAAAAGGAATTGCCTTGGAGGATTTAACTTAGGTAAGCCTTCATTCACCTTTCATTTTGTGTTCAGGTAAGAGAAGCAATTGGTGTGACCATGTGTATTGCATGCTCAAATATGCGACTATCTAGATTATTTGGGCATGGAAATTCTCCAGATGTTTCTGGGGATGTAAGCTTGACTGAACAAACAGGGAACGAAAACTGGTCAAAACAGTTGACGGATGGAGCTACTGAATTATCTGTCAATATACAAAACAATATTTCTAAGCAACTGGTGTCGACACCAGATTCAGCTACTGAAAATGGTTTGGACAAGAAAGAGGAGGCTGATGTGAAAAGGATGGAAACGGTGCTTATTTTATGCTTTTTTCCAAGTTGAAAATCCCACAATTCCTTCGTATCAAACTTATCTTGTTTTTTCTTTTGCAGATTTTTCACTTCATAATTGCATCGCTGAAGTCTGGGAGATCATCTGTTCTACTGGATGTTATTATTAGACTCATCTACCCTGTTCTCTCATTACAGGTATACATCTGTTATTTTTACATGGTGACGTAATCGTTTCTTGCTCATTTGTTTTTTTACTGGTTTTCAGATCGTTATTAAAGCAATGACTTGAAGTATTTTTCCTTTTCTTGTCGAAGGCTTGACAGACATGAAATTTCTTCCATAGTTGATCCTTTTTCCTTTTTATATTAACTGGTCTGAAAATTTTCACCATAATTCAGTGATAAACTGAAGTTGATCCTTGTTGTTGATACTTTAAGTTGAGGATTTTGTTTGTCTAGAAGACATAACTGTTTGAGAATTTTTGTGATAATCTTTGTTTGGATCTTTGTCTGAGTTTAGTGACTTTTGTAGATTAGTAACAACAGGAGTTTGACACTTTGGCTGAACTATCATGTATCTGTAGGAAACATCAAATAAAGATTTGTCATTGCTTGCGAAGTCAGCTTTTGAGTTGCTGAAGTGGCGGATTTTACAGCGGCCTTTTCTTGAAACTGCTATTATGACTATTCTTTCTTCAGTGAATGATCCAAACTGGCGGATCAGATCTGCACTGTTATCATATCTCAGGACATTTACGTACAGGTTGAATTTCAGATCTTCTCTTGATTTGCTAGTGTGCCAATTATTGTGTTAAATGTTTAGTCCGTAATGTATTTTGTTCCTCCCTAGTTCTGTGCTCAAAATAGGAAGATGCAGCTTGATTGAATCTTAGCAACTGCAGGGCATTTCTACAGATGTCGTACATATTTTTTTTCTATAAATGAGCACCGTGACTTGAGGTGTTATTTTACTAGAGTAAATTTATTGGTCATCAAACTTGCCTTGATGGATCTATGTTACCATAATCAGAAACTAGTTATTTTAGTCATCAAACTTGTGTATGTTGTTCAAGTGAGGTAGGTCACTTTGTGGTGGTTGTCTGCATGGTGCTGAGTGGAACTAGGAGCTGAATGACCAACATATACTGCCCCATCCCTTGGAAATCCATTTATTACAAGATCCCCAAATCACCTTCTTGTCCTTCTTCCTTCCCCTTTCTGTCCAGTCCACTGAGCAAAACGCCCCCAGGCCCCAGGTAGCCAAATGCCACAACCTGCACAATGCCCGCTGCTTCAGTAGGGAGATTTGATCTGTAGGTGGGCGATCTTCATTTTTTTGATCTAAAGGCAGGGTATATAATCAAATTTCACGCTTTAGTAGGGGAGGGTTTGATTGAGTGACAAAATCAATTGCAGAGCAGTGCGGTATCACAGATTACACAGGTTAAGGATGGATCTTTCAACAACTCCATGAAACATAAGCACAAAAAAAAAGCTTTGCATTGGACAATGCCATTCCTTACAGCACCGTTATGCGCTCAAGCAAAACCACAGCCTAATGCTTCTTTATATTAGATGTATATGCAGAGTTATGTCTTTCTCTCATAGTGTAGGGTGTTTTATGGATATTTGCCTGTAACCCAATCTGGCCCATGGGCCATGGGGATGCAAGGTCCATTGCCTAACACTTCTCTGCTGCCTCATCGGCTTTCCATGGCACTTGGACCCAGGGCAGCTTGCCAGCTACAACACCAACTCCATTTGCTAGAACGATGGGTGGGTGAGAAAGGGCATTGTGAAGGACCCTTCATTAGCAACATCGCATATTTGGCAGGTTTTTTTTCCCACTAAGGTTGCCCCTAGGATATCCATCTTGTCCCTTGGATTTGTATTCTACATCTCATATTTGATGGGTATATCAAAACGCACCTAATACCTGAGACATGGGGCATGTCCACACTGCATCAACTAGAAAAACCATCTAATCACCTCACTCGAATTACTTGTACCAGTTCCATGACTAAATTTCTTAGTTTCTGAGTTAGGCGACCTCTATTTGAACCACTGTGACAAGTTTGACGACCCACTTTCATCTTTACTCTTGACACTATATCCTCATCAAGGGCAGTAGGATGTAGAAACACATTTTCGCTCATGTATTGCAGATCTGTAATATTTCTTTTGTTAAGTCACGTGGCTTTGTGAGACTTAGTGACCTTATAGCTAATGGAAAATAAATTCATTACCTTTGTTGCAGGCATACATTCATTCTTTCCAGCTCAGAGAAATCACAGATTTGGCAAACAATTGAGAAGTTACTTGTGGATAGTCAAGTTGAGGCAAGTACATTTGTTTATTTGGCCTGTACCTGATGAATACTTGTAATGTTCCTTCTAAAAGAATGTGTCCTCAGCTTTCTACTTTCTAGCCTTTAACTTTGCATAAGCACCCGTACGAAAGCAGTGCTGTTCTGGTTAAAGATGCTGTTAGTGAGGACTTGTGCTGTCAATTGTGCATGAATTTTGTTGCTGTATTTCCAGGTTAGGGAACATGCTGCTGGTGTTCTTGCAAGCTTAATGAAGGGCATAGATGAAGATCTCTCTAAGGACTTTCGAGATCGATCATATGCACAAGCTCAGCGTATCCTTCATGCACGGCAAAGGTTAACATTTTGCTGATTCTTACATTACTCTGTAGTCTTTTTGTATCATTGATTTGTTAAGAATACCTGCTGCTTGTTGCAGAGGTTCCAAGTCAAGTGACTCTGTTGCTACTATCCATGGTGCCGTTCTTGCTTTGACGGCTTCAGTACTTTCTGTTCCATACGACATGCCAAGGTACCTGTGCGACTTCAATACTTCGTCTTTTTTCGCCTAAAAAGGATGATGTAATTAGATTCTTCTTCCAATCGCATCCCAGTTGCCTATTTCGCAATATGGTGGCAACTTTACTGTTCTATTTGTTTTTAAACGGAGCTTGTGGTCTTTGCAGCTGGCTTCCTAGTCATGTAACTCTACTGGCGCGCTTTATTGGTGAGCCCTCCCCCATAAAATCAACGGTCACAAAAGCGGTCGCCGAGTTCAAGCGGACACATGCTGACACATGGAGCATCCAGAAGGAGGCCTTCACGGAAGACGAGTTGGAGGCAAGCTCAAAACGTTCCCATTCGTCCTTTCCAATTGCAACACAAGTTGATGCCCTCACACATAATTGATCGTTTTTATGAATGCAGGTCCTCCGTGATACATCCTCCTCATCGTCATACTTTGCTTAGATACAAGGAGCACACGATTTTCCAGTAACTTAATTCATATAGAATATTTTGTATGGCTGATGAAATGCCAACACACTTGATGGATCATATATAGTTACATCTTGTAGCTCGGTTTTACTTCCACCCGTAAAGGTTTTTCTTCGTACAAAGTCAGGCTGTATGTCGAATATAACAGAGTTATGGAGTAAGAGGTTCCAAGAGTGCACAGCACAACAGTGGCTCGATTAATGCATGCATTCCTTCACGCCCAGCCAGGTGCCCGGGTACAGCTGCTTGCAGTGCGTAATTCAGCTAGAGTTCATGCGTTTTCTTCCCTTGGTTGACGGCAACCCCTAATTTTGCAGTACACGCACAGTATTCGATTTCATTTGATACCATGAACGACACTTACCCGGCTCTACCCAAACTTCTTTGTTCACCCAAATATTATTGACTTGTCTGACTGTTTCTGAAAATGTTAATCTTAAAACGGTCGATTTATCTTCTTTTACAATCAGTTTCGGTTTCAGTTGAGCAGCCAAAATAAAATATACATTGCATTCATATAGAACAAGTACACGTATGGCAGATCTTGGAAGTACATTGCATACTAAGCGCTTATTTACGTAACACCAGTACAGCATACGAACCATGCAGTCACTTATTTGTTACTCGTTGGCCTTACTGGTTGGCCGTTGCGGCTTGTCCGTCTTCTCCGTCCGCCGCGCTAGCAGCATCAGCTGCAAGTGCCCAGATGATGCTGTCCCTGCTGATGAAGTGGCACGCGGCGCCCTCACCCGGCCTGAGATCCGCCGGCATCTTGCTCGGGTCGAACTCCGACGTGTCGAGGTGGCACACGGCGAGCGCCTTGATCGCCTTCCTGCTCCCGGCGGCGCCGGCCGCCGCCGCACGGTCGTCACCGTCGTCCTCGCTCTTCTCCTGCAGCGTCACCTCGTACGACCTCGTTGGGTTGATCGCGTGGCAGTAGAACACCGCGTGCGGGAACGCCATGCCGTGGCAGGTCATGGTCTCCAGCGAGCCCGTCACCGCCCGCACCGACGCCACGCCGTACCTCCTCCTCGACGCGACGGCGACGCCGACGCCGACGCCTTCCTCCGGCACCTCAGGGGAGGAGAACGCACGCAGGTCCCGCGTCCCCAGCAACGACACGGCTAGCTCCACCATCGACTCGATGGACCTAACGCACGCACGCTTCTCTCCCTTCACCGGGTGGCCGGGATGCTCGCACGCGTCCACCGTCGACCACACGTCGTCGGCCATGGCGAGCGACGCCGGCGCAAACATTGCGAGGATGTCGGTGAAGTTCTTGGTAGACATCGGAAGGGACTCGGCGACATCGCGACGCAAGAAAGGGCCACGGGCAGAAGCCGGCATGATGTAAGGGGCAAGTGTAGAGCCTGGTGTCAAGGCTTCTTCCCTGAATACCATGCGGTTGTCGTGTTCATCTGCTTGGCTGCCATAGATGTAACGGGCAGATTTCTTGTTAGCTAGCTCCAACTTGGGCTCGTTGCCAATCTCCTTCGTTATCTTCACGACTTCTTCGTTGAAGACCATGTAATTGTTGTCATGGCCGTAGCGGTGAACATGGTCATGACCATCTGCCGGTTGCCATATATTAACGTGGAGGAATTTCCTCTTAGCCAGGTGAATATTGTCATGCTCATCTGCTGGGTTACCGTAGATGTAACGTGAAAATTTCTTCTTAGCTTGATGATTAACATGACCATGACCATCTATTGGGTTACCATAGATTGTAACGGGAAATTCTTGTTAGGTCGAGTTTTGAGCTTTTCGTCGATCTCCTTGAGTCCACCGTAATTGTATAAATTTGAGCCGTCGTTCCTTAGCTTCACGGCTTCTTCGTTTAGTTTTTCCCTATGGCTGTCACGGTGAACATGGTCATTTCCATCTGCTGGGTTCCCATATATGTATCGTGACAATTGATTCTTAGGTAGGTGAACATGATCATGGCCATCTGCTGAGTTGCCATAGATGTAACGTGAAAATTTCTTGCTAGCTAGGTCCAGCTCAAGCTTTTCGTCAATCCCATTCGCTCCTTTGTACTGGTACAAATCTGAGTTTTTCTTCTTTAGCTTCATGGCTTCATTGTTGAATAACATGCGGTTACCACTGTGGCCATCATAGTGAACATGATCATGCTCATCTACTTGGTTGCCATAGATGTAGCGTGAAAATTTCTTCTTAAGTAGGTAAACATGATCATGTCCATCTGCTGGGTTTCCATAGATGTAACGTGAAAATTGCTTTTTGTTAATCCCATTTGCTCCACCATACCAGTAACATATCCAATTTTCCTTGACGGTTTGATAGTGTGAATACAATGTGTTGTGTCACCGTGGCCATCGTAGTGAATGCGATCATCCCCATCAGCTCGGGTGCCATAGATGTATTGTGAAAATTTATTTTTATCTTGGTCCCGCTCGGGATTCAACTCAGAGACTGAGCTCTTTTCGTCAGTCCCCTTCACTCCACTACTAAGAGATGCGATTTCCTTCTTTTGGTTACCTATAGAAAGATGCACAAAATGTTACAATTATTGCATTTGGTTGATCTTATGAACTGAAATTAGGAGTTAGTTATTCCGATATGCAACATTATATGGATACATATGCCTTACACAATTTACTCTCTCTTAATTTAGTGGTGATATAATTATGATTTGGTTATATATTTTCATCACTGATTTTATCTAAATATTTCATGTTGTTTGTTATAAATTTCTAACTACAACCATTTTATCTAAACTTATTCAAGCACCGTTCTTGTCAAAACATATCTAAACATTTCATTGCAAATTGTACACAGGAATCTTAATTTTTAAAATTCTATGGCATAATCAGCTTGATGTTGTGTTTATAAATTTCTAACTACAACCATTTTAAGTCATAAATTAATTAATACTCCTATACAAAATGTGTTATTTGTTGCACCTTTTAAGAACGGTAAAAAAAACCTGTTTAATTAAAAATATCTTCAGTCACATAAGTGATGTTTTTGTAGTGACATTGTTTTCAAGACAATTAGTTTGATTATTAATTAGTTACTCGTATAAAACCTATAAAAATGTAAAAAAAGTTATAATATTTTGAAAATATATTTGAAGAAAAATTATGGCAATACCATTTTCAAGTTGAATCGAAGAGAATTGAAAGAAATATTGATGCCAAAGTTTAACTTATTGATTACACATTACAAAACTTAGTTTATGATGGGAGGAAGGACTTACGCAATATATATTTTTCTCTTTTCCCTGATGATACAATTGAAGATCTGACATACAATTTAATATGCATATTGCACCGCAGAGGCCTGGATTAGAGAGCTTAAAGAATACAATACAAGTTTTTAGTTCTTAATAATATATTTTATAAAAATTAATGGGTTAAAGGTTTTATTTTGAGCATTTTAGTCATTAAGTGACTAAGTAATAATTCAAAAATGTCCAGGAGTTTTAATGAACATCTATAATAAAACTACGGATCGAGTAAGAAAAAATTTTCTTTTATTGTATAATACGCAAGATCCAAAATACAAGACATTATAAGTTGTATAAGTTGTACAGTACCCAACTTATACATTCCATGATCTTCTTTATTACCATCTTTTTCCACAAGCTTCCACGTCATCACTCAATCATACATGTTCGAATAGATTCATCACTAAATCATAATTAGTCACTTAAAAGCCAGCCGGCCTCGACCAATCTTTTTCAAACAAAGTGAGCCCATCCCATCCGGTGACATATGGCATCCCAGTATGCAGTGACTCCCACCAATAGTAGTTTTTTCCCATGAAGATGCTAAATTAATTAATCTAGACCATATTCCTGGTCATGTCTTAATCCTTTTTTGCTAATCTCTAATTATTTCTGTTAAGATTATCCTCAGATAGGTTACAACTGGCATTGCCTATACTACAATTTTACATTCTTCTACTCAAACAAGTGCATGCCACTGCTTTTTCCAACACTAGGGTATCGTCTAGTTTCAATAGTTATTTGTACTGATGTGTTAGTAGTGTTGGATTCAGAGAGATAAGACTAATAGGAGAGGAGGATGGATACCACCGATGCTTCCACACTGCACATATTTTTTAAGCAGGTACTTTTTTCGTCTCAAAATATAGTTAGCTAGGAGCTTTTTAGAGAGATTAAGGATTCGTTGGTGCAAAATCAAAAAACCCTTGTTCAATGGGTGGGGTGCGGGTCACTCTAGTTGGGATTATGTGGACTACTAGGGGGTAGGATAGGAAGTTTTGTGCCAAAATTCATATTTTACATGTTCTTGGTAGTTGTATTTGAGACAAACTTAAATTTTAAAGGTAACTATATTTTACAACGGCGGGAGTATTAAGCTAGCATCGGTGCTTAAATCTAATACACGTCAAATAAAAATCCTCTCCTCTCTAGAAGGGAAGGGCTCTGGCTAGGTCCAACTATCAAACAAAGAGACAATGAATAAAGAGGGAATGATGAAAGGAGAGGGATGCATATAACTAGTAGATATCACTACGAGGTCTATAAATCTTTTTTTAAAAAGAAGTGCTATAGACTGCAATATTTTTACTAAGCTTGAGCATGGACTATGGTGCATCTTGATACATCTAGCTCTTACTATACAGCAATATGTTACCATCCAAGTATAAAAATTACAGAGAGAGAAAGAACCTGAAGGTGGTGTCAAAGGTCGAGTATGGCTGATGGATTGGAGAATTGGGAAGATTGTCTTCCAGTATGTGTACTTAGCCGTGGGGCCTGGCACCATCGTAATTGTCTCCTTCGCGCTCAACAAATTTCTCCCCTCTCCGGCCATCATCATCTGTTAGCCAATCAACATCACACATCACTGATGTTGCCAAGATTATTTTATATCAAAAGCTTTCATACTATTACACTTGGGTAGCCTTAATTGTTATATTTCTGTCTAAGACATAATGCTTTGGTGCTAAGAGAGTAAACACTGATAAGCAAAATTGGTTGTATAGCATGAAAGTTGTTGTGTTTTTTAAACTAACTTGGCAGGAGAACTGCCAATTGTATTTCAATAAGAGTAAAAACCCAGACGGGTTACAAGAATAAGAGAAAAACATCTCAAACGAGAAGAGATCGCCAAGCACCTCAAGGAAAAAACATGGTCGGCTAGAGTATTACACAACACACGGAACAACACTCAAAAAACCAACTAATCATCTAACCAAAGACAGAGCCAATGCAAGACATACAATTGTAAAGCGGCAGACAACTCCGACTTCGCAAATCATGTATCATCATTGCTGAGCTTGCCGCCCTACGACATATCAGCTCCGACTTCACCACAATCGCGTCATCCTTGCCAACCACCACCAAAACGAACAAACAACACTAATCTCCCATTGTGGACATCAGCCCAAGCCACCAAAGCGCTAGTTCTTGCACACGGCTAGCACACAGCACCCCAAGAAAGAGACTGCAATGGCGTTATTGTTGTCAAGCTTTTATCGCACCCTAACAAAATCTGACTCCAACTCCACCTAGCAGAAACAAACAAAGAAGCTAGTTGCCTGCCGCAAAACAAAAATGGAACCAAGAAGACAAAGGCCTCGCCGAACATCTTAGCCTATAGAGCTTCAAAGCCGATGTAGGGGTCCACCAACGGCCACTATTGCACGGAAAAGGTTCTCCAAAGCGGCGCCCCCAAAGAGGACGCGATGTGAATCGCCACCACCGCTCGTTCGGAAGCCGGAGCAAGGTTTTCACCTAGAAATCCGTGGGAAGGAGGAAAACACCATAACGACGTCTCCAAGAAGGGGAACGATGAAGGGCATCGCCATTGTCAGCTGGCCAATGGCTGCAGGGCTTTCGCTAGTGATTCCCTCATCCATCCCCACCAAAACCAACCCGCACAGCGTCCGTTGCCGGACCCACCACACATCCCTTCAAGACAAGCTAGGCACCACTCCCAGCTTAGCAGGGTCCTGGGCTTCTTTGGGTCACTGCTTGGATGCATCGCAACCCTTGCTGCAAAGCCACCACCTCCATCCTGCCCTTGGTGCTCCCCACAGCTAGAACTGAAGTAGTTCGATCAAAGAAAGGGAGGAGCTCCACAAAAAGGAGGAAGCTCAGACGGCAACAAAGATAGACAACCATCACTGCCGCTAGCCGCTTCCGTGCTCGCTGCCATGCAGAGCTCTGAGGTCTGTCGTCTCCACTTTGCCGAGCTCTCCCTGCTAGCACGCTAGGAGCGCTAGATCTCGCGTCAAGGTTGTCAAAAATCTCGATTTAGCATACGATTTTACGACTTTACAATTCTAAAGGGGTCTGATTCTATGATTCTATAATACGATTTTATAATTTAAATATAATGATTTTATTGATTGTGATTTAACTAGAACTTTCGATTCCAATTCAGATCGATTTAACAACCTTGGTCGCGCCGTTGTCCCACGCAATCACGCTGCTCCCCGTGGGCAGCCTAGAGATGTCAAATGGGCCGTGCCCCGTCGGGCCGGCCGGGCACGGTGCTACAAGTAACCGTGCCGGGCTGGCCGACACGGTTAGCCGTGGGCCGTGCGGCACAGCTCGAGTAGCCGTGCGTGCCTGGCCGGCGGTGCGGCACGGCGGCCGGCACGGCACGGCACGGGGCACGGGCACGGTGGGGCACGAGGGACGGGGCACGGGCACGGGGCACGGCGGCAGGCGCTGAGGGGGCGGCGCAGGCGGGGAGGCGGGCGGCGGAGCCGGGGAGGGCGCGCGCGGAGGCGGCGGCGGAGGGGGCGGAGGGGCGAGCGGCGGGACGAGGCGGAGGAAGCCGAGGAGGCCGGGAGGAAGGCTGAGGCGGCGGAGGCCGACGCGGGGAGCCAGGTGATAGGAGCCGAGGAGGCCGAGCGGCGGCGGCAGGGCCGGAGGGGAGCCGGGGACGCCGGATACGCGGCGACAGGCGTCGGCGGATCGGGCCGACCGGACACGGTGGGGACCGTCGACGGGCCGTGCCCAGCACGGACCTCGACGTGCCGTTGCCTGAGCCGGGAAAGGCACGCGGCCGGCACGACACGGCCCGCTACAGGAACCGTGCCTACACGGGCCGTACCATAGCGGGCCATACCGGACCGTGCCGGCCCGGCCCGCCCGTTTGGCCACCTATAGCGCAGCCAGGAGGGAGCCTTCTCCTCCGATGTGGCAAGCACCCGCTGCGGGGGGATGGGCGTTCAGATTCAGTCTGGCTGCCATCACCACGTCGTTGGAAGGCACAGCCGTCATCATCGGCAGGTCCACAAAGCCCCCTGCATGCCCGACACACGGTCACCCTTGCTGCCTCGCTTTCTTGCGGAACCGCCTCTCGCCATATCGCGCCACGCGACCGGCGCGCTCCCCGACATCGATCGTCATTGCGTTACACGCTTGTACCACAAGCAACCATCACGAATGGGTGGCATGTCGCGGCGCTGCCCCGGCCGTCAACCGCCAGATCCTCCTGCGCCAATCAGAGCACCGCGCTGTGACCCGCCGCGCGTCGTAGCGGCTGTGAGGTTGCGACAGGCGCCGCTCTGGGTGGCGGCGAGGCAGAGGGATGGGGAGATGCCGGGCGGCTAGGGTTTGCCGCGGCATGCCGCCCTTCGGAGGCGATCGCGGGCGGTTGCTGTAAAATCCCCTGGTTAACTGGTATAGGCTATAGCATACATGCTTGAAAGTTTGTGTTTAAGATTTATAGATCTGAAAAGTCGATGTACACTCGTCTATTACGCAGCATCTTCAGGGGGCATCTGTGATTTCCAAGCACTCCGAACATTATTGCTGGCGCCAACACAGTCACCATGCGATTGGTGCATCTAGTCACCCTGGTCATCCATTCTCGCAGCCGCACTAGTGAGATACGATGGCCCATGGCGGCAAGCCATCAAATGATGGGCCTGGAGCATCAGCGATTGTCCATTAGTCCTCCTCGACAAACCTACAATGAGAAGGAGTAATCATTGTCCGGGGCCTGCTTTTTGCCATGGGGTTCATTCATCTGCTTTCTAAGCGGGCGGGTGCGAATTTGAGCAGGTTTTTTAGCGAGTTAGGTAAGGAGTAACTTAATATAGATACTGGATGCATGTCCAGATGCCATCATCGGTGCTATTGTTATTGCGTATTTGTATCTTGGTAGGTTTTGGATAAGTATTAAAAAGGAAGTATCAAGTAATGAATAAGGGGGCATGTGTATATTGAATTTAATATATCTTAGCTTGATTATTCTCCATTTTTAAAGTTGAAACCTAATGTTTTTATTTTGGTTGTTGTAGTATTAGACATGAGGTTAGCATGTGGATGATGTATGTTTGGCAATACGACATCTTTGTGAAGTGATACATCCGCTTTGCTTCATTTTCTATTGAGGTAAGTATGTTTAATCGTACTTCTTTGGCCGTTAAGTACAACATCACTTAATAATGATTAGGATGTAAAATGTCTAAAAGTACTATCGAGTAAGCATGGTGTGATTCTCCTACACGCAATTATGGAAAGGACGGTGCACATGACCTATAGTTGCTCCTAAGCTCTGCCCTGTGAACTATGAAATTATATCATGCTCGTGATGATATGAAATAAATATAACAAACAGTCATTATTATCATAATATATAGGTATTAATTTAGTGTGTGGTTTAGAAAAGAAAAAATATATTGTGGAGTGAGAGCATGGATTGATAGCTTAAACTATGGAGGCTCTTACCAGGAGTAAAGGAGGGAGTGAACAGGGTACTATTGCTCTGGTCGCTACCTGATAACTTAGCATTAGCTTGGTTTTGCTAGCAGTTGCTCTGACTAGCCAAGGAGGTATTTATAGGCTATGTAGCTATTAATGATGCACAATGATTCTGGACAATGAAGAAATTGATAAGTGTTGAAAAACAAAGAATTGAGAATGAGGAAAATTACCCGATAAATTAGAATCATTTTTTCATGCTGGATCATGGTATTTACACTTATACATGTATCAAATTACATACAATAATTAACCACTGTAAAAACAAAATAAATAACTGTAACGTAAAAGTATAACCAAAGTAACTTCTTATAATATCATTGCCTAGTTCTATACAAAAATACAGAATATCAATTTAACTTGTTGTTTAGAAAACACACAGTAAAGTTTCACTGTGGAAATTAGTTAACAAGTAAAAAATTTGGAAATCCAAAAAAAATAAATCAATTATATCATGCTATTTGATTCCACACATCATTATGTTTCATGCCTATAAATTAAACCATTTTTCTTTCGATAGCATGCGCTTTGCTCTGCTCCCCCCTCTCTCTGCATTGTTGGGGTCTGGCAAGTTTGGACTGAGCGACCTCTAAATTAATAAAAGTTTTGTTGCGTACTTATGCATGGCGGCATAAGACGAGGGGTTGTTTAGTTAATAGTAGCTAATTTTCAGTAGTGTAAGATACATTAGTTTGGCACAACGTGTATACACTTTGCCTAAAAAAATAGGCAACGGACGTTAGACAAGTCGAGTAATAGAACGTGACTTGATTCAGTTGCAAGTATTGAAAACATAAATTGTGCATGTGGATACAAACAAGCATGAAGTCCAACATCTCTTTTAATTTGTTAGCAGGTTTGTTTCGTTTGGAATGTTATGTTTTGTCTTTTTAGCGAAGATGCTATGAAATGGGTATAATGCTTGGTTTTAGTAATGCTGTACTAAGGGCTTTCCGGAGCTCTGGCTTCCGCCTTTGTTACCTAATCAAGCTCAGACAAATTCCCAAAAGTCACGTGCATTTATGGATTGAGTCATCTGCTACCAGATTTTCGCGTGTCAACAACAGGCAGGTCCCAATGCACCTCAAATAAAGGTTTGGTATAGATCGACCATAAATAACATATTGGGCACATTATTGGTTGACGTAGGCCCGTGTTATCTCAAATTTAAAGTGTGACTTTCAAACACAAGGGAAGTAGCTGGCAATGGATCCCATTGATTTTATTATTTGTCAAGATAGTGATTAATTACATTCATCCCATACTATATCAATTTGGCATTACAAATGTCTCCCTACTTGGTTGTTCAGAAAGAAAACAATAATTTTTGTTGGGTTTATTCAACCGCAAGCAAATGCTCCAACAATAGGAATTTTTATAGGTATCTCTGGGTGGACGTGAGCTGTCTATTGTAGTAGATCTAATGGACCAGATTTGTTTCTACTGTTCCTGATAGATTGTGCAGTAGTGTAGTAGAAGGGTATTTCCAGAAAAAAAATACATGGCATTGCTGTAAATATGTACCGATAAAGTGTTAAGCCTGTACTCTGTGTTTTTCAAGTTGCTAAGGCCCATGCAAACCAAGGGAGAACAGAGAGTTGAGATCGAGACAGCATGGCTAGGGTTGGGCTACCTTGGCACAGCCACTGCCACTGCTGCTGCCACGCCCTCTTTTCATCCCAGCGCTGCACGAAGCCACCCCAACTCCGGATCCAGCCCTGCAACCTCATCGACGAAGGAGAACAGGGAGTGAGACCGAGATAGCATGGCTAGGGTTGGGCTACCTCGCCGCTGCCACCTGCCCTTCTTCGTCGTCTCAGAGTGCACCGAAGCCGCCCCAAACTCCGGATCCAACCTGCCGACCCTCATTGGCTCCAAATGTGGCCACAAACAGATGAGGGGGAGGGGCACATCTCCGGCGAGCGTTCCCCGTCATATCCTGCCATCCCTCCGTGCTCGCTCCTCTCGTTGGTGTATGCTGGCCTGGCACCGTCGTCGTGGGCGGCGCGTCGGGACGCATTGGCAAGGAGGTCGTGGAGAAGCTGTTGGAGAGGGGCACTGCATCGGAGTTCACAGCAGCCAGGCTACCAGCCTCAGTGCCCGCTTGGCCTCTCACCGCAGTCGCTCTGCCGCATCGAGGTTGTCCGCTGCACCATCGCCGCATGGAGGTCCCTCGTCCACTGCACCCGCGCCACATAGAGGCCGTCGCCCTCACCTGGTCGGGTCCGCTGGCCTCTGCCTCCATCTTACCGACTCCCCTCTGTCCAGGCCTCCCTCATTGATGAGCAAATCAATCATTTGTGTCAGTTCGCTTCATTATATCGGTAGAAAATTCCTGAGAATGAGAATAATCACGTGAACTTTCTTGGTATATTTGAATCAGTAGAAAATTCCTGAGAATGAGAATAATCAGTGAATAATGTTGGTCTGAACCTTGATCTTTCAATCAGTATGAACCTTAGTTGATCTAGACTAAAAATACCTCAAGCTGAATTTTAAGCATAACCAATATTTAGACCAAATCATGCATTCAAGATTCAACATACTGCATTGCTTTAAGCCCTGCATTGCATTCCATTAGTTGATCTGGATGTGGATTTCCTTACATCAAAGATAGATTGTATTTTAATATTAGTTCAGAGATGTTGTCCAAGCTTTAAATGCTTTTTTTAGAGCACAGTACGTCAAACTTTACAAGTGTAGTGGCCTAGACTAGAGCAGTGTATTGGTCATCTTCTTTTAGAGGATTTGTGAGAAATATTCTAAGGTCATGAAAATTGGAAGTGCCCCTGGGGGGTTACTTTAAATTTCAGACTTGGCTATTGAAATCATGTTGTACATGTAGTTGGAAGTAATCAGATGACCTTGTTTAGTAATTAAATCATCCGAATAAATGTTGTTGATCAGCATTATACTCACAAGTGGAAAAAGAGGGTAAAGGGTAATGTGAAACTTCAGGTTTTTATTTTTTGTTGCTTACTGTCAAACTTGTTGGATATTGTTTTTTTCCATGTAATAGGAGAATGGAAGGAGATGGGTATTTTTACTAGCTTGATGAAGGACAGTACTGCACTGGGTTGGATGCTATGAATAGGAGTATAAATTTTTGTAGTTGTAGTTGTGACATCTCAACTGAATATTCATTACTATGTTTCTAGCTGAGTGCAAATGTGACAGCTGATTTGTTTTATGGCCATTTGAGAAGTGATCATAATGGATTATATGTGATAATTCCTGAGTGAGCAAAAATTTATTTTACCAGTTTGACTATCGTGGAAAATGGATTAATATGTGCAATCCATTCATTTTACCAGTTTGGCTACTGTAGTGATAGTTCAACCTGTGTATCAGTATTCCTCGTTTTAGTATGCTGTCAATGTAAATGGTCCTTATTGCATCTTAAGATAGCTCAGTAAATTGTGAATGGTCTTACTTCTGCAGACTAGAGTAGTTCACATAAAAAATTATTTTACTGATACAATTACATCAAAACGCAGGAACTTCTCTACAGAAAAGGGGGGCTGCCTGAATTAGTCTCAATGCAGGATTTCTGGATTTTGCCTCTTGGACGTCACATTATATTTAGTGACCTTTTACTTTCTCCACTTTAATGCTAGAAAATCAGCAGCATCAAAGATGAATCATGTCGTGCATCTGGCGATGGATTAGTGGCTGCACAGTGTTGTATTGTCGGTGCTGTGTTCGATGTATGACGAGTATGCATGCCAAACTTATCTGTATGTTTCACTTTTGGTTTCCTACTATCAAAATATAGAATAGAAATTTGGTTTCCTACTACCAAAAAAGTATGCATTCAGCATGTCTATATGCCAGATTTTCAGACTAAAATCGTGTCATTAAAAGGATTAGTGGACGCATGAGCTGGGAGCCTAGGTTTGGCAGATGGCAAGGGAATTCAGAGACCATTGACGGGTTGCTTTTTGGGGATTCTCAGTTCTGTTAAGTGTCAACTTCTGGCATGACAAGAAACCTACAAGTTGCATCTGCTGGAACACACTTAAGCCCACATAATACAGAAAAGCAGAAACTATTGAACATGTAATTTTCTGCTACTTGAAAGTTGGAATCATTATCGTGCCATCCTACACGAAATTCACAAAGCAAATGAGGCACATAATAAAAATATTTCATTTAGAGATTCTTCCGCAGAACATAAACGGTACATGAATCATAGGTAAACTTGATAGGAATACACTTGAAAAATAAACCCTTCTTACTCCATCTTCTCCATAGTTTACGAAAAAATCAGGCACAACTGCCATGAAGTACAGGGTGGATCCAGTGTAATGTCATTGTGTCACCTGACACAATAGTTTTGCCAGTACAACTACCTCTTCTATTTTACAGCAAATGACCAATTAGGTAGCCTTATGATACAACCGAACAGCAGCAGTAGGTGGACATTTGTTCTGAAGGCCAAACAGATGATCTTTAGCTCTTTGCCTTCCACGAGATATGTGATGGCTAATGGGAATCTCTCCTTGAAACATGGTTGAGCAGCAACAGTGATGTTTTTTTTCTTTACATGCCGAAATGGTCATTTTTCCCATTTAATTTCATTCTAGCCTACATACCAAGTGAAGTGCTCATCTGATTAATTTCCTCAAACTCTAATGATTACATAGGTTTTTTTTGTTTGAGAGCAATGATTACATAGGTTTTTAGCTTTTGAGATATTTTGAGCATAATGTTAGGTTTAGGTAAGAAAACTAGTGGTGCTATTTACTTGTACACGTGTATTTTATTATTTAGTTCGCTGCTTTATAATTTAATTTCACTAATTGGATGGATAGTATAAATATATAGTGGAAATATGATTTTTGAAAAGAAAATTCAATTTCACCATATCGAATAGCACTTTTTTTACTTTTTATACTCTTTATAAGTTTATTAGAGGATGTAATCGTCAAGTTGATAGTGACACCATCGACCAAAAATCTTAGATCTGCTCCTGATGAAGTATGTACAAATTTATGACACAGTTCATGACTTGATGGTACTAATTTTTTGTTTGCTCATATCACGCTATTCACGAAGGACAGCGACGACGATATTGGGCCTGCAGTGTAAAGGGCCTGCACGATTACTAAATCGTCCGCATAGTTAGCCGATCTGGATCGTCTGGACAGGATACTTGGACCGTCCACGTGTTCTGTGGCAGATTGTCCAGACAGGATACTCGGACTGTCCACGTGTTTGGTGGCCCGGATCATCCGGACATATGATCCAGACTGTCCGTGCGATTAATCGGCCGAACGGTCCAGACTAGCTGTGTGATCGCTCGGCCCTCTAATAACCAGACCGATTAAGATGCCCGACAGGATATATTCATATCCCTGTTGTTGAATCCGGTAATTTAGTTGAAGTATCACTATTAGTTGTGGTATTCCCGGTTTACTGATATGCCATATCACTGCAGATTTAAAACCGAAGGTTGCTTAGCTTACCGTTGATAAAACCGACAGCGATGACCGATCTATGACGATTATGGTTTTTTAAGTAGAATTTTACATCAATTTTGCTAGAAAATTACTTATGTTGTTTAATTGAAAAGACAATATCAAATATAAACTTGCTTAAAATTTATCCAGGAAATATATACAAAGGAAGGTGTTCAGTTTGAGTTTTAGCATGTGCATTTTGAATCGTATTTTGACATGAGTTTAGAGTAGGACGCATGCCTAAGGAGATTTGTCATCCAATGCGGAGTGACACATTTTCTGCCATGGGTTAGCAATAGGAATGACATACTTGTGAAGTGAATTATTAGAGGCAATTTGGATCAAGAGAAGTTCCTTCCAAATCTTTTTTTTATAACCGAGGAAATGAAAGTATAGTTAATATAACATGATCTTAAATTATATTATTTGTTAAATTTATTTCTTAATAGATCATGAAAGCAATTTCATCATTAATATCATTTTAGGAATTTTCAAAAAAAATTGTACATACTTCATAGAAAATATTTTAAACAATCTTGCTATGTATAATCCTATCGAGCCCTAAATCAAGTAATGCCATACGTCGACACTGTTGAGTCACAATGGGTCATAGTTATCATTTTAATAAGAGTAACCAAAAGTGTTACGAATTCTACCAATATCTATCATATATCACGACTCTTTCTCATAGGTAAGATCTTGAACGGGAAGGAACCCTCTGCATTCTCGGTGGCAAAATCCGGCAGAGTGGGTGGTAAAAAACAACGGCGCACGGTGAGCACTGAAGAGGAGAGAGATCTCAAAACACAGAGGTTTCCATGGTTATATTACAGAGATGTAATGCTTCTTTAGCACTGAGGAACGAGATCAGCAAGCATCAAACTGTTGCCTAGGCAGTGACGCCGATGTATAAGCACCTACTCCCTCCATTCCAAACTGTAGGCATATATCAAACTGTATTTTTAGCCTCTTACCTACCAGTGCACCAACCGAAAAGTTTTATTTCTTTAATATTTTTTATCTGCTATTCGATAATACTACTTTTCTATTAATGAGAGATATTTGATCTTTTTTTCCTTAATACCAATTCTTTTTAGTATGGTTACAAATTAATTTATTTTAGAACCGAGGGAGTAACAAATTTAGATTTGTTTAGAGAGTTTAAGATTCTGAGAATTAACTGATAAGAATCTGGAGAAGTGCAGCTTCTCACTTTTAGTTCATTTTCTAGAATCTGGATTTTTTGGGAGAGCTTTTGCTAGTTGAAAATTTTGAAAGAAGCTATAACTGACAGAAGCTCCTCTAAACAGAGGCTTAGATACATGGTGGAAGAAAACAGTTTTTTCACTTAAAACCAAAGAAAAATGGCCTTGCATTAACTTTGTGTCTACGTGGCAAGCACACATTTCTTTTTTTTTTTCCTCAGAGAGATCATGAATTTGGCTAATAATTGAGAAGTTGATTGTGAATAGTCAAGTTACTTGTCGAGAAACTTAACTTTTTTTGAATGTGACATCTGATCTAAGCCATATTATCCGGCGGTGAAATGTTCGTTAGATAAAAATGTTTCACTAGAGATCTGATATAACATTACAAAGGGTATGACATTATTTAAAACGGTAGGACGACGCTGATATGTTTCGTTGGGTGTTTGATGCTACATTAAAATTGTACAGCATTCGGTGCAATACGTTTTAAATGATTTTGCAACATCAAAACAAAGAGAACGAAACATTAAAATACAACAAGTGGAACAAATTAAAAAAAGGATACTACGGCACATTAGTAAAGAATATGCAATGAGAGGCCTATCGGTTTATATGTGTTTTTCTTACTCCCACTGTTCACTTGGTTTGGGCGCTTTATCAACACCCAAAGCATCCAATAAATCAAGTAGATTGAGTGTGAGTTTTTGTCGTCATCACAGCAGTTTGGTATTGTCATCGTCGCCATGTCCTCCCACGTCGTCGACGTCATATACTGGAGCTCGGGCATGGACTCGCCACCAACAAGCTAGCAGCTGCAAACCTCGTCAACCTTGTCGGGCTGTTCGGCACTCCAGCCAGGCCAGCAGCTTAAGTGCTCGTTTTCCGCGCGCACGCTTTTTAAAATGATCAACGATGTGTTTTTTTAAAAATTTTCTATATAAAAATAACTCTAAAAAAAACAAATAGATCCATTTTTTAAGTTTTTAATAGCAAATACTTAATTAATTACACGCTAATGATATTTCTCGTGTTACGTGCAGCTTAAATAAGCTGCTTAAGCAGCACTAAAGAACAAGGCTAGGTGGCCAGCTGATGCAGTCCCGTCGATCCTAGCAGGTGGAGGCAGCCAGCTGGCAGCAGCTGAGCCACCTCCTGGACAGATCAGACAGCTGACCAGGCTCGGCCGCATGTGCTTCCACTATTGATTATTGTCAATGCCAGTAAAAAGTAGCCGATCATCAAAAAAGCTACTAGTCGGTGTTAGATATAGAGCCATCTTCCTTTATTCTTTTTTATTATCTCTTGCCGGTTATCTTCTAATCCTCTTTGGATTATGTTTATATAAATTGGTTATATAGATAAGGAAGGTATCGTGCCTATATGTACTCTGCTCCCTGATCAATCAATCTATTGAGTTGAGTTTATTCTGCTCTCATGGTATCAGACGTCTACCACTTCTACCCTAAACCCTAAACCTACAGCGCGCCGCTTCTCCCTCACCATGTCGTCCAAGCTGACTTCTCCCCGCTCCTCGCCATTGCGACACTACCACCGCTGTGGCAGATGCCATCCACGTGGCATTCCAGCCCTCTGCCCCTGCGCTTGCCGATCTCGACGGCGCCACGGTCTCCTCCATTGCTGACACTGCAGCACGCACGGCGACTACTGTCGTCCGCAAGATGCTGCCTCCATTCCTTGCCAAGATCCGTCTAGCTGGCTGACTCGTCTTTTTCAGCTGCGCTGCTGATCTCCCACGATGCCTCTATGCCCACCTCTACACCCCTGCCGTCTCCTCCTTCGACGACCACGGTGCCCGCAGTCCTCCTAGAGAACCAACCGATACTTGGCGCGCTGACCACATCGATGCCGGCCAGCCTTGTGGCCCTCTTCGCTGCTGCCGGAGGGCAGATTGGGTCCTCGGTCGCTGCTCCCCCATGGCCGCCCGGTGGTCAACCTAGTGTCGCCGATTCCTTCCACTATGATGGCGGACATGGTGGGCTCGGTGGCTTCCCACTGCCCTCGCCACCACCACTCTATGGAGATCCTAGTGGCCCCTCGACACTCCTGCCGTCAGCGACGCAGATGCAGCCCTTCTTCAACATGCCTGCGGCGCATCTCCTGCAAGTCAACCCTGAAGACGAAGCCACTGCTTCCCTCCATGCTCAAGCTTGTTGCAGTCCTCAATGTGAAGGCCCTAGTTCCCGTGACGCTTGATCTTGATGCCGCCAACTACACCAGATGGCGTGGCCTCCTCCTCGTCATGCTCGGCAAGTATGCCCTCTCCGACCACGTCCTCACTGATATCCTGATCACGCCGCCTGGTCTTGCATGGACTGCGTTGTGCTAACTTGGTTGTACGGCACAATCTCCATCAATCTCTTGGAAATCATCATGATGGCGAACATGACGGTGCGTCGAGCCTGGCGCGAGATCGAGCACCAGTTCTTGGGTAACCGCGAACGCCACGCTCTCAGCTTGTCAGAGTTTCACAACTTCTCTTAAGGCGACCTTTCCGTCATTGACTTCTGTCGGCGGCTGAAGCCCATGGCTGACAAGCTTGCTAACCTTGGCGAACCCATTGGGGATCGCACGCTTGTCCTCACCGCTCTTAATGGTTTGAATGAAAAATATGATAACTTGCAGACACTCATTCCTATGCAGCAGCCCTTCCCTTCTTTTGCCAAGGTCCGATCACAGCTTCTTCTTGAGGAGATGAACAAAGACAACCACCCGCGAGGATCCACTACTGCCTTCCTTGTTGGCTTAGCCGTAAGAGTACCAACTCCAGGGGGGGGGGGAGGGAGGGGTACCGGTTGCTACCAGTTTCGGCAACCACTCCAACACCAACTCCAACAACAATCACAATCGGCGTCGACTTGGCAACAAGAACTTCTCTAGCAACCCACAATAGCAGCGGGGCAGTGGCCAACATTCCTGGCCATCTCCCCTGAACCCGTGAAACGACACCCTTCATATGTGGCTAGCCCCTATTGGCCTCGCGACGTCCACCGGGCCTGGCCTACTAGGCGTGCAATCGGGTGTGCTCTCTCACTTTGCTGCCGCGGCTGCCCCACCCGGCCTGGCCCAGCAGCCGGCCATCAGCTATGCATCGGGCCACCAAGGTGCACCGGTCCATGCTGCTGTCCCTAGACAACACCACTTCCAGCCGGCCTACTTCGCTGCCCTTTCCGTGCTAGCTACACCGACCTCTTGGGATGGTGGCGCGGCCCAGTAACCGCAGTGGGATTGGCAGTCCCTTGTCAACGCATTCAACACCATCACACTATCCCAGCCACCGTTGCACAACTGGTACATGGACTCCGGAGCTACCTCCCATATGATGTCGGATGCCGGTACCCTCTCCTCTTCCCATCATCCTTCTCTCTCTACTCCGTCCCATATCATTATCTTCTCCCTATTACTACCCTTGGTTCCACCCAGCTTGCTTTTCCTAATCATTCCTTTGTTTGACATAACGTCCTTGTTTCTCCTCACATCATCAAAAATCTCATAGCTGTTCGACGCTTTGCTCGTGAAAATAATTATCCTGTCGAATTTGACGAAGATTGTATTTCTATGAATGATCATCTCTCCCGGAACATGATCATCAAGTGCAATAGCTCTCGCGACCTCTATCTTTTTCGACCGGTGGATCTCCACTACGCCCTTGCTATTCATGAGTCCTCCACGCTGTGGCACCACCACCTCGATCTCCTCGGTCATGAAGCCCTCGGTCATCTAGCTAGCTCTTCAGTTATTCCACCTTACAAAAATATGTCCATTTGTCATGCTTGCCAACTTGGTTGTCACTATTGTTTTCCGTTTACCAGTTCCTTCACTAGAGTGTCTTCAGTCTGAGTTAATTCATTGTGATCTTTGGACATCTTCTATGCCTAATGTTTTGGGTTATAAGTATAATCTTGTCATTCTTGACGTCTGCTCACATTAGGTATGGACCTTTCTGCTATGCTTCAAATCCGATACCTTTCACACTTTGTCCCACTTTTTTTGCTTATATCAAAACCCAATTCTCAAAAACCATCCGTAGCATTCAGTGTGACAATGGTTGCGAGTTCGACAAGACCACTTCCCGTACTTTCTTTCTCACCGAGGGTGTCTCCTTGCGTATGTCGTGCCCATACACTTCTCCCCAGAATAGTAAAGCTGAACGCATGATCCGTTCCATTAATAACATTGTGTGCCCCCTCTTGTTTCAGGCCAGCCTTCATGCTTCCTTCTGGGTAGAAGCCCTCTACACTGCCACCCACCTCATTAACCGCCATCCCACCAAGACTCTCCAGTTCCACACACCCCACTTTGCACTCCACGGTATACATCCTTCGTACGATCACCTCCCTGTTTTCGGTTGCAAATGTTACTACAATCACTCTGCCACTGCCCATCACAAACTCTCACCACGTTCCTCTTTGTGCATCTTCCTTGGCTATCTGGCGGACCACAAAGGGCATCGGTGTCTCAACCTCAGCTCCAACAAGATTATCATCTCTCGTAACGTGGTCTTCGATGAGAAATAGTTCCCCCACGCCGAGCTACCTAATAGGGCATGTGCTACTAACTTTGAATTTTTGGAAGATTTTTCAGCTACTCCACCGGCTCCCATTGGTAGCAACAGGCGTGCCGCCGCAGGTCAGGTCTATCTTCTGGCCTACCCACCGGCCTGTCGCCTTGCCGGCCCGTTGCGTTTTCCTCGCCATCCAGAGGCAGTGCGATGATTGGGTTGACATCCACAGCTAGGCTAACCTCCATAGCTAGGCCAATGTCCATAGCTGGTCCACCGTCGCCTGGGCCATCCTCCTCCAGCCGGCCTGCTGCACCTGGGTCGCCACAAGCCAAGCCACCTCGGTGCTCTCCTGCGCCTACCGTGCAGCCCAGCTTTTCGGTGCCATTGTTTGGAGCACCAACACGGGCCCACATTGCTCGTGTCCCTAGAGTTCGCCCGCCTCCCCCATAGCTTGGTGTATCCCAGTGATCAATTCTCACGGCATGATCACTAGGGCATGTCCGGCATTCATTAGCCTACTCAACGGATGAATCTATAGGTTGCATTGCTATTGCCAATACCATGCACATATTGAGCGGCTCTTGCCAATCCAAATTGGCATGCCGCTATGGAAGATGAATATGCTGCACTCCGGTCCAATAACACATGGGATCTTGTCCCTCGTCCACTAGGAGCAAACGTTGTCACCGGTAAATGGATTTTCCATCACAAGTTTTGGTTTGATGGTTCCCTGGATAGGTACAAGGCACGGTGGGTCTTGCGCGACTTCACACAGCAATCTAGTGTTGACTTCGATGAAACCTTCAATCCTGTCGTCAAGCTTGCCACTGTTCGCACTATCCTTAGCCTTGTTGTCTCGCGCGTCTGGCCGATCCATCAGCTGGATGTTAAGAATGTCTTCCTTCATGGAACTCTTTAGGAGATTGTCTACTGCTCTCAACCAATTGGGTTCTCTAACCTTGCGCATCCGGACATGGTTTGCAAGTTTAATAGGTCACTCTATTGTCTAAAACAGGCTCCTCGTGCTTGGTATAGTCAATTCGCCTCTTATTTGCTTGCTAAATCTGACACTTCGTTGTTCATCTATCGTCGTTGTGTTGAGCTCGTATACCTTCTACTTTATGTTCATGACATTGTTTTGATTGCCTCTTCAACTTCTTTGCTTCAATGGACAATCTCTGCTCTTTAGTCTGAATTCTCCATGAAGGATCTTGGTGTGCTTCATCACTTCTTGGGAATCAGTGTCACTCGTCAGTCCTTTGGATTGTTTCTTAGCCAACGACAGTACAATCTTGAGATCCTGGATCGTGTTGGCATGACAGATTGCTAGCCTTGAGCCACTCCGGTTGATACTAAGGCCAAGCTCTCTGGTAGCAGTGGTTCCCCTGTGGTTGACCCTACTGACTATCGCAGCATCGCCGGTGCCTTACAGTATCTTACTTTCACTCGTCTAGACATTGCCTATGCTGTTCAGCAAGTCTGTCTTCATATGCATGATCCTCAAGAGCCACATCTTGCTGCAATGAAGTGCATTCTTCGTTATATTTGTGGCACTCTGCATTACAGGCTTTTGCTTCATCGCTCTATGGCTGATGATTTGGTTGCATGCTCAGATGCTGACTGGGCCAGCTGTCCAGACACTCGTCTCTCCACGTTCGGCTATGCAGTGTTCTTAGATGATAATCTAATTTCTTAGTCTTCCAAGCGACAGAACACAGTCTCACGATCCAGTGCTGAAGCTAAGTACCGCGTGGTCGCCAATGCTGTTGCTGAGACTTGCTGGCTTCGCCAACTACTCCACGAGCTACATACACCTCCCACAAGAGGAACTCTCAAGGCCCCCCTACCTTGCAAAATAGAAAAAATAAATGAAGGAAAGGCAAAGTCCTTTATCCCTTTCCTTTAAAAGTTGTTTGCCTTATAGCATAGAATTTACTTTCTTTCAAAAGGGATACATCAACCTGTAGTGATCCGGGGCCATCGATCTTAGACATCCATCACAATCCTATCCAGCCTCGGGCCATATAAGGGCCACACATGCCACGCTATCCCATTTTGGCCTAATACATTACGTGCTTGCCTTTTCAAGAGAAGACGACATTATGTTGGCAGGTGGGCTCAATGTCGCCATACTAAACTTTGTGCGACGTGTGAGTAGGGGTGGATAACCTAATCCAGCTCGCTCATTCATTATTGAAACGAGCTAGAAGTCTAGCTCAGCTCGGCTTGGTTTCCAACTCGAGCTAACTCGTTAAGCTCACAAGCCAAAGCAATACAAATCACTAGTAGTACAGATATGGATGCAACAACAAAGCAGATGAGAAAGGGGCCAACCAATTTGCTTGGACCCGCCACCTAGCAAATGTTGCTCAGCCCTTCGTGCTGAGGGGGCGGTCGAGTGATATCATGATGAAAGCATGCTCAGGA